>CM060482.1:29960769-30088269 GCA_030544235.1 Lepturacanthus savala | reverse complement strand
GTGTAGACGTGTATTTCTGTGTGTGTGTGTGTGTGTAGACGTGTATTTTTGTGTATATGTATGTGTGTGTGTGTGTGTGTAGACGTGTATTTTTGTGTATATGTATATGTGTGTGTGTGTGTGTGTGTGTGTGTGTAGATGTGTATTGTTGTGTATATGTATATGTGTGTGTGTGTGTGTGTGTGTGTGTGTGTGTGTGTAGACGTGTATTTCTGTGTGTGTGTGTGTGTGTGTGTGTAGACGTGTATTTCTGTGTGTGTGTGTGTAGACGTGTATTTTTGTGTATATGTATATGTGTGTGTGTGTGTGTGTAGACGTGTATTTTTGTGTATATGTATATGTGTGTGTGTGTGTGTGTGTGTAGACGTGTATTTCTGTGTGTGTGTGTGTGTGTGTGTGTGTGTAGACGTGTATTTCTGTGTGTGTGTGTGTGTGTTTTATCTTTTATCAGTACTAACAGCTGTTGTAAAAAGTTGTTTTTCTTCAGATTAGAGTTGTGTAAATGAGCCACGACAGTTGTATATGTTTTCATCTGCTGCTGTTAGTTTATTTGTTTGTTTATTTATTTGTGTAAACAGTTGCATCAGAACCAATCAGAGCAGGAAGTGGATTATTTATTTATTTATTATTTATCTAAAACATTGGCTCAGACTGAGTAAATCACTAAATCACTTTATAGACAAACTAATAAACACAAACAGATGAACAGAAACATGTTTATCTGTAAACAAACGGTCAATAAACTGAGTAAATAATCTGCTGCTGTTTATTAATTAATAAAATAAATACGTTAAATCAGAATGTTTACTTCTATTATACGTCTGTAGTAAATATTTTGATGTTTACTTGTTGATGTAACATGTTGTAGTTTATTTATTTTATATTGATTTATTAAATGTTAGTGTCTGTGAAGCTGTTGTTTATGTTGTTTCCTGGACTCTCAACTCACCCGTCTCCCCGTTGTTCAGGACCGGTTCTGGTTCTGGGTTCTGTGCCGCCTCAGGTTCAGGTTCAGGGATCAGCTCAGGCTCCTCCACAGGTTCTGGTTCACTCTTGGTCACAGGTTCTGGCTCAGGAACTGCAGGTGGTTCTGGTTCTGATTCTGGTTCCTGGACTGCAGCTGGTTCTGGGACAGATTCTGGTGCTGGTTCTGGTGGTGATACAGATTCTGGTGCTGGTTCTGAGACAGGTTCTGGTTCTGGGACTGATACTGGTTCTGGGACAGGTTCTGATACTGGTTCTGGGACAGGTTCTGGTGCTGACACAGGTTCTGGTTCTGGTGCTGATACAGGTTCTGGGACAGGTCCTGAAGATAGTTCTTTTGCAGCAACCGGTTCTGGAATATGTTCCTGTGGGACAGGTTCTGGTTCTGAAACAGGTTCTGGTGCAGGTTTGGACACAGGTGCTGGTTCTGGTTCTGAAACAGGTTCTGGTTTTATCACAGGTGCTGGTTCTGACACAGGTGCTGGTGCTGGATCAGGTTTGGACACGGGTGCTGGTTTTGGTTCTGGAACAGGTTCTGGTGCAGGTTTTAGTGCTGGTTCTGGTTCAGACACAGGTTTTGGTTCTGGAACAGACTGGGAAGACAAAAGGTTTAAAATAATTAAAGATCTTTCAGAGATTAAATAAAATCAGCTATTTATTTATTGAGAATAAAGTTAATTCTAGTTTTTCCAGCTGATAAAAACAAACTGGTGATTCTAGGCTCCGCCCCCTCAGTCAGCTGACCGCCCCCTCAGTCAGCTGACCGCCCCCTCAGTCAGCTGACCGCCCCCTCAGTCAGCTGACCGCCCCCTCAGTCAGCTGACCGCCCCCTCAGTCAGCTGACTACCATGGACGATATCAAAATATAAAATATGACATAAAGAATAAATTAAATATAGATCAGCGCTCTATAAATGTATAAATACACAGAGAGAAGTCTCTGGTTTGTACTTTGTGTAGTTGTGATGTCACAGCTACACTGAGGAGTCCAGGCTGGTCTGACAGATCCAGCTGGACCCTCTGACCTCTGACCCCTGACCCCCACTGTCAGCTGCAGCTTCTGCTGAGAAACAGCAGCGGCTGACACATCAACACTTCAACCGTCGCCATGACGCGTCACAACACACACACACACACAGCAGGTTAGAGGACGGAGTCTTTCTGATCGATCTCATCGATCCTGTTATTGATACATGATCTAACCTAATTTAATGTCACAGTGAAGTGAAGAGATAATAATGTTAATATATAATATGATCATATTATAAAGGAATAATAAACAGATGGAAGTATAACATCTACTTATTATACAAATATAATATATGTACTTATCCTTTTATAAGAATAATAAGTATAGATGTATTGATCAGCTGTTCCTCTGATATAGTGATCAGCTGTTCCTGATCAGCTGAGAGTTTTATTCTGGTTCTCCTGAGCTGTGAATCAGAGGAAACGTCTGATGGTTCAGAGATTATTAACGAGTCATCAGTGATTACCATGTCTGTGTATGGAGCTGATAATGGATCAAATGTTTTGAACTTGAAAAATTAAAAAAATTAAACTGAAATTTAAAGTTTTGATCTTGAATTGTGAGGTATAATATAATTATGATCCACTCTGCTAATTAGTGGAAATTAATTTAGTTTCATATAGTTTAATATTTAGGATCCATGTTCTCTCAGTTCCTTTTTATTTTTACAGTTTCTCTAGTTTATTTTTTTTTTCAGTTTCAGATCTTATTTTTATACTTTCAGGTATTCTTTATAGTTTCAGATCTCATGTCTGTTTTTTATTTTTAGTGAATGTAGGATTTGACATGATTAGGAGTGAAAACACAGAACAATACAGGAATATTACAGTATATATAGTTTTAGAGACAGAACTGTGGTACAGGAGATAAATTACACCAGATTTACACTTGTTATTTTAACTACGTATTTCTCAGAATTCAAGATCAAAACTTCAAAAGTTTCACGTTTAGTTTTTGTCCCAGTTGAAACCCGTTAGTCGTGTTCTCAGCTCCACGTCAGTAACGTGACGTCAGGCCGTGAACTGATTTCAGGCTCAGTCACATCCACATGACAGAATCATCACTGACATCACACCAACAACTTATTCCACACTCTTTGAGATAAAAACACTATTTAATGGACATTTTTCAAACCTTAAATGTGTCGCTGAGCTGGAAAATTCATTCTGATTAAAGAGTAAAGGTGTTTTCATTAAAATAATAAAAAAGATCCCATTAAAAGTCCTGCATCCATCCAGGTTTTATCATTAGTTCTGTAAAAAACATTCCGCTTTGATAAAACCCTGAAACTGTAATTAATTAAATTTAAGGCATAAGAAATCTATAAAAACACTAATTACTGCAATGAAAAGAAATTTATAAAAGTGGAAGACAAGTTGAAGACATTCATCCAGTGAAGAGATGTGTTGTTGTGGCTCAAACAGTAAAAATCAAACCGTCAAATCTGCAGCTTCAAAGCATCAAAAACAACCAACACACACAGAGAAGTGTTAAAGAGTTAAAGACTAAACCAAACAGGTTATTTATTCCATCTTCTAATCCTATTCATGCCTCACTTGGGTCACATGATCTGCTGCAGCCAATCACAGCACAACACAGGTGACAGGTAGGTAGAAACTGATGTGTTGTATGTTAACCTGTTCCCTCTACGTCTATTTATCATCTACCTCCTCTAAATGACTTAATTCAGTATATCTGTACAACTACAGGGTTTACTGGATGATCCTGGGTTTAAATAAAGCTAACACCTGTGAGATAGTTGTATCAGTGGCAGAATCTATTTATAATGAATATCCAGCTGGAATAAAGCACAAAAGGGGAAAGATTATCTCTATCTAGATTTATGTTTTCTCTATATTCTCATATTATTGGTTGTGGTATAAATGATGTTTCGTTAATGTAATAATGTTGTTATAGACGTCTGTTCCATGAACATATTGATGCAGCTGAACAGGTATAAATTATTGATAAATGAAGTGGAAGTCTGGTGAACAGGTTAACTTCATGAGATGAAGCTGAGTTAGGCTGGTACTAAACATCCTGCTGAGGTCATAGGTCAGACACAGCAGCAACACTGAGCCTGTTGTTCTCTGTTTAAACACTCAATGATTGTTCCTTAGCTCCGCCCCCGGCTCTGGCTCCGCCCCGTCTCTGAAAGACGTCCAAACGTCTACTGACCCTCTCTGTTCGCAGAAAAAAAGAATCCAATGATACACCTACAGTTTTACTCTGTAAGACGACAAACACTCAAATACTCAGCTCTATATTTATATTCTATACATCTACAGCTCTATATTTATATTCTACATCTACAGCTCTATATTTATATTCTACACATCTACAGCTCTATATTTATATTCTACATCTACAGCTCTATATTTATATTCTATACATCTACAGCTCTATATTTATATTCTACACATCTACAGCTCTATATTTATATTCTACACATCTACAGCTCTATATTTATATTCTACACATCTACAGCTCTATATTTATATTCTACACATCTACAGCTCTATATTTATATTCTACATATCTACAGCTCTATATTTATATTCTACACATCTACAGCTCTATATTTATATTCTACACATCTACAGCTCTATATTTATATTCTACACATCTACAGCTCTATATTTATATTCTATACATCTACAGCTCTATATTTATATTCTACACATCTACAGCTCTATATTTATATTCTATACATCTACAGCTCTATATTTATATTCTACACATCTACAGCTCTATATTTATATTCTACACATCTACAGCTCTATATTTATATTCTACACATCTACAGCTCTATATTTATATTCTATACATCTACAGCTCTATATTTATATTCTACACATCTACAGCTCTATATTTATATTCTACACATCTACAGCTCTATATTTATATTCTACACATCTACAGCTCTATATTTATATTCTACACATCTACAGCTCTATATTTATATTCTATACATCTACAGCTCTATATTTATATTCTACACATCTACAGCTCTATATTTATATTCTACACATCTACAGCTCTATATTTATATTCTATACATCTACAGCTCTATATTTATATTCTACACATCTACAGCTCTATATTTATATTCTACACATCTACAGCTCTATATTTATATTCTACATCTACAGCTCTATATTTATATTCTATACATCTACAGCTCTATATTTATATTCTACACATCTACAGCTCTATATTTATATTCTATACATCTACAGCTCTATATTTATATTCTATACATCTACAGCTCTATATTTATATTCTATACATCTACAGCTCTATATTTATATTCTATACATCTACAGCTCTATATTTATATTCTACACATCTACAGCTCTATATTTATATTCTACACATCTACAGCTCTATAATTATATTCTAATAAATATATATTTATATTTATTTTCTCCTTCTTTACTCCAAACATCTGAACCACATCTGAGAAATGAGGTTGTTGTTAACCTTAGCAACCACCTTAGCAACCACCTCAGAAACAACCTTAGCAACAACCTTAGAAACAACCTTAACACCACTTTAGCAACAACCTCAGAAACAACCTTAACAACCACCTTAGCAACAACCTCAGAAACAACCTTAACAACCACCTTAGCAACAACCTCAGAAACAACCTTAACAACCACCTTAGCAACAACCTCAGAAACAACCTTAACACCACTTTAGCAACAACCTCAGAAACAACCTTAACAACCACCTTAGCAACAACCTCAGAAACAACCTTAACACCACTTTAGCAACAACCTCAGAAACAACCTTAACACCACCTTAGCAACAACCTCAGAAACAACCTTAACACCACCTTAGCAACAACCTCAGAAACAACCTTAACACCACCTTAGCAACAACCTCAGAAACAACCTTAACAACCACCTTAGCAACAACCTCAGAAACAACCTTAACACCACTTTAGCAACAACCTCAGAAACAACCTTAACAACCACCTTAGCAACAACCTCAGAAACAACCTTAACACCACTTTAGCAACAACCTCAGACACAACCTTAACAACCACCTTAGCAACAACCTCAGAAACAACCTTAACACCACCTTAGCAACAACCTCAGAAACAACCTTAACACCACCTTAGCAACAACCTCAGAAACAACCTTAACAACCACCTTAGCAACAACCTCAGAAACAACCTTAACACCACTTTAGCAACAACCTCAGAAACAACCTTAACAACCACCTTAGCAACAACCTCAGAAACAACCTTAACACCACCTTAGCAACAACCTCAGAAACAACCTTAACACCACCTTAGCAACAACCTCAGAAACAACCTTAACAACCACCTTAGCAACAACCTCAGAAACAACCTTAACAACCACCTTAGCAACAACCTCAGAAACAACCTTAACACCACCTTAGCAACAATGCTATCATCACCCTCTGTAACATTGATTGGTTGATGTTGAATTCACCTTTTTAAACTTTGAATAGAACAGGACAATAACTGAACATCAGAATAAAACCTGTTGAGGTTGGAGCTGTTTTATTGGACAATGATTATTGTTATTATTGACAGCAGCAGCCAAATGATGCAGCCTCATAAAGGAAGTTATTTTCCTTCTTCTTGCTGCAGCTGATTCTCTCTGCTCAGCTAAACAGCTATGACGTCTTTAGAGGAAACATGGAAGCTGCTTCACCGCTGAGTCACTGAAGCAGGAAGAGATGATGAAGATGATGATGATGATGATGCAGCAGTAAGTCACTGCTCAGGAATCAGCAGCTGTATGAAGACTCTGTTCTTTGGAGGTTTGATGAGCAGCTAAACATCATTCCAGACTAAACCAAACCCACTGATGATGTGGTTTTATTCAGAAAAGAAGCTGGGACTCCACGTTTGTCCATGTTTTATATTTAGTTTGTGTAGTTTTTCCAACATTTAATCTGTCATATACCATGCAGACACATCCTATCTCTGGTTTGGTTGAGTTTGTATTTTATATTTCACTTAAATTATTTCCAACATTATAGATAAAACAAACACACAGTTAATGTTAAGTTAATGTTTATTGGTTTAATTTAGTTTATCAGGTATCTTTTCTTTCAAAGCAGTTATTTTAGTTTCATACTCCCCACATGGTCAAAAGGAGAATATGTGTTTTACTACCTGCTTCTTCTGGATGAACTGAGTCTCAACAAATGCTGAACATGTCCTGGTCCTCCATCTTTGTTTTATCATGTCCAGGTCGACCACTAAATAACCAGAGACATCACTGAGGATTCCAGCTGAGACTTTATTATTGGGAGGAATGAGAGTCATGGCAGCTTCCTGGTGAATTCCTGTCCTGGGTGCAGCGCTTACACCGTTGTAGTGGCTCTGATGTTCTGGTGTATGTGTGTGTGTGTGTGTGTGTGTGGTAACGTGACATCAGGCTGATCCAGATGTGTGATCTGCCTCCACTTCTGGACAGAATCAGCTGCTCTGGCAGCTTCTTGTCTCCTTATAAGGAGCTGGTTTGTAAAGAATGAGGAAGGAGACAGATCATCTCTCAGCTTCTCTCAGGTTTCACTGTTCAACTGTTAGAAGAACAGAAGGTCCGAGAGGCTCCGTGTTCAGGCTGATGGACGTGGACATGTAACATGTAGCGTGTAACTCTAGAAGAACATGCTAAGAACATAAATGTCAGAGCCACATCGGGCGCTGATGTCAGCAGAGTGAAGGTCATAAACCAGAAGCTGCAGCAGAACAACATGTAGAACATTCAGTACCTTCACATGACACCTGAAACATACACTTATTTACTGAGTTAGCACTAAAACCAGGTTCTTCTAAAATACCAACATGTGACTCATGGACCTTCAACAACCACTGGCTGATGGCCAAATGTCTACATGTTCATAAAATGCTGGTATACTTTCACTAGTTTCTATTTAGAACCACACACAACATCTGACTAGTTTCTGCTGCAACACAAGCAGCGCAATACTGCAGTATACACTACAACACTAATAGAACACGAATACACTGTTAGAACACTATCAGAACACTAAAACACAGTGAGAACATTAAAATATCATGAGAACACCATCAACCTCTCTGCAGCAGAACCTGCAACTATCAGGCTCTGCTCCAGTGGAACCAGCTTCCGGTTTCAGGCTGTTTCATTGTTAATTTACAGGATTTAGCCCAAGAAATGAGACCAGTGACGTCTTTGGATCTGTGTGAGTGGCGTTAAGAGTTGCAACTACATAAATCTAGAGTTTTGTTTTTTTTAAATCCACACACACTTTTCTGTCCAGTTCGGCCTCTGAACCAGACAAACACAGCACTTATCCAAAGATCTATCAAACCAGAGAAACATGTGGACAGAGGTTGGTTCTTAAACAGAAAACAGCATGGGTTAGGTTTGTCAATCTTGTTGTGCTGTGCATGTTCAAGATGTTTTCTCAGGCCTCTACTGGTCTGGCATCACAGCTTTCCAGCAGATCGTATTGGTGTTAAGGTTTTGTTTTGTCTGATATATTTAACAAGTGTGGAAGATGATTCTTTTCTAACTCCAGACTAATAAATCCAGGGCCCAACACTAACCAACATAGAGCAACATCTGAACCCAAACCTGTGATTTTTCTCTAAACCTGACGAGTTATAGTCACAGCGTGTTAAGAGTCCTTAGCAACCACCATAACAACGATGTACAGATGTAGAATTATGGACAAAACAGGACTTCATTAGACTCTGAGCTTCTGTTTATTCCGTCTGTTAACATTGATTTTCCACTAATGCAGGTTCTAAACACGTTTCCCTCCCTAGATTCCTGCCCTGATTTCTCATCCTGAGACCACCTGGATCCAGGTTCTGCAGAGTCTTCATTCACCATCAGATCCTCCATACATGTTCTAACCCTCATGATTCTGTAGTTTGTTCTGTTCTTTTCACTCAATCCTCTGTTGCTTTTCCTGTTGTTTCCTCCTCCTTTAAATGGATTTTAGGGAGTTTTCTCTTGTCCAGACTGTGAAGCTTCAGCCTCAATTCATGTTCTACTCATACACGTCACATTACAGCTTTTTATCCTCTAGTTTAATGACTGCAGCCATTAACACACACAGTGTTTGTATTGAAATCCCATTGGCTGCGTCCTAATAAGGCAAAGAAACAGTGAAACATGCAGCTGTTATCAGACAGGAAGGTGTGAGTCATATCTAACAGCAGAATGAAAAGCTCTGAGCTGTTTATACTCAACACACTCTGACTTCACTGCTGCAACCGTTAGTGATTAATGGATTAGTAGTCAACTATTCCAATAATCAATTAATGGATTAGAGTCATTATTTAATTAGAACATGTCCAAATTCTCTGCTTCCAGCTTCTCTTCTCTGATTATTTCCTGGTTTCTTTAGTCTCTATAATAATAAACTGATGATCTTTGGACAAAAAAGACATTTTAGGTTGAATCTTCAGCTTTGATGAAACACTGATAAACATTTAAACCATTTAATGAACCAGATGAACTGATCCTCTCATTAACTGATCACAATAGCATTTCCTCATTTCCTGTCACAATAGCTGCATCTGTACCTAACTCTATATTCAGATAGTTTATGTTTCCTTGTAGCAGGACCAGTGGAGACAGCATGAAGCCAACATGGTGTGTGTGTATATATGTATATATAGTGTGTCATGTTTAGGGTCTGCAGCAGCTTCTGCAGCCTGCAGCACATTCCTCAGCTTTTTAAAGGCCTGGCTCCAACAGGAGGAGACGTGGTGGAGGTCAACACCCAGGATCAGCATGTCCTGTCCTGGAGGCTGATGGACGACAGCCTGGTTTGCATGTCAGATTAAACTCATTCAAATGCATCAGCAGGTGAATAACTTCAAAGCACAAAAAGCAGCAACTGGTCACAAAGAAGCTGCTGTTCACCAGCGAATCATCATGCTGAGGAGGAGGCGGCAGACAGAAAGAAAACATTATATATATATATATATATATATATAAATAAATATAAAACAGGTCCTCTAGAGACAGGCTCCGTGTGAGATAAAAGAGTAAAGATTAACTATGAATAGCTGAAACCTCCTTCACTGTTAATCTGCTAAATACAATTAACGCTGCAGCTCCAATAATCCCACAACCTGATGAACAGCAGCTCCAATTCATCCAAACTCACATCAGGTGCTGAAGGAACTGAAGATGATCAGAGCTGCAACTCACAGCTACTGATACTGGACTCATCTGTTGATAGATCAGTAGTCTGGTTCATCAAATGCTGTAAATGTGGATCAGTGTTCATTAAAAAGATGAAGATTCAACCTAAAATGTCTTTTTTTGTCCAAAGATCATCAGTTTACTTTATTGAATAATAATAATAATAATAATAATAATAATAATAATAATAATATAATATATAAACTCATCATTTCAACTCTCATCATCTTGTTTTGAACCATCATCACTTCCTGTGCGAGTCACTGACTTGGCCACGCCCATATCCTGATGACATCATCACAGGTTTATACCAGGATAATTAATGTAATTAATTCAATTATCTTTCTTATTTGAACACATTTATAATTCCCTTTATATTATATCAGAGTTCAACCTGATCAGTTTCTGTCTTTACTCAAAGAATCTGGAAATAAATTGTTCGTCATGTTTTTAACTTCATGTTTTTCCTTGTTAAGACTCACCTGGTTTTAATGAGCTCATCTTTTATCAGCTGTTTCTCTTCATAGGAAAATATTCTGTTCTTCAACAGTTCATGAAAATGCAGATTTACTGGTTTTATGATTAGATATAAATGTTTATATATAGACTCAGACTCATTTGGTAATATACACAGTCAATAAATGTGTCCTACTGTGTGTGTGTGTGTGTGTGTGTGTGTGTGTGTGTGTGTGTGTGTGTTAATGAACATTCCCAACAGTAATGTAAATGTGACAGATTATGTTCAGCAGGTTAAAAGCAGAAATACATCAAGATATACAGTAAAAACCTTAAATTAAAGGTAAATTACATGATCAACGCTAAATTGAAATGTAGAAATATCATAGTTGTTAATCAGAAAACTGTTTTTTAAACTAGTTTTACATTTAACTTTATTTTTTATTTAACTGGGTTATTTTTTTTCTTTATTTAACCAGATGAAGGATTTTAGTCGTTGGACGTCTGGATTTTAAATTATCAAAGCAACAAACTGAGCTAACATTAGCATTAGCTTGGGCAGCAGGAGAAACACAGATTATTAACATGAACCTTCTTCATTCAGTGTTTTGAATCATCAGTTTGTTTCAGAGACAGAGACTGAGGATAAAAACCAGAAACACCATGATCCCACACTGCTTCATGCCAGCTTCATGCTAGCATCATGCTAACGTCATGCTAGCATCTCCTCCATCTGTTGTTACGATTTAGATTGAGACGCTAGCAGCAAAACTGATTCAATAAGAGATCAACAATAATCCTGATTGTAAACAGTTCATTAATGCAGCAGCTGGATTATTTTATTAAAACAAGTCTTTGTTTTACTTTTATTGATTTTTTAGGTAAAAAGTCAATAAATTATCAAAGAACTTCCAGAATCAAACTGATGGATATCAGAGTCACTGAGTTTATTATTATTATTTGTTATAAGATGATGTTGGTTTAATTTATTTTTAGCATTTGTAGCTAGCATAGCAACTTTAATTTATTTTAATTATGTATTATTTTAACGACCTGGATCCAGTGTTTGGTCTAAAATGTTGACGTCCTCGTGACTCAAAATATAATTTAACCTTTTTTCTTAGTTTGTCTCCATGGGACGATTCATTGTGCAGATAATCAAATTTAAATATAAGTCACATTTAAGAAGATGAAAAGACAATTTTGAGTTTATTGCTCTTAAAAATGACCAAAAATGATAATATATCAAAATGTTTAATTTAGTAGTTGACAACTAATCAATTAATCAACTATTGCAGCTTTACCTTATTGATAAAGTCCCATCTGATATTACTCATCAAATACTCATCATTGTGTGTCTATAGTTGATGAACTGATAAGTTTATTGATTAGTCAGAACAAGTGATCACTTATTGGTTAGTTTTATGAGATTTGTACATTTTTAAAAAATAGCTTGTTTTAAATGACAATGTTAATTAAATAATTCGATACATTACATGTTCTGGAGCTTTTTAGGAAAAATAAGTAATTTCATTAATTTTTTTCTACATTAATATTTATATAAACCCTCTCTAGTCTGGGATATAACTGATGTTTGAGTTTATCTTTATATCTTAAAAACTGTTTACATTCACTTGCTTTTTGGCATTTTTTCAGTACAATCTCACATTTTTTCTTATTTTTCCATTTTAACATACTATATTAATGTAGTTTTACTCATGTTATTGACTATGATTCTCATTTAGATAAAATAATAGAACGTTAGCAGCAGAAACACTGTAGTTTGATGATTGTTCAGATATTACTGGATTTTTTTAAAATAAATAAATGAATAAAAATAATCTTTAAAAGTTAAACATGTTTATTTATGTTATTATCTATAATTCTCATTTTAGACAAGATAATAGAACTTAAAACAATTTAAAAAATAAAATAAAAAAAAAAAAGTTAAACATGTTTTACCTTAACTGGTGTGACCGGGATCTTCTCGGCGGGTCCGACGTCCTCCGGGGCCGGGGCCGGGGGCTCCGGGCGGCGCGGTTCTCCCAGAGCTCTGGACGGGGGGACGTCGTCTCCGTAGCCGACTTTGGGCTTCTTGTTCCCGGCGGAGGAGGCGGAGGAGTCGGGCTTCTTCCTGAGGAAAGAGGAGGCGAAGTAGACCGCGGCGACGGTGAAGAGGATGGCGGGAAGGATGACGGTGGCGTCCAGGTCCATGATGGAGGATGAGGAAGATGACTTTAATAACTTTATAAAGTTTGTTCCAGTGTGTGTGTGTGTTTATTTTATTTTTATAGGACAGCGCGTGTTAATCAGTCTGCGGTCACACACACACTGAGCGGCGACCCGCCCCTCATCCCTATCTAACCTCCACAGACCTGCTGCCAGCACTTCCTGTCCTCCTTCACAATAAGAGAACTGAGCGGAAACAGCATAAAATACGCGAGTAAAGCGCTGATTTCAGAATAAAATAACATGATGAAATGCTGTTATTATTGAAGAATTTAAAGGAATTCTGACTTTGTTTTTCAGATTTATGATGGGAAAATAAGCGGTATTTTTTTAATTAATGAAAAAAATTGTTTAATTGATTTTAGCATTTGTAGCTAACGTAAATAACATTTGTGACAAAGATCCTCTATTGTGACAGGATGAAGTTCATAGCATTACTTTAATTATCCATTAATTATCTGGATTTATGAATTTGACATCTTCACGACTTCACTAACCTCCACGGACCTGCTGACAGAACTTCCGGTCCGCCTTCACAATAAGAGTACTGACAGGGAGTTACATAAAATAACCGCGTGAAGCGCTGATTTCAGAATAAAATAATGACATTGTTGAACAAAATACAGATTTATGATTTAAAAAAGTGGTTTTTAGTGTTTGATTTATTTTAGCATTTGTAGCTAAAATAGCTTTGTAGCTTTTTTCAACAGTTTTATTGTAACCAGGTGAAGTTTATCACAGCGGCAACTAACCATTACTTTGATTATTCATTATTTTTAATTATTGGATTCATTGTTGGGTCTGAAATGTTGACATCCAAAACTCACTTTTTGTTAATTTGTCCCTGAAGGGAAAATTCATTGTGTAGAGCTTCACATTTACACATAACATCCACATTTAAGAAGCTGGAATAATTAAAAAAAATACTAGAAATATCAAAATACTTGTTACAATATTTGTTTGAACGAGAACAAATAATTCTAAAGAACGAGCAGTAGTTCTTTTAAGTTTAAAGGTTCTTATTTCAGACTCATGAGATAATTTTATTAGCTTTGAAAGTGAAACTCAGATTAATTACACAGTGAAATATTTCTATGATCATTGATTAATCGATTGATTTTATTAAATCAGATGTTCATTGAGTTTAATGAAAGCAGCAGCTGGGTTTGATTCATAGAAAAGATTTTATTCACCAACAAAATGAGCTTTAATCACATCAGGCTCCGTCTGAGTTCCGTCTCTAAGGTGACAAGACTCCTCTCCTCGTTCCTCATCTTCATCAGGAGGAGCTGTCAGAGACAGGAAGGCACCGTGTGACCGACCTCAGACCCACATACAGTAGAGTAGTGCCTTTAAATTAGATTAAGAACAGATAAAAGAGCCAACGCAGCCAGTCACACAGACACAGATCAGCATTTCTTCTTCGAGGCACTTTAGCAACACATGAACTAATGAACTGCTCTGAGCATCCCAGCAGGAAAAAAGTCAGGATTTTACTTCTCTTAGCAAAAAAAACATGACAATTAGTTGGTTCCAACTGAAGTGAAGCGTTGTATAAAAGGCCTGCAGCAGAGGTGGTGGGGGGAAGCAGCCGGGTCTGATAACATCAGGGTGGAGAATCAGAAGGAAAACGCTACTGAGCATGTGCAGGATTAACAAAGACCGACACGACACGGGCTGAAAGGTGCAGAACCGAAGGCTGCAGCAGTGCATTCTGGAGAATGTAGTGAACAGCAGCGCCCTCTGAGTTAAACGCTCAGCATCATAAATCCAAGACTTGGCAACTTTTTTTTTTTCCCTGCAGGAGCACGGCTCTGCCCCTGAGAACAGAATCATCCACCAGACCAGAGGGTTTTATCCTGTGTTTCACATGACGACAGAGGCTTGTTCTGGATCCGTTCATGTCCGTTAACGTCGATGACAGCTCAGCTGCAGCGTCAGGTTCAACCGGGCAGGACAGGAGGAGTTGTCCTGCTTCAGAAAAGGAGAATTCACACTCAACGGAAACGCAGCGTAGTGGTTGGTTGTCGAATCGAAACCAGAGAATCCTGGACTTTTGGGACCAACTAAAGCTGCAACTAAAAACTACTAAAGTGAATATGATCTAATCCATGTTTCATGATATTCTGGACCAAAAAATGGAGAAATTAACCAATAAATTAAATCAGAAACGTTCAGATAAGATTCATATTTATCCGTTACTTTCTCCCTTTTTGGTCCAGAGAATGGATCAGTTGATATTAACTCTACTGTCTCACAACTAAAACCAGCTGTAACCGGACTATTTAGACTTCTTTTTTTTAATGACCCAAACTAATTATTTTTTTAACCTATTTAAGCCCAGATATTTTTTAAAGGTTTTCATGCATATAAATATATCTAATGAGTCAGGAGCAATTACTTTAAATATAAATAATTAATAACTTTTAGCTGCAGCTTCAGCAGAGTCTTAAGATAAAACCATGTGACAGATGTTTTCCTTCCAGGTGCAGTTTATGTCGAGTGTCGTTTCATGTTTTCTGACGAGTCAAACGTCATCTACAGTTAAATATCTCCGTTTATTCCTCCAGAATCTACGACAGACAGGTTGTTGGTGTAGAAAGCACAGTGGTGGCTGGTCCCGGCTGGTCCCGGCTGGTCTCCCCCCCCCCGGCAGGTAACAGGTGTGTTCATGAGGAAGAAGGGGGGGAGCCGGGGGGCGGGCGTGTCACAGTGAGGTCACCGGGACGAGCTCCTCTCCTTGCTGACGCAGTCGTCCTGTCCCCTCGTGTCCCCGTTAGCCGTCACACCGCAGGTCCGTCGCTTCTTCCTGCGATGAGACATGGCATCGCCCTCGGAACCCGATTCAGCCTGGAGCAAAAAAATAAAATAAAATTATTGGTGCAGCACTAAGGTGGTTCGAATTCTAAAAGGGACAGAGACGACTTTATGTCCATAGGAAAATACACATCTGAACATAAAGACATAACCTGTGGAGTTCCCCAAGGTTCAATCCTGGGTCCTCTACTATTCAACATTTACATGCTCCCAATAGCTGAAATAGGTTATGGAAGACAAAATAAATAAATGACAGTAATTATGCAGATAAAACAAATTTATATCAGCATATCGCCAGGGGGTTATATTCCTGTACAAACAGAGTAAATGCATTGAGCAAATCAATGATTGGATGAGTCAGAACTTCTTTCTCCAATTAGGCAAAACTGAAACTGAGTAAAAAAAAAATAAATGAAAATTAATAAAATAAAAATTCAACAGCAATTATTTTAGAAATCATACAATTGTTTCGTCTGTTTATTTGTTGGGTCTCGCAAAACCAGGAAGTTGTTTGTGTTTGGATCAACCTGAAACTTCCTGGGTGAAAAAGACCCGAATCTCTCTGTGACGTCATAAAATCCTCCTGACTCACTGAGGTCAGGAAGAGGAACTGACGTCATGTGACCAGGGAGGTCATGTGACCTCATATCAGACAGTTTTAAATTCTTATTGTTCATTATCGTGGCATCGAAGCAGCTAGTGACTATTCTGATATAACTTATATCATTACTATTATCAATATAAATATGTTCTATTAATTAATAATATTGTTTTTGCTACTAATATGATTGTAATTATGAAAAATTAGGATGTAATAATATCAATAAATAAATCATTAATTTCTTCTTATTATTTGGTTTTTACATGTTATAAAACATGAGAACTCAACGACAGCAACAAGTCAACTACCTCAGAGTCAGAGTCAGAGGAGCTGGATGACGATGATGATGAAGAGTCACTGGAGCTGTCTGAGGCGATTCCTGTAGATTCCTGCAGATCCACTTTATCAGCCAGAGCTGCCAGGTCAGGCCTCTCCTGCTTCAAGATGCTGAAAAACAAGCAAACAGAAATAAACACATTGATCAATCACTGAAGGAGCAGATGCTGCCTCATCTTCTGGTGTGTGTTTGTAGCTCATTGATATCAAAGAGAAAATGATTTTATTTATCTACATGTCGACGTTTTCACATTAAAATGATAAAATGTCCTGTTATAATTTCCCTGTGAATAAGTTGACGTTAGTATAAAGTGATCAGTAATATCAGTGAATAAGTTGTGAGCTTCATGCATATTCCATAATTAGTCTGAGGCCTAAATGTTGAATTTTCACATTAAAATGAAAAAAATGTGCTGTTGTGATTTTCCTGCCAGCAAAGTGGTCTAAAAATGCATTCATTGCTTCTGTATTGTTTATGTGGTCAGAGGTCGGCCCTGAGCTGGAAAAGGTTGGAAACCTCCACCAACACCAGAGCTGCATGTGGCTCTCTGGCGCTACATAGTGGCTCCCTGGAGATGTAAAAAAAAAAATGTAAAATGATAGGGAATATATTTTAGTTTTAATATAAAAGCTGTAAACTAACAGCTGGATGTGGAATAAGTCAGTAGAAAGAGCGGAAATCACCTGAAATACACATTAAACTGGATTATTTCAGTTTTATAGACTACTGACTATTTTAAAAGGCTGTTTTATTGCCTCTGTTGTCCAGATCAGGAGGAAAGAGAAGAGGATTGGATCATATTTTAGTTTTTTTTAACCAAAACTCAGATTTCTTGATTGTATTTCTATAATAAAGCTAATAAAATTGTGTAAGTTAAAGTTAAAGCAGCAGATCTGGTCCAGCAGAGTAGTCACGTGATGTGTCATTCTCACCATTTAAACATTTAATCATCAATGTTCATTATGTATTTGTTGATAGTAGTTAATATAGATAATACATAATATCAGGATTAGAGGAGGAGTTTAGGTTTTATTTCAGTTCCAGACAGATTTTGATGTGTTTTTTTTGGTCTAATACGATTCTTTAAATGTTTCAGGGTGCCGACCCCTGGTCTAAACAGGTCTGGTACAGCCATCCCCACCAGGTGGTGCCTGTTTAAAGGTCTATTTCCTGTTGTAACAGGAAGGAGGTGTGGTTCTTACCGGTACCACTTCCTGGAGAGTTTGGGTCGGCCTCGGACGGTTTTGTGCCAGACGATGGGGAAGTTGGTGGAGCTGGCGAAGTTCTGGGTGACGGCGATGGTTGTGTCTAGGTTCAGGACGACATGCCACCATCCACCTGGAGACACACTGCTAGTTAGCATTAGCATCCACCTGGAGACACACGGCTAGTTAGCATTAGCTTCCACCTGAAGACACACAGCTAGTTAGCATTAGCATCCAGAGACAGACACATGGCTAGTTAGCATTAGCATCCACATGAAGACACACAGCTAGTTAGCATTAGCATCCAGAGACAGACACATGGCTAGTTAGCATTAGCATCCACCTGGAGACACAGGGCTAGTTAGCATTAGCATCCAGAGGCAGGCAGACACAGCTATTTATGGTGATTTGTCCTATTTTCTACATTGTAGAACAATATTAAAGATCTAAACTATGAAAAATATAGAACTTTGAATCAAAATGACTGAGCAGTTAGAATATTTTTATATATTCTAATTAATTCATTAGGTATAACTGACATTCATAGAACGTTTTTTTTTTTTTAATTTATTCCTGATGAACATGATTAATAAACGGCTGCAGCTCCACTGACCAGGGACGAACACGGTCTCTCCTGGTCTCTGGAGGATCTCCAGGGGTCTGAACTCAGGGGGCCAGCCTGGCTGCTGGGTGCGGGGGTAGACCATGTTGAACCAGGTGATAGCCTCGTCCTGCTGGTTGCCCCCATCCTCCCGGCTCACCTTGATCAGCTCCCGGGGCGTGTTGGTGGGGAACAGGCACCACCGCTTGTGGCCCTGGACTAGGGCGTTCCAGGCGCTGGTTCCTAGCGGGTCGATGTGGATCCCGGTGCCGGACCGGGCCGGGCCCATCACAAACCACCTGAAGAGGACCAGGAGGAGACCAGGTGAGTCGACAGGGTTAGGGTTTGTTTTTGGTTCTAGACCACAACCTTTAATGTACATCAGGTCCTCAATCGATCAATTAACCCATTGATTATTTTATACATTATTTGATTGATCCAGGGACATATTTCATTCTCACTCAAAGGTTTTCAGTTTCCTATCAAAGACTTCCACTGAGTGTGGATTAATCTGCTGATTAAATTAAATATGCTGATCAAATATGGAATAATTAAAGAAATCTGAGACAGAAGGTGAATATTTTAATTGTCTCGTTTCCTGAAAACAACTTTAAATCGACCAAAAACTATTTAGAGAAAGAGTAGAATTCACAAAAAGGTTCTGATCACCAATACGAATGAGGAAAAAGTCAGAACTATGAGGCAAAAAACTGTTAAGATTCAAAAGAAATAAACGTAAAAATATGATAGAAATACTCTGTGGTGTTTCCAAAGATGAAGATTCAACCTAAAATGTCTTTTTTGTCCAAAGATCATCAGTTTATTATTATAGAGACTAAAGAAACCAGGAAATAATCAGAGAAGAGAAGTTGGAACCAGAGAATTTACACATTTTCTTTCAAATCCATTCATCGATTATCAAAATATTTTGATGTCAAATTAAATGTGGGGTTCCTCAAGATTCTGTTCTAGATCCTGTGAAGTTTCAGTCATCAATTTATTATTATAGATACTAAAGAAACCAGAAAATAATCAGAAGAGAAGCTGGAACCAGAGAATTTGGACATTTACTAATTAAATAAATGACTCTAATGCATTAATCTCTTGAGTCGATTAATCAACTAATCGTTGCAGGTCTTAAAGACACAGAACACGTTCATGTTTAGAAGTCTTGTCAAAGATATTTAACATATTTTGTCAGAAAATAACTTAAAACAATTCAAATCAGTTTTAAAATAATCATAATACTTTTCCATGTTTAAAAAACATTCAATCCACAGAGAAACATACACAGCCTGTATTCAGAAACTGAGCCTTAAAACAAGCAGTCATGACTTCCGTGAACTTGTGATGTCACTACTATACGTACAGTCACCACCAACACCCCCACAGCCATTTAAAGAGGAGGAGGAGAGGCTTAGAAAGAAGCTGGAGAAAAGAAGTGGAAACTATACTGAGATGATCTTTGCTACTTCAAATCTTGTTAGGGATGAAAAATCCACAATAAAAACAGGAAAGTGTAGAATATGGGACATTTAAATGGTACAAAAATAATCAGTTAACTACCCAACGACCCAAAAAAGACAGATATCAATGTTCAGGAATCCAGTAATAGTTAACAACTTAGACATCCAGCTTTTCTGCAGTAATGGACTTAAATAAACCAAGTTTCTCTGGTTAATTAACCCCCGTCTGTATATCAGCATGGATGAAGCCTGATGTCTGGGTCTTTTCTAGAACTAGAGCTCTAGAGCTCAGCAGAACCCCATGATCTAGTCCTAGTTACTCAGGAGTTCATCCTACAGCAACATAATCCACATCACACCTCTGGGCTGTCACATCAGCATCTGTCACACATTCAACAAGAACATTTAGAGAAAAACTCAACACATCGTGTTCTAAACCTTTAATAATAAACCCAATAATCTGCAGCCTGACTCTTCTCCAGCTGTGTGGATGACTATCCAACCACGGGTCAAAGGTCAAACCTGTAGGGCGGACGTCGTTTCTCCCCAGCGAACTGGAACAGGTCATCCCTGAAGAAGACGGGCACCTGGTAGTCATCCAGCAGCTTCCTCCTCTTGGCATGTTCACCGTAGCTGCTGTCGAAGATGTAGAGTGGGCTGTCGTCCCTGCTGGACTCCAGGTACTCCACGTAGTACTTCATCTTCATCTTCACCGAGTAGCCGTCGTTGTCCTCGCCGCACTTGAACTTCTGATTGCGGTACTTGCGTTTTAGGCGCTCCACGGTCCATTTCTCGCGGGCGGGCCAGGCCTCTTGGCAGTTCAGCAGCACCACGGGGCGGTAGGGACGCTCGAAGCGCTGGACAAACTCCTCGGGACTCAGGTGGACAGCGTCCACTCGCTCCACGTTATCCTGAAACAGCAGAAATGTAGGAGGGTTAGGTACAGAATCTAGGAAAAAAAAAAAAAAAACATCTAGCCTGGATAAAAACATGTATCATCTGAGGAGGTCTAGAACTGTATGTACCAATTATTCTGATTAACTTCAGATTATTCTGGTAATTTTGATTAATCTGATCAACTACTACAGATTCAAACAAAAAACATGTCATTCTCTAATTAGAAACATGTCATTCTTGTTTGGTTTCTAAGAAAATGGTTTATAAAGCTATTCTTGAAGCTTATAATAGTGACTAATATATTATCTGTTAATGTTTCTTGTTGCAGTTACTGTGATTTTTTTGTTGTTTCCTTGATTTTTATGGTCTTCTTTTGTTGTTTCTTTGCTTTTCTGGAGGTTAAAGGCCATGAGAGTTGAATACATAGCTTTTATAAGGCTTTTATCAGCAGTTTGCTTCTGCTAGTTCAGTCATTGTTCAACACATGATTATTGGTTTAGTGTGAAATGTCAATGTTGAACCATGTGTTTCTGCTGTTCTGTGTTGTCATGATCGAATAAACGTCATTCATTCATTATTTGGTTTATCTGATAAATAACTACCAATTATTCTGTTGATTATTGATGAATCTGATCAAAAACTGAAGATTAATCTATTAATTATTGATGAAACTTAAGACCTACTGATTGATTACTAATGAATTTACTGTGAATGAATTTGCATAAAACGAAAAATACCAGTTTTATTTATGACAGTTCCAACAGACGTTTAAAAGTCTTGTTTTCTGCCATAAACAGATGCTGAAATAAATTAACGTTGCTTTAAAAACTACTACAACTGCAACTATTAATAAGTTCAATTAATCATTGACTATTTAGATAATAATGTCCAAACTATCTGATTCTGATTAGTTGATTTGGTTAAAGTACTGCAGTATTAGTAAAAGTATTATGAGCTGAGATAGTTAGTGTTGCAGTAAAAGTATATAAGTATTATGAACTCTGAAATGTAGAGGAATAGAAGTATAAGTACCTCAAATATGTACTTAAATAAAAGTAAAAGTAGTAAAAGTCCTTAGAGCCATGAAAATAAAGTAAATGAACATGCTACAGGTGAGCTGACAGTGAAGTGCGCGTGCAGGTTACAGGTGTGCCGATGCCTACGTGACAAGCTGCACAGCTGCTGCGGCGGCTACCTGCTGTTAGCTTAGCGGCTAGCTGCTGTTAGCTCAGCTTCACTGACAGTTACCTTCACGGTGCGGTGCGACACATCGAAGGTCTCATGATAGTCGTGTTTTATCCAGTCTAACGAGTCCTTGAGCTCGGGCCTGGCGCTGCGTTTGGCCTCTTTAATTCTCTTCTTACTCTTATGGTTCATTCCTCCTGTTTGACAGTAGGAGCCCAGCTAGCTAACGGAGCTAACCCAGAAACACATGCGTCTGCTACTAGCCCGCACTGATTCCCCGGCTAGCTGACACTTTCACAGCAACTAAACGCCGAGACAATAAAACCTCAAGTCGAGTGATACTTAAAAACGTTGTCGAATGTTAACAGATATAAACCTGAGGATTTGTTTAAACCTGCCCGGTCGGGATAACTTAATAAACCAACCAACGCCAGAAGCTAGCGTGTTAGCTAGCGTCTTAGCCGGCGGGCGACACAATGCTTTGCAACTCAACGGCGCCCGCCCCCCTCTAACCGAGACAGAGAAGGGGAATCTGATTGGTCACAGAAATCGCAAAGTCGGACGGTGATTGGCTGAAGCCTGGAATGAGCCTTCCCGCCAGGGGTGATGCAGGGATCTGATTGGTTGACGCCGTGTCCTTCTTGTGTTTTGGAGGATGTGGGAAAATAGCACGAGACGCGTGGCTGATGTTTGATATTCAGCGTAAATATCAATTAAAATAGTTTATCATGTTTTTTCACCATGATTTAGAACGTTAACTGGAAATGTGTCTTATGTAATTCAAGGCTTTAACGGTATTAACGTCACGATGGACCGCAGCGGACCAGCTGATGCTAACGTTAGCTTAGCTTACAAAGTTTTCACGTTTGAGGAAAACATGAAAAACTCACTTTCTGTCTCTATACCTGAGGTCAGTTTCCCTATTAATATATATGTGTTTTTCTTCATCTTCACCTGCCCTTTTATTTATTTATTATTTATATATATATATTCTCTTTTAGGTGGGTAGGATCATGTAATATATAAAAGGAAAATGGAACATAAGTACTTCAAGTACAGTGAAGTATTTCCATGTGATGCTAATTAATACTGCAGCAGATATTCACTATATCTGTCAGATGATGCTTTGACATAAATTAATTATTTTAAACTATTCTTACAATTTCTTTTTTAAGAACTTTGTGTAAACTGCTCTATATAAAGTGTTGCACTAAATATAACAGACCAGTAGTTAAACACAGGTTTTAATAATGATACTAATTAAGTTTCTGTTATTGGTTGGTTCAGATACACTTAATGGAAAATTAATTTGCATCATTGGTAACACCTGAGATTACCTACTATTTTATTTTATTTAAACTTTATTTAACCAGGTAATAAACCCATTTAGATCCAGATGTGTTTTCCATGGTTGACCTGGTCCAGGGGTCACAGCAGAGGTCACTAAACCTGATAAAATAAACATCTACATTCATTTAAATATCAATTTAAAACTAAAGTTCAGCAGAAACACTTTGATGTTAAATTGAAATATGCGTTAACATAAGTGTGGTGATAATAAATAGGATGTTAAAATGCAAGGATGTTATTTACAATAAAAAATGTAAAAAATATATGCAATATATAATAATTACAACATTAAATATGGTAGCAATAATAATAATAGTATGTTTAAAAAGCAAAGAGCAGCAGGTGACAATAACATTTAAAACACAGACACTGATTGACTCTTTGTCTGTTCAGTAAAATGCAACAGAAAGTTCTACTAGCTCTATAACTAGTTCTATAACTAGTACTGTTTCATGTCAGTATAGCTGCTGTGAAATAGGCAGGTAGAAGATCAAGTTTAATGAAATTATCCTTTAATTTCTTCATGGATCATTTATCTGCTGTTCACACATTGTCTTATATCCTGAACCAGACTCATACATTTATCATCAGATATTGATGAAGCATCCAGCTTCTTTAACAGGTTGAACAGTGTTTTTATGGTGACCTTTAACCCTTGCCATCAGGTTCTGGACCCTCAGTACGGCATGTACGTCTGGCCCTGTGCTGTGGTGCTGGCTCAGTATCTGTGGACTCATGGAGAGCAGCTGAGAGGCCGGAGGGTGCTGGAGGTGAGATCTGATCTGATGTCTTTAGTTGATGTCTTAAATATGTTGAGATGATCCTCAGGAGACATTGAACCTCTGGAGTCTAATGGTTCTAGAAAAGGTTCATTTCTAGAAGCTTCATGTGAACCAGAAACCACCGACTCACCTCATATAATATTAATAATAATAATAATAATCACAGGCAGCTGTATCTGAACCACATAATAAGATGTTGAAGGTGAAATGAATCTCACCTGGAAAGTCAGAATATACAGGGAGTCACTGATTTATTCACTTCCTGTTGGATCCACATGTCTCTACTAGGAGTTTATTAACTGATATTTAGTCAGTGGTTGGTAGTCTCTGCTATAAATATATATATTAAATAAACAAAAACAAGAAATAATACACAAATGGACAAACACACAATCATTTAATTTGCATATTCAGTTAAATCCGTTAATCTGGAAAGGTGCAGGATATATATATATGTCCTCAAAGTAAATTAACTGACTGAATGAATAGTTCAACATCCATAGATTAACATGGAGATGAAAGCAGCAAAGGTTTCCCATAACACTGTATTGATTGTATATTTTAATGTGTTCCAAGAAGTAGAAGAAGGAAGTGTTCTGTAATAATATTATTATAATATATAATAATCTTATTATAATATGTTATATAATAATATTATTAGTATCATCTACTGCAGAAAATATTTTTGATCCAGGACGAATTATAAAACCATCGATGACCCAGTAATTCCTCCATCAGTCCTCCTACTGGTGGTTTCCGTGGTAACCGTGTTCCTCCTCCTGCAGCTGGGGGCAGGTGTGAGTCTTCCAGGTGTGGTGGCGGCCAGGTGTGGGGCGGAGCTTATCTTATCAGATGACTCCAGGACGCCGTCCTGTCTGTTGAACTGCAGACGCAGCTGTGAGGCCAACGGCCTCCTGGACGTCCAGGTGCTGGGTCTCACCTGGGGGGAGGTGTCACCTGAGCTGGTCCTGCTGCCGCACCTGGAGGTCATCCTGGGGTCAGACGTCTTCTACCAACCTGAAGGTCTGGACCGTGTTGGAATGCTCCCAGTTAACCCATTAAGGTCTACGACTGTCATTTTAACTAAATAGTTTCCAACTACTTCCTGTCACATGACGTCATCAACTTCCTCCTGAGAACATGGAGAAGACAAACCCTTTTATTTAGATTATTATGGTTTTAACCCTGACATGTTTGTATCTATTTAATCAGTCAACTCTATAGAATAATCCACCAAAACAGAATTTAGCACATGAGATAAATAGGTTGTTGTTTATGGGCAGATTTATGCAAAGAGCAACTATAACAGATGTTAAAATGATGTTTACTGCAAAGAAAATAGTAGAAAATGGAAAAAAAGCTAGATGAATAACATGATTATTAGTGACTCAACTGATTTAATCCCAGTATATGCAGGAAATGTTTGAAAAATATCTGGGCTTAAAGGGTTAAATATAAAATGACTGTTATAGACTTCCAGAAGTTTTTATGCATATAATTATATCAGTTGAGTGAATTAATCAAATTAATTACAGGTAATTTAATTAATTAATCAAATTAATCACATTTTAATGTCATATCTGCTAAAGGTCTCCTGATAAAGAATTAGAATTCTAGGATATTAATAAATTGTTGTGATGACTAATCACTTGAATACAGTAAGAAGAGAAGATCTGAAATCCAATGTTTTATTGGTGAACTGTGCTTCATGAATTACATCCAAAAGTAAAGGTCTAGCACATTAAACCAGTTAGACCAAGTGCATTATTCAGAAATGTAAAACAAATACAACAATTCAGTTAAATAAATCAAATTCTGAAATAAAATAAAGAAGTCACTTAAGCTCAATATAACAATTCAAAAATGAATAATAGAAGTCGTATATTTTGCGCTGCATTGTTCCAACATCATTTTGCTCAGTGAGAGCAAACACGTGTGGTTTGAACCAATCAGAATTAACGATGCTGATAATGTGACCACGTGTCCATCAGCCAACCAGAAACGCATTTGTTCAGCTCGCCTCGCGTTGCATAGCAACCAGAGACGCTGCCAAACGGCACAGACAGACACCGAAACAGCAGATTACAGTGAAACGAGCCACTGGTAACTGGTAATAATGTAACTAATGTGACTTTAGTTCATGGTTTTCTTTATTTAACGTGGATGTTGACAGGAAGCTTCTTCTACTTTCTTAACGGAACGCCGTTCCGGTCGTGAATCTTTTAACGGAATGTAGTTCCGAACAGTTCCGGTTCACTTTCACCCCTGACCTTGCCACCATTGATACTCAATAATTAATTGCGTTAAATTTTTTTAATGCGTTAAAATGCAGCGTAATTAATTAATCGAATTATCGCGTTAAAATGACAGCTCTAATTATTATATATAACATCTATAATGTATAATAAAATCTATAATAACACACTAAATGTAGATCAGAACAAGTTATGATTTCAGTTTTAACTTTAATTATTTCTAATTTCAACCAGAGCATTTTATAATTGAGTGAAAACAGTTTAGTTTTGTGTTTAATTTTGTTGAAGTGGAGCTACTTGACAAACCTTGATGCAAATAAAACATGAGTGATTCTTTTATAAATTTAAAATCTATAACTAACACAAGAGACAGATAACACTGATTAATCTGTCACTTATTCTCTGTGTCTGTTAAACGTCAGAAAAATACAGTCAAAAATACAAACATGTTTTTTATCATGTCTAAACAGTTAAGTTCTGGTCTTTAATACATTTAAGGTACTTTATTTCCATGTGATGCTGCTTTAGACTAATATGGTTCTTTCTTGTCCATTATATTTATCTGATAGCTCCAGATGATTTTAGCATTAAATATGAATTAATATACTTTAATATTCTATGATTTATATTCTATTAACCTTTAACCTGCACCAGAGATACACACATTTTAACGTCCTGTAAACCCAGTTATTTTTGATCTATTTGATTAGTAAAAATGAATAAAAGCACCTTTAAATATTCTATTTGTAATGTAAATGTCTAATTTATCTTTATCAAACTGAACATTTCTATGTTTATCATCTGTTTATAATTTAATAGGTCAGTGTATCCTGGGAGATACGACTCATAAAAGACTAAATATGAGAATATATATATATTAATGTGGAAATATTTCCCCTAGGGCCCAAAGAGATGAGTGATAACATTATTATTATTATTATTATTATTTATTGCAGTTTGTTTTCTACTTGTGTATGTTTTAGGTTTAATAGTCTAATATTCTGGACTTTTAATAGTATAATCCATTATTTTTACTGGTAAATGTCTCATATTGATTTTTGATCTTATAACATCAGAAGTAAAACTCTTTTCATTTGAATCTTTTTTATCCAGACTTTGAAGACGTCCTGGTGACCGTCGCTTTTCTTCTCAGAAAAAACCCCAGAGCCCAGTTCTGGACCACCTACCAGGAGAGGAGGTACAGCTGGGGCATCATGGGAAACGTAGTTTTCTGTAACTCAGCTTATCTGTTCTGAACCAGTATTTCATCCAAATATAACTATCTTTTTATTCCAAGACTAAAATATAAATACGACTAAAACAGAAAATAAAAATAAAACGTGACTTTTAAAGTCAGTTTTATTAATAAAATGTTGATCAGTGTTTCATCAATTCAGATCCTTTCATTGAAAGTCCTGACTGTGCAGCTGCTGTTAGACTGTTTTGTTATTAGAGTGAATTAAATTGTTTGTTTTAACACCAACAAACACATAAACTCTAATTGTAGTTTATCCATGTAGATCATCTACTCCTAATACTGTATTCTGATTAATCTATCAATTAATGATGCTATTAATTCATTATCTGATCTGCGCATGTCGAGAGGACGCTGGCATGATTGTTGCTGCTTTTCGCATCTCGCTTCTCGTATCTCTGATCTAGCCTCTCCTCTATCTCAAACCGCGTCTGTTTCGAGCTGTTTTTGTTCCACCTTGCCTACACTTCAGCTGTCGGGTAATAAAATCGACGCGTGCCTGGACTACTCTGCCCCCACACACAAAAACTGTGGATTGCCTACCTCCTCGCATTCGGCGTACTGGGTACTTCTGACCTCTCCGCCGACCTTCACCACTCCACCAGAGGACTCTCAACTCGTACGTCAGTCCGCATCTTGCACTGCTGCACCTTCCCCTTGGTGTAGCATTGGTTAGCAAGCCAAGCTAGCCGGCAAGGTGCCTGTGATCGCTCGGCGCTCGTGTGTCGCCAAGGCGCTGATAAAATACACCGTAGGCGAACTCCGAAAACTCAACTCTGTCTTCCTGCCTTCTCCACGCTGTCTCGAGGTTATCAAATCTCTCCACCTCCTGCACCGACCACCCTATGTACACCGGGCTGTTCGCCACAAGTTTGTTTACAACACCAATGTGATTTCGGCTATCTCAGTCATCAGCTGTTCAGCGTCCCAGCAAGGACGTGTTGAACGTAAGTCACGCCCACCGCCTGTCAATCTTCAAAACCTCGTCTGCACTGACAGCTCTGCACCCACTGGCAGGTCTGCCTCCTTCATGTTACAGAACATCATGTCCATAAACATCAAAGCTGTCCTTATCCATGACATAATAACAGAGAAAAAACTGGACTTCCTTTGCTTAACTGAAACATGGCAGAATCAGCAGGATGTCAGCCTCAACCAAGCTGCCCCTCCCGGTTACACCTACCTTCACAAGCCCCGCAGCCAAGGCTGCGGTAGTGGACTTGCCATCATACACCATTCCGATTTTCTGGTCAAAGAACACCCCGTCAGTGCATCATCCTTTGAATGTTTACATCTCTCAGTGATTGCCGCTGCACAGCTGCAACTGGTCCTCATATATCGACCCCCTAAAGCCTCCACCAGCTTCCTCCCTGAGCTCACTGAGCTGCTTGCTGCAGTTTGTCCCCTGTCCCCATCTACCTTCCTGTTGGGTGACTTCAACATTCATGTGGACAATAGCTGCTGCACTTTTTCAGCTGACTTCCTGGCCCTCCTGGACTGCTTCAACATCACTCAGCATGTGCACGGCCCCACCCACAGCAAAGGACACACCCTCGACCTGGTCTGCAGCACTGGCTCACCTCCACTACATCTGGAATGCACTGACCTGGCCATATCAGACCATCATGCAATTCTGTTTTCCATCCCAGTACACCACCGCAGACAACGCAGTTTGCGGTCCATCACTTTCCGCAATATCAAGAATGTGCCTCTGCCTCTGCTTTCGCAAACTCTAATGAATCATCTCACACCCCTGGATACTGCCCTCCCAGTGGACACCCTGGTCGAAACACTACAACACAGCACTCTCTACCAGCCTGAATACTTTGGCCCCAACCATCACCCGATCAGTCTCTTTTTCCCGACCAGCTCCCTGGTTTACATCTGAGCTCCGCTTCATGAAGAAATCTGGGTGGCGCCTCGAACGTCTTTATAAAAAATCTGGCCTCACTGTCCACCTGGAGACCTACAGGGACCATGTGAGGAGCTACAAGCAGGCCCTCACCACAGCCTAAACACGCTACTTCTCCAGTCTCATAAACAACCAGCAATACCACCCCAGAAAACTTTTCTCAACTATCAATCTCCTTCTCCGCCCTCCTCAGTCACCCCAACCATCTGATGCTGCTGACCTGTGCTCCAGGTTTCAAGACTTCTTCATAGCAAAAGTCAACACCATCCACCAGCAGCTACTATCTTCACCCCGGCCACAACCCAATCCCATGACGATGAGCCTCCTGGCATCCACCAGCCATGGCAGGACATCTCAGTAAATCTCAGGTCACCAATCTGGTCTCCACAGCCAAGTCTTCCTCCTGCCACCTGGACCCCATGCCCTCCACCCTGGTCAAATCCTGTCTTCCCACCCTCTGCAATACCATGACAACCATCATTAACACATCCCTACAGTCTGGTGTTGTGCCCACTACCTTCAAAACTGCTGCTGTCATCCCCACTTTGAAAAAGCCTGGTCTGGACCCTGACGATCCTAACAACTATCATCCCATCTCCAACCTTCCTTTCCTTTGCAAAATCTTGGAAAGAGCAGTGGCAGCCCAACTTCAGCAGCATATGTCCCACCATGAGCTCTTTGAACCACTACAATCTGGCTTCAGAACCCACCACAGTACAGAGACTGCCCTTGTCAAAATCACTGATGACCTCCTCACTGCTGCAGACAATGGACTCATCACCATCCTCATCCTCCTGGACCTCTCAGCAGCTTTTGACAGTCTCTCACTCCATCCTCCTGAAACGCTTTCTCAGTTCACTGGACTATCAGGCACTGCACTCCTCTGGTTCCACTCATACCTATCCAACCGGCAACAATTCATCACACTCAATGACTCCCGCTCCACCACAGCAACCATCAGCCACGGTGTTCCGCAAGGTTCTGTGCTTGGCCCCCTTCTCTTCACCATCTACATGCTCCCCCTTGGACAAATCATCCGCTTCCATGGTCTTAACTTCCACTGCTACGCCGACGACACACAACTATACATTTGTACCAAACCCTCTGCTCAGCTTCCCCCCACACCGCTCACTCACTGCGTGATACCAAATCATGGATGACCGCCAATCTCCTCAAACTGAACAGCAGTAAAACCGAGCTCATGGTGGTGGCACCAGCGCCACTGCTCAGGAAGGTTGGAGATCTCCATCTGGACATCGATGGCTGCTCCATCACCCCATCTCATGAAGTCTGTAACCTTGGTGTCATCTTGGATTCATCACTGTCTGTCACATCAAAGAAGTCACCAAATCTGCTTTCTTCCATCTCCACAACATTTCCAGACTCAGTCCTTCACTCTCTAACACTGTTACAGAGACCCTCATTCACGCTTTCATATCATCCTGCCTAGACTATTGCAATGCCATCCTGCTTGGTCTACCCAATAAGATCACAGACAGACTGCAATATGTTCAGTATTCTGCTGCCAGGATTCAGGATCCATGGTCCCCCGCACCAGACTCAAGGCCACCAGCAACAGAGCATTCCAGGCAGCTGCTCCGTCTCTATGGAACAGTCTACCCAACATCATTCAGAATGCTCCTTCACTGGAAATGTTTAAACAACACCTCAAAACCCATCTCTTCTTGGAGGCCTTTGGCTTCTAGTTTCCACAAGCACACACACCCACATATGCACCCACAGACATCTACACGGACATCTTGTTAAGCGACCTTGGGTATTTTGAAAGGCGCTATATAAAACCAAACTATTATGTATTATTATTATTATTATTATTATTATTATTATTATTATTATTAGAAAAATGGTGTAAAATGTTGTTCAGTGTTTGCCAAAGATGAAAGATTCAGTGGTTTTTACAGTTTGTACAAAATCAACATAAAAACTCTTTAAAAAACAGGGAAAAAAGTTGTAAACTTCAGTCACTGAGTCAGAAAAGTATCTGTCTTATGTATATGGTGCATCTATCCTGTATTATATTATATTATATGATATATATATATATATATATATATATATATATATATATACAGTGGGGAAAACAAGTATTTGAACACCCTGCTATTTTGCTATTTCTCCCACTTAGAAATCATGGAGGGGTCTGAAATTTTCATCGTAGGTGCATGTCCACTGTGAGAGAGATAAACTAAAAAGAAAAATCCAGAAATCACAATGCATGATTTTTTAACAATTTATTTGTGTGATATAGCGGCAAATAAGTATTTGAACACCTGTGTGTCATCTAGAATTCTGACCCTGAAGGACCTGTTAGTCCGCCCATTAGAAGTCCACCTGCACTCCATGTATCATCCTTAATCAGATGCACCTGTTTGAAGTCGTTAGCTGCATAAAGACACCTGTCCACCCCATACAATCAGCAAGACTTTAACTTGTAACATGGCGAAGACCAAAGAGCTGTCCAACGACACGAGAGAAAATTGTACACCTCCACAAGGCTGGAAAGGGCTACGGAGCAATTGCCAAGCAGCTTGGTGAAAAAAGGTCCACTGTTGGAGCAATCATTAGAAAATGGAAGAAGCTAAACATGACGATCAATCTCAATCGGAGTGGAGCCCCATGCAAGATATCACCTCGTGGGGTCTCAATGATTCTAAGAAAGGTGAGGAATCAGCCCGGAACTACACGACAGGAGTTGGTCAATGACCTGAAAAGAACTGGGACCAACGTTTCCAAGGTTACTGTAGGTAATACACTAAGACGTCATGATTTGAAATCATGCATGGCACGAAAGGTTCCCCTGCTTAAATCAGCACATGTCAAGGCCCGTCTTAAGTTTGCATATGACCATTTGGATGATACAGAGGAGTCATGGGAGAAAGTTTTGTGGTCAGATGAGACCAAAATAGAACTTTTTGGTCATAATTCCAATAAGCGTGTTTGGAGGAAGAAGAATGAAGAGTACAATCCGAAGAACACCATCCCTACTGTGAAGCATGGGGGTGGTAGCATCATGCTTTGGGGGTGTTTTTCTGCACATGGGACAGGACGAGTGCACTGCATTAAAGAGAGGATGACTGGGGCCGTGTATTGTGAGATTTTGGGGAACAACCTCCTTCCCTCAGTCAGAGCATTGAAGATGGGTCGTGGCTGGGTCTTCCAACACGACAACGACCCAAAGCACACAGCCAGGAAAACCAAGGACTGGCTCCGTAAGAAGCATATCAAGGTTCTAGCATGGCCCAGCCAGTCTCCAGACCTGAACCCAATCGAAAATCTTTGGAGGGAGCTCAAACTCCGTGTTTCTCAGCGACAGCCCAGAAACCTGACTGATCTAGAGAAGATCTGTGTGGAGGAGTGGGCCAGGATCCCTCCTGCAGTATGTGCAAACCTGGTGAAAAAATACAGGAAACGTTTGACCTCTGTAATAGCAAACAAAGGCTACTGTACCAAATATTAACATTCATTTTCTCAGGTGTTCAAATACTTATTTGCCGCTATATCACACAAATAAATAGTTAAAAAATCATGCATTGTGATTTCTGGATTTTTCTTTTTAGTTTATCTCTCTCACAGTGGACATGCACCTACGATGAAAATTTCAGACCCCTCCATGATTTCTAAGTGGGAGAAATAGCAAAATAGCAGGGTGTTCAAATACTTGTTTTCCCCACTGTATATATATATATATATATGTCTGTGTGTCATCTTTTCTTTTCTTCCATGTCACTTGTTCTGTTTCTACTAGTGTTGATAATGTAATCGCCCCACAGTGGGACAAATAAAGGATCTGATCTGATTTCTGGTCTGATTTCTCTGTCTCAGTGCTGATTGGTCGATCGAGTCGCTGCTGCAGCGATGGAGGCTGCAGTGTGTGGACATTCCTCTGGACACGTTTGATGCTGATAAATGTCATGTGGCTGGATCGTCTGTACCGGGCAGCCACAGTGTCCAGATGATGATCATCACTCTCAAGGATGGAGAGCAGCTGGAAAACTCTGCATTTACATCAGATATGAACTGATACGAGATCTTTGTGTGTGGATAGAAACTGTCATTTATTTTATGTTAATTCATGTTTGTGTCTCAGTGCATTTTATATAAATATTTGTTTTATTATTCAAATGTTCTGTACAAATAAACTGAGCTTGTCTTTAACTCCAGAACGGATCATTTAAAAAAAAACTGTTCATTTACTATATATATCTGGGTCAGTGAAAAAGATGAGAAAGTCAAAAACGTTTTAAATTTTAATTTTATTCAGCATTCATCAGGTCTATACATGTTGTGTTGGTTTCTTATTATTTTAAAGTCCATTTTTATATATATTTTTTTTTTTTACAAAAATCATTTTTGTGTGATTTTTTCTCTTTATTTGACACGAAATGTCAAATGGTGTAAAAGAATAATCCATTTTAAATATATAATCCACCAAGAATATAAAACGAGTTGATAGCATGTGTTTTTAATTTTTCAAAACCTTTTTCAGAGAATTAAACTCTGGTACCGGGTTTTTAGGGTATTAAAATCCTGGGGGCATGTCTGACTACCAAACAATTACATTAATAAAAATAAAAGAATATATAATTAAAAACATGAAAAGTAAATATTACAGTGAATACACAGTAATGAATGAGCATTAAAAAAATGTGTCAAGTGTAAATTATATGATACATTTAGAATTAAAATCTCTCTCTATATATATTTTTAAAAATATATAGTGTAAATAAAACACTTTTTTTTTTTTTACAAAAATCATGATTTTGTGTGATTTTTTTTGGGACTTTGGATACACACTACAATAAATTTAGAAATAAATTAGTGCCACTGTTTTTTTTAATTATAATATATAGTGTAAATAAAACAACACAATGTTAATAGTAAATGATCACTAACAATAAATAAATTAAAAGTGAGTAAATCCATCGTGTCCAGGAGGGGGCGGTGAGCAGCGACGAGCCGCCTGATGAGGCGCTCTGGCCTCAGTGAAGAAGAACTCGTCTACCCACAATCTCCATTGCCTCCTTTCAGTTTCCATATTCGGAGTCCTAAGATGCTAATGTATTTTTTTTAAATATAGAGTGTAAATAAAATAGCACATAATGTTAACAGTTACAATAAACAATGTTGTAAATAAAAGTAAATAGTGTTAATAGTAAATGATCATTAACAAATAAAATTAATATAATATAAATTAAAGGTGAGTACATCCATCGTGTCCAGAAGGGGGCGGTGTGCACCAACGAGGCGCCTGATGACGCGCTCTGACCTCAGTGAAGAAGAACTCGTCTACCCACAATCCCCTTCGCCTCCTTCCGGTTTCCCACTCATTCGGAGTCCTAAGATGGCGGACCGGCGGCGAAGGAGGAGGCGCGCGTCCCAGGACAGCGAGGACGACGACGACGAGTCCGGTTCGGGCTCGGACAGCGGGAGGTCGGGTTCCCCGGCGACCAAGAGCCGTGGGCGGGAACCGGAGCCGGTGGAGGATGTGGCGGGCCGCGTGGAGCCGCAGAAGGACGCGGAGTCCGAGTGTGTGAGTAGCAGCCGCGGTTAGCCGCTAGCTCCCCGGGCTGAGGCTGCGTTTCTCGGCGGGAGAGCAATGGAAAACCCCGCTGTCTGGAAAACTTTAGCCGCCGGTTCGAGTCCCCGCTGCGGCTCCGAGTTTTAACCGCCAAACAACTTCACTCTTAAATTAAACTACTTTTTTAAAAAACAGTTTCCGTAAATCATGTGAATTTCCTAACTATACAACTTCAATATAAACTGTTTATAACTTCGCTAACGTAGATTCGGTTTCCTTTATGCCATATGTATCAAACCCAAGGCCCGGGGGCCACATCTGGCCCGGCACCTCATTTTCTGTGGCCCCTCAAGAGCTTGCCGACGTCACGTGACAGGAAGCACAAGCACTTGGAAACTTACTTATATATATATATATATATATATATATATGTATATATATGTATATGTATAAAAGTAAATAATTACAACGTGTAAAACTACACTTTTAATAAGTGTAGTTTAGGCAACGAGCAGCTGCATTGGAATAAATATCATCCAGTAAAATGATTTATTATAATAATAATAACTGAGCTGTTTACTACAACTGTTTATTCAGCTGTGTTGCTGTTAGACATAAAGTGGATCCACAAGTGCTATATTAATTTATAAATATAAAGATTCATGTATGAATCTATAACATTAATGTGAAGGTTTTCAGCAGTTCACAGCTCTGAGGTGTTTAATGAACCTTCAAATGTGTTTTAATCAACTCAAAGAAAGAAAGAATATAAATATTTAGAAAAATCTGTAGAACATGTGGATCAGTGATAAATAATGTTTGGCAAGATGAGAGAGTCAAAAAACAATTAAAATCCAGTTTTATTCATCAGGTCAATGTGATTATTTTGTGTTCATGTTGGTTTCTCCTCATTTAAAAGTCCACATGTATGATGTTGTTGTTTATTTAAATGTCAAATGGTGTAATCCAAAAAAGATATTTAAATATATATATATGCGTGATGCTGAGAATCTTATGATCGATCAATATCTCCTCCACTTCCTCTATATTCAACTGGTGAATGATGAAGATGATGAAGTGATGAAGTAATGAATTATGTAAAACAAACAGCTCAGTTTGTGGATTAAGTTGATGACTGGATTGACAGATGACTGGTCTGAGTGAATCTGTCAGTAAATGAACTCCTTCCAGCTTTTTCTCTATGAATATTAGTGTTTTTATTCTGATTCTGTGTCTCTGGTCTCTGCAGGAGAGTGAAGACGGTGTTGGAGAAGGTGAGACGTTAAATATCAGCTGTTACTGTTAATGTGTCCAGATGTTGCTGCAGCAGCTCCTGAGCTGAGTTTTATGGTTTTATTTTATTATTCTGCCACTTCCTGTCTTTCCAGCTGTCCTCTCTGACTACGACAGTGCTGATCCAGAGGACAACGGCTCCCACTCAGAGGTACAGACGCCAGCCACGCTTTTATTGTGAAGGGGCACAGGAAACATGAAGTCAGGGATTAAAGTTTCCTGGTGCCGTGCCGTAAAAAATTAACTACCTCTAGGAAAGAAAAAAAAAAAAATAATAAATATATATATATAAAACTAGTTGATAGCATGTGGTGCTTTTCATTTTTTAAAACCTTTTTAAGAGAATTAAACTCTGGTACCAAGTTTTTCAAGTTTTTAGGATTACACCACATTGGCAGTTTAGTCATTGACCTATATATATATATATATATATATATATATATATATATATATATATATATAAACAAACAGAAAATGTCAAATGGTCATTAAATTAATATCTGTGGCTGCACATTACCACAGATGTCTGTAATTAATTCCAACTTTACTAACTCATTATCTAACATTGAGGTGACGTACATCCGTTATAACGGAGCTCCACTGACACTTTGACATTCATCTACAGTCAATCATGCATCATTTTAAACCAGAGAATGTGTCCCCACCCACTGACACACCACAGAAAATAAACTCCACCATTTATTAATTGTATTTGAATCCCTGTACAACATCCTTGAGTTTGTGTTGAATATGAACTTCCTGTTCCCTCAGGGAGTGGAGGAGGAGGAGGAGGCAGAGCAGTACAGTGATGAAGAAACTGCAGCCGCTGTCAGCCAGGACCAGACTCCTGCTGCTCAGGTCACCACACAGGGAGGAGGAGGACAGAAGGAGGAGCAGCAGGAGGAGAAGCAGCAGCAGCAGGAGGAGGAGATGGGAGGAGGCAGCAAAGACAACAAGGTGGAGGAGAAAGGAAACTTGGCAGGAGAAAGACAGAGTGGAGATGGACAGGTGAGAAACAGCAGAGTCACGTTATATTCAACAATATTCATTATCATTAAACAAGATATTACTTAATACACAGGAGTTAAACTCGGTTTGCTCACATCAGAGTTCTGCTTTCACTCAATTATAAACATTATATACACTAACTGGCCACTTCATTAGGTCCACCATGCTAGTAACAGGTTGGACCCCTTTTTCCTTCAGAACTGCCTCAATTCTTGGTGGCATAGATTCAACAAGGTGCTGGAAGCATTCCTCAGAGAGTTTGGTCCATATTGACATGATGGCATCACACAGTTGGTGCAGATTTGTCGGCTGCACATCCATGATGTGAATCTCCCGTTCCACCACATCCCAAAGATGCTCTATTGGATTGAGATCTGGTGACTGTGGAGGCCATTTGAGTACAGTGAACTCATTGTCATGTTCAAGAAACCAGTCTGAGATGATTCCAGCTTTATGACATGGAGCATTATCCTGCTGAAAGTAGCATCAGAAGTTGGGTACATTGTGGTCATAAAGGGATGGACATGGTCAGCAACAATACTCAGGTAGGCTGTGGCGTTGCAACGATGCTCAATTGGTACTAAGGGGCCCAAAGAGTGCCAAGAAAATATTCCCCACACCATTACACCACCACCACCAGCCTGAACCGTTGATACAAGGCAGGATGGATCCATGCTTTCATGTTGTTGACACCAAATTCTGACCCTACCATCCGAATGTCGCAGCAGAAATGGAGACTCATCAGACCAGGCAACGTTTTTCCAATCTTCTATTGTCCAATTTCGATGAGCTTGTGCAAATTGTAGCCTCAGTTTCCTGTTCTTAGCTGAAAGGAGTGGCACCCGGCGTGGTCTTCTGCTGCTGTAGCCCATCTGCCTCAAAGTTGGACGTACTGTGCGTTCAGAGATGCTCTTCTGCCTACCTTGGTTGTAACGGGTGGTTATTGGAGTCACTGTTGCCTTTCTATCAGCTCCAACCAGTCTGGCCATTCTCCTCTGACCTCTGGCATCAACAAGGCATTTCCGCCCACAGAACTGCCGCTCACTGGATATTTGTTCTTTTTGGGACCATTCTCTGTAAACCCTAGAGATGGTTGTGTGTGAAAATCCCAGTAGATCAGCAGTTTCTGAAATACTCAGACCAGCCCTTCTGGCACCAACAACCATGCCACGTTCAAAGTCACTCAAATCACCTTTCTTCCCCAAACTGATGCTGGTTTGAACTGCAGGAGATTGTCTTGACCATGTCTACATGCCTAAATGCACTGAGTTGCTGCCATGTGATTGGCTGATTAGAAATTACGTGTTAACGAGCAGTTGTTCAGGTGTATAATAAAGTGGCGTGTGTGTGTGTCTGTGTCTGTGTGTGTGAGAGTTAGTTAGTTAGTTAGTTAGTTAGGGCACGGTTTTGAACCGAAACCATACGGTACGCACAGGTATTGAACTGTGACAAGCGAACAGTGCCACATGCACATTGTACCGGAAATTCTGGACTAGAGTTTGGTAAAGGAGCTGCGAGTGGAGCTGATGCTTCTCAAGGCGTCAGAGCACAGGAAGCTGCAGCAGCCGCAACTGTGCTGTAGGAGGCAGTGCCAAAAAAAACACGCACCGCAGACAAAATAAAACGTTGGTCATGTGTGACAAATGCCAGAAATCAGTGTGTGGGAAGTGCACAGCGAGGATGGAGCTTCTGCCCCACCTGGTCACCGTAGGAATGTTGCTGCAGGTGGAGCTGTCCACGGTGCCGCCGCAACACACAGTGCCGGCACACACCACTATTTGATATATTTTATTCCCTTCAAAGTTTATTGTTAGCTTATGTTATTTTTGAAACATATATATTTATTCCTGTTCATGTTTTCTTCTTCTTTTCACTGAATGATCTTTGTTTGAATGAATGTGTCCGTCTGCCAGCAAATCCATTCATAAACACGGAGTAGCGCATTTAGGCCCCGCCTACTAATAAAAAACCTTTACTCCATTCGCTCTTTATAATAATCTCTTGGTTGATGTTTTGAATAAGCGGCAGTGTTTGAAGTGTAGCAAGAAAGTAGCAGCGTATGGTCCGGAATTTACAGTATACGTGCCTCTGGCATGTCTTCATGCAACCTCGTGTTTCCCTTACACCCGAAACGAGGTGAGTGCGTGTCATATTCCAAAAGAAACGAATAAGAACCGAACTGAAAACCGTGACCCTAAAACCGCAATACGAACCGAACCGTGATTTTTATGAACCGTGCCACCAATTCATTTGTTCCAGCACAGTCAGATCTGAAATGAACTTCCATATAAAGAGAAAAATCTAAAAATGAAAACAGTCATAGTTCAGTGGATAAATATTGAGTTATCTTTGAATATTTTACTCCATCAGCAGATAATTCAGCGTAAAGTATTTTTCTCCTTGAGTTTTGTCAATTTAGTTGGGTTTCTTAAAATAAGATAGTATAATAGATAATAGTTAATAGTTTGATATTTTATTTCTTTATATTTCATATTTTGGTCTTATTTTTTCAAAAATAATGAGATTTAAAGAAAATTATCTACCAATTCAAGCTAATTCTACCTGATACTGGACTAACTGTATTAAATAAGACATTTTCTCTGATACAATTTCAGTATTTTTACAGTTCACTGAACAACATTGTATTTTCAGCAGCAGCTCAAGTTTTAAAATCTATTTACATCAAATCTGTAAATAAAACTTTCACAGATTTCTGATGATTTGTTGAGTTTTTATGAACCTGCTCTAAAAAACTGAAAAACTGACATTACAGGAAAAATGTTGGCGAAGCTCAAAAAGCTTCAACCCAACGAAAGAAACCAAAGAACTTGTTAATTGTGAGAGGAGTTAACAAAGAATGGAAACTGAAATATTTACAAGAAACACACAAAAAGCTGCAGGAAGCAAACTGTTCCTCACGTCATTTTACTGTTTTTATTATATTTTTATGTATATAGTGAATTAAACATCTGGGCCAGTGACTAATAATTATAATGATAATTTGACAAGATGAGAAAGTCCCAAACATTTTAAAAATCCAGGTTTATTGATCATTCATCAGGTCTATAGAAATGTACATGTTGGTTTATTATTTAAACGTCCATTTCTACCTTTTCTTTTTAAAGAAATCATTTTTTTTGGTAATTTTTTTGTGATAAAATGTCAAAACGGTGTAACTGAACAATAATATATTATAAATATATAGTTATATCTAGTACCAAGTTTTTACTTTTACACCATGTGACACTTGCACACTAATATATTTTAAATATTTTTTTTGTATATTAATTACACTTCTGTATATTTTTTGTTTATAATGTTTCTTCATAATTCTTCATTATTTTCAGGCCTTAACAACAGCTATAAATAAATGACATTATGGAGAAAACACATTTGGAGGAATTTAAAAAAATATATATAGAAAAAAATGAGTAATTTATATGTAAATAATAAATGGGTCAGTGAATAATGTTTGACAAGATGAGAAAGTCAAAAACCTTTTTTATATATACAAATCACACTGAATGCATTCTTAAATTATTTTTTTGTTTTTTGACATGAAAATTCAAATTATGTAACTGAAAAGAGAAAATGGATCCATTTTAAATATATAAAATTGACATGGAATATAAAACTAGTTGTGTGTTTTTAATTATTTTAAAACCTTTTTAATAGATTTAAAGTATCTGGTAGCAGGTTTCTAGGGTTAAACCACGTTATATTTATTGTGCATATTAAATCGTCACAATAAGTCAGATGTTATGAGAGACTTGGTCTTTCATATATTTATGGGGTAATGAATATAAAACTAATGAAAATGTTGCTTCATCTCATTCACTATTGGTAATATTTATATTTACATTAGTAATTTAAATTCAGACTAAACAGGAAAATCACTGATGTAAATAACAATATCCCGACTTATTGTGAATTGTGTGTTTATAATATAGTAATAGTTATATAATATATATATTAATAAACTGATTGAAGCAGTAAAGTAACGGTTTTCTCCACATTGATGAATCCTCCAGGAGTCCACAGACGACCCTGAAACCACCAAAGTCTCCGTTAAACCGGGTCAGAAACTGGACGATGACGAGGACCGGAAGAACCCGGCCTACATCCCCAGGAAGGGTCTGTTCTTCGAGCACGACGTCAGAGGCCACGCCCAGGAGGAGGAGAGGTAGGGACACACCTGAGGTCCGGCCTCGCCTGAGACAAAAAAAAAATCCTTTTTTAAATAAAATTAAAATTCTATTCCAGCTCCTTAAATGTAAATGTGTTGTTTTTACTCCTCTGATGTTGTTTTCTGATATTTTATGAACATCAATGTTTTGCTGTGTAATAACTGATGTTTATTAGCTGTTACCTGACCCTTGACCTCTCCCCACTCAGACCTAAAGGGCGTAACAGGAAGCTGTGGAAGGACGAGGGTCGATGGGAACACGACCGGTTCAGGGAGGAGGAGCAGGCCCCGAAGAGCCGGGAGGAGCTGATTGCCATCTATGGATACGACATCCGTAACGGAGGAGGAGGAGGTGGTTCTGGGGAGAGGCCGTACCGCCACAGACGACCACGGTGAGTCTGGCTTATTAGAGATGTTAGAATAACTGAAGAATAATACAGAATATCTGAATAAAAATACAGAATAAACATCAGAAAATCTAAATTCTCTGGTTCCAGCTTCTCTTCTCTGATTTCCTGGTTTCTTTGGTCTCTATAATAGTAACCTGATGATCTTTGGACAAAAAAAAGACATTTTAGGTGGAATCTTCGTCTCTGGAAACACTGATCCACATTTAAACCATTTAATGAACCAAATAACGAATCGAGTAATAGTTGAATAATTGATGAATTCAGATTAGTTGCAGCTCTAATTTCTATGCCAGGATAACAAACAATAAACATTTAAATCTGAGGTCACATGACCTCCCTGGATACATGACGTCAGTTCCTCTTCCTGACCTCAGTGAGTCAGGAGGATTTTATGATGTCACAGAGAGATTCGGGTCTTTTTCACCCAGGAAGTTTCAGGTTGATCCAAACACAAACAACTTCCTGGTTTTGCGAGACCCAACAAACAAGAATTCTATTGGTTTTATAACTGGTTACAGCTGGATTTACTGTTTGACACCATTTTATGAACCAAACAATGAATTATTTCAATAATCGATCAGAATAGTATTTACAGAATAAACACATAATAAAAACTAAAAGCATAAAATCCAGAGTACAACAAAACTAAGTACAAGAAGATAAAAAGGCAAAACAGGATAAACAGGATCCATGAGGTCAGTGATTGACTGAGTTGAGTCATGTGACTTCCTGTCTGTCCCCTGCAGACAGAGTGTTTCTCCGGGCAGAGACAAGCGGTGGCGTGAGGCCGGATCGGAGCGTCCGGTTCGTTCGTGGCAGAGCGGCGGGCGAGGAGGAACTCCTCCTTCCTCCCTCCATCCCACCTCCTCCCCCTTCCCCGCCATGCCTCCTCCGTCGTCTCAGCGTGGTGGTGGTGGCATGGCCCCGAGGCCACCAGCCCCCCGCAACAGCAACCGCCCCGCCCACCAGAACCCGACACACCTCCCCCCTCAGTCCCAGTACAGGAACAACGAATCAAACGCACCCCAGCCGCACCCCAGAGAGCGGCCGGGTGGCGTTAAGGCGGCGGTGGAGGTCAGCAGGGTGGGGCGTGGCAGCGGGGGGAGGGGTGGCTCCTCCGTGGTCATCGAGGATGTGGCAGTCATCCAGGGTGGCGTCAGGGACGAGGACCGCGGCCCGGTCACCATGACGACGACGTCCTCGCAGCACCCGCCCGCCGTACCCAGACGCCAGCAGGAGCAGCGAGGAGCCGCCACCCCCTTGGCGTCCGACCCCGCCCCGCCGGCCTCGGCGACAACGACCAGCCGGGAAGCCTCGCCCCCCGCCGAGCGGCCGCCGGAGCGTAAGTCGTACGCACTGGTCCGAAGGACTCGGTCCAGACCTGCAGACCTGGGCAGCAAACAGACGTCCATGGAGGAGGCCGCCACCACCGCTGGAAACAATGCCAACGCCTCCCCTGCCAGCACGGGAGGGAAGAGCTGGACGGGAGGAGCAGGAGCTGGAGGAGGTGACGGGCCCAGTCAGACGGGAGCTGGAGGAGCAGCGGGGCTGGCCGACCTGGACCAGGACGTAGCCCGGCTCAGTCTGAGCGGTCAGAGCTGGAACCAGAACCCGACGTCGTACATCCGCTCTGAGATGAGAGGTGAGTCCATTGGAGGTTTGATGAGAGGATTACTGAAATAAACCAACATTTAATAAATATTATAATATAAGAGCTCCAACAATTAATTCATCACTATTTTCATAATCAGTTCATAGATTTGAGTCAATGTTTAAGAAGAAAATGATCAAATTCTCTGATTCCAGCTTCTAAAATTTGATTATTTTCTGTTTATTCGGTTATTTTATCAGATTTTTTTTTTACTTTTCAATTTCTCATATTTTTGTTACGTTTGAATCTAATAAGTTTCACTTTTTAATCAGTGTTGTCTGTATTAATCGATTAGTAATAAACCTGATTGATTATAAACTCTGTCTGATATGCCTCATGACCTCCCTGGTCACATGACGTCAGTTCCTCTTCCTGACCTCAGTGAGTCAGGAGGATTTTATGACGTCACAGAGAGATTCGGGTCTTTTTCACCCAGGAAGTTTCAGGTTGATCCAAACACAAACAACTTCCTGGTTTTGCGAGACCCAACAAACAGGAATTCTATTGGTTTTATAACTGGTTACAGCTGGATTTACCTTTTCTTTTAAGTTATTTAGTTATTTTTTATTGATTTTTTTTCATGTTCAAAACAAATGAACTTCACTAAAACTAAACCTTAAGTAGATTTTTGGGAAACACTGATCAATATTTTATATGAACCAGCTAATGAACTGATTTATCATTTCAATAATCGATCCGAATAGTTATGTGCATCTGTAGTATGTGGTGATTAAGACATGTAGAATATATATATATATATATATATATATATGACTATATATCAGTCTATATAATGAGAACTTTACGCATATTTTTGTGAAACACTGACATTTACATCATTTCAACAAGCAGTGATTATATTTTCAGAACAGCTGTAATTAACCCCCCCCCAGGTCTCCCCAACCCGCTGCACCTCCCCTCCGCCCCCCCTCCCTTCTCTGGTCTGGAGGATCTGGGCGTCGGCTCCAACAGGAACAAACGTTACTCCAGCCAACGGCAGAGAGCCGTACCTGAACCTCCGCTACACCTGGGGGTGATGGAGGGACACTACTACGACCACAGTGAGAGAGAACTAGTCATCCTGTCATAATTCACTCCTCCATCCTGTCGTCATTCACTCCTCCATCCTGTCATAATTCACTCCTCCATCCTGTCGTCGTTCACTCCTCCATCCTGTCATAATTCACTCCTCCATCCTGTCATAATTCACTCCTCCATCCTGTCGTCGTTCATTCCTCCATCCTGTCATAATTCACTCCTCCATCCTGTCGTCGTTCACTCCTCCATCCTGTCATAATTCACTCCTCCATCCTGTCATAATTCACTCCTCCATCCTGTCGTCGTTCACTCCTCCATCCTGTCATAATTCACTCCTCCATCCTGTCATAATTCACTCCTCCATCCTGTCATAATTCACTCCTCCATCCTGTCATAATTCATTCCTCCATCCTGTCATTATTCACTCCTCCATCCTGTCGTCGTTCATTCCTCCATCCTGTCATAATTCACTCCTCCATCCTGTCGTCGTTCACTCCTCCATCCTGTCATAATTCACTCCTCCATCCTGTCATAATTCACTCCTCCATCCTGTCGTCGTTCACTCCTCCATCCTGTCATAATTCACTCCTCCATCCTGTCGTCGTTCACTCCTCCATCCTGTCATAATTCACTCCTCCATCCTGTCGTCGTTCACTCCTCCATCCTGTCATAATTCACTCCTCCATCCTGTCATAATTCACTCCTCCATCCTGTCGTCGTTCATTCCTCCATCCTGTCGTCGTTCATTCCTCCATCCTGTCGTCATTCATTCCTCCATCCTGTCATAATTCACTCCTCCATCCTGTCGTCGTTCACTCCTCCATCCTGTCATAATTCACTCCTCCATCCTGTCGTCGTTCATTCCTCCATCCTGTCATAATTCACTCCTCCATCCTGTCGTCGTTCATTCCTCCATCCTGTCGTCATTCATTCCTCCATCCTGTCATAATTCACTCCTCCATCCTGTCGTCGTTCACTCCTCCATCCTGTCATAATTCACTCCTCCATCCTGTCGTCGTTCACTCCACCATCCTGTCATAATTCACTCCTCCATCCTGTCATAATTCACTCCTCCATCCTGTCGTCGTTCATTCCTCCATCCTGTCATAATTCACTCCTCCATCCTGTCGTCGTTCACTCCTCCATCCTGTCGTCGTTCACTCCTCCATCCTGTCATAATTCACTCCTCCATCCTGTCGTCGTTCACTCCTCCATCCTGTCATAATTCACTCCTCCATCCTGTCATAATTCACTCCTCCATCCTGTCGTCGTTCACTCCTCCATCCTGTCATAATTCACTCCTCCATCCTGTCGTCGTTCACTCCTCCATCCTGTCATAATTCACTCCTCCATCCTGTCGTCGTTCACTCCTCCATCCTGTCGTCGTTCACTCCTCCATCCTGTCATAATTCACTCCTCCATCCTGTCGTCGTTCACTCCTCCATCCTGTCATAATTCACTCCTCCATCCTGTCGTCGTTCATTCCTCCATCCTGTCGTCGTTCATTCCTCCATCCTGTCGTCATTCATTCCTCCATCCTGTCATAATTCACTCCTCCATCCTGTCGTCGTTCACTCCTCCATCCTGTCATAATTCACTCCTCCATCCTGTCGTCGTTCATTCCTCCATCCTGTCATAATTCACTCCTCCATCCTGTCGTCGTTCACTCCTCCATCCTGTCATAATTCACTCCTCCATCCTGTCATAATTCACTCCTCCATCCTGTCGTCGTTCATTCCTCCATCCTGTCATAATTCACTCCTCCATCCTGTCGTCGTTCACTCCTCCATCCTGTCGTCGTTCACTCCTCCATCCTGTCATAATTCACTCCTCCATCCTGTCGTCGTTCACTCCTCCATCCTGTCGTCGTTCATTCCTCCATCCTGTCGTCGTTCATTCCTCCATCCTGTCGTCGTTCATTCCTCCATCCTGTCATAATTCACTCCTCCATCCTGTCGTCGTTCACTCCTCCATCCTGTCATAATTCACTCCTCCATCCTGTCATAATTCACTCCTCCATCCTGTCGTCGTTCATTCCTCCATCCTGTCATAATTCACTCCTCCATCCTGTCGTCGTTCACTCCTCCATCCTGTCGTCGTTCACTCCTCCATCCTGTCGTCGTTCACTCCTCCATCCTGTCATAATTCACTCCTCCATCCTGTCATAATTCACTCCTCCATCCTGTCGTCGTTCACTCCTCCATCCTGTCATAATTCACTCCTCCATCCTGTCGTCGTTCACTCCTCCATCCTGTCATAATTCACTCCTCCATCCTGTCGTCGTTCACTCCTCCATCCTGTCGTCGTTCACTCCTCCATCCTGTCGTCGTTCACTCCTCCATCCTGTCATAATTCACTCCTCCATCCTGTCATAATTCACTCCTCCATCCTGTCGTCGTTCATTCCTCCATCCTGTCGTCGTTCATTCCTCCATCCTGTCGTCGTTCATTCCTCCATCCTGTCATAATTCACTCCTCCATCCTGTCGTCGTTCACTCCTCTCATCCCTCCATCTTGTCTCCATCATTCTTTCTCTTCATTGTTACTACTTTCAGTTTTTGCTGTTTCCTTCCTTCCCTTCATCCATGTCTTCCATCTTTCATTCTTTATCTTCTTCCACCATTTCATCCTCCCTTTCCTTCCTTCCATTCTCCTTTCTTTTTTCTTCCCTTCCTTCTGTCTGATTCTCTCACCTCATTTCTGTCATTAATTCCAGTAATGTCTGCTGATTGATCAGTCAGCTGATTCTTTAGCTGATCAACAGGGGGCAGTAAAGGTCACATTACTTTTCTTTTCTTCCCTCCTCTCCTTTCTTAATTCCTTTACATCCTTTTCCTTGTTTACTTTTTCCTCCCTTCCTTTTTTATCCACTTTCCTTCCCTCCTTTATTCTTCTCTCCTTCCTTCCCTTCTTTTAGTCTTATTCCATCCATCTTTTCCTCCCTTCCCTGCCTCCTCTTTCTTTAATTTCCTCCTTTATCCTTTCCTTCATCCTTCTGTTGTTCCCTCCTTTCATCCTTCTTTTACTTCCCTTTTCCTTCCTTCCTTCCTTCCTTCCATGTTCCATTGATAACTTTATTTTCTGATCAGATTGATTGATCATTCTTTTCCTTCAGTGTCGTATCAGGGACCAATCTACGCCCACGGTGAAGGCCCCGCCCCCATCCCGCCCCAGGGCATGCTGGTCCAGCCGGAGATGCACCTCCCCCACCCCGGTTAGCTCCTCCTCTTCTTCTTCTGTGGTTTTATCCTGGTTTGATGTGTATTTTTTATTAATTAATTTAATTGATCTGTCCCCAGCTCTCCATCCCCACCAATCAGGAGGCCCCATCGCCAACCCCGCCCTCTACGGCGGTCCGCCGGTGTCTCTGTCGCCGGGGCAACCACAGCAGCTGCTGCCGCCGCCGTTCTACCCTCCACCAGGAGTCATGACGTTCCAGTACCCCGCTATGTACCCCACGCCACAGGTCCACTCCCCGGTAAAACCCACAGATATTAATGATCACCGCTGTTATAGTTTATGTCCCCTAACCCTGAAATCAGGATGAATTAAAAGATGAACTTCAGCTTCAGTGACTGAGGTTTAGTTTGAGATGTTGAACAGATTAGTTGAGTTAGGCTTCATTCTCTCTGTCTCCTACAGAAATGTTGTAATGAAACCTCCACATATACACTCACATTAAAAAAGAATCAGTATTTAATTATTTGACCTCCTATCCTCCAGACCCAGGTAACATACGGTGCAGCAGACTCAGTATTTTATTATTTTAACAGTATTTCTATATTTTCCTGTATATATTCTAGGCCCAGGTAACATACGGAGGAGTCACCTACTACGACACCATGCAGCAGCAGACTCAGTATTTTATTATTTTAACAGTATTTTCCTTTATATATTCTAGGCCCAGGCCCAGGTAACATACGGAGGAGTCACCTACTACGACACCATGCAGCAGCAGGCTCAGCCCAAACCGTCTCCTCCTCGCCGGACATCCCAGCCCGTCACCGTCAAACCGCCCCCACCGGAGGTCCCCTTCGTCTCTGAGTGACCCCCCCCCCCTCCCTGCTGCCCGGTCCCAGCCGCTCAGCACAGTCCACTAACACAGGTCAGTGGGTCAGGGGTCGGAACCAGACTTTCTGCTGGAGGGGTTTAAACCAGCATGGTTAGGGTGAGGGGAAAAATAGGAAGTAAAAGAAGGGAAGTGAATTAGAAGAAATTAAGGAGGAGGCAGGAGAGAGAAAAGAGGGATAGCAGTAAGATTAAGGAAAAGAGGGAATGAAGGAGAGAATAGAGGGAAGAAAAGAAAAACTAAAGAGAAGGAAAAAGGGGAAGGAATAAAGAATGGAAGTCAAAGAGGGATAAAGGATGGAAGAACAGAAGAAAAAGACAAAAGAAAAGAATGGAAGAAGGAAGGAGAGACGTATGGAGGAGCTGATGGAGAGAATTCAAAGTAACAGAATGAAGGAGGGAAAGAAGGAGGGAAGCAGAGGAAAAAGGGAAGGAAAGAATAAAGACAAGAAAAGGTGGGGAGAAGAAGAGAAGGAATGAAGGATGTCAAAGGGAAGAAAAGGAGGGAGTATGCAAGATGGAAGGAGGGGTGGGAGACGAGGGACAAAGGGAAGGAAGGAAAGAAGTGAAGAAGCAAAAGGGATGGAAAAAGGAAAGAAGGATGAAGGAAGCAAAGAAAAAGAAGGAAGGCTCAACAGGGAAGTAAAGAAAGAAAAGAAGGGATGTAAAGAATCAAGGAAAAAGGGATGAAAGAAAAGTTTTATTCTAATAAAACTCATTTCTGTCTCCATGTGTAGGGGCGGGGCGGGAGGGGCAGTGAGGAGCTGTGGTCGCCAATGGCAACCACCAACGTCATCCGGGCGGGGGATGGACGGATAAATACGGAGGACGAGTCCTTCAGCAGGAGTCATGTGACCTGTAGTTTCTCTGTAGAAACTTTGACAGCAGCTTGTGAAGCATTTAACGAGTCGTGGGAGGTTTGGTTCGTTTTCTACGGAACCACGTGTCCAAACGGTGAAATCACCTTTTTATTTTTCTCCTTTTTTCTTCACTGATGTTTCCGAGTCGCTGCCGGTCGTTTTTCTGTGGAACAAACGACTCTGTTCTCCGGTAGTTCCAGTTTTTTTCCTCCATCCTGAGATGAGAAGCGGTTTTGGTCGTGTTCGGAGTTTTTCTTGTGGCGGATTCATAATTTCCTGTTTAAATCTCCACATCACGTGTCATGTGACTGAGGCTCCGCCTCTTCGCCGCTGCTTCCTGTTTTTTCTGTTTCTCATTCACATCCTGCTGCATGTTCTGGTCTCATTTTTTTGTTTTCTCGACTCTTAAAACAAACAGAAAATCTGACACTGAAACTCCTGATTATTTCATTTTTATCTTCTATCAGTTCAAGATAAAAGTTCCAGATCATTTTCTCTATCAGTATTCATGTGTTCTTTAACTAAAGCTCATTATATATGGAAGCTCATTCCTGCCAAGAAAAGAAAGATTAAAAAAGAAAATTACATTTTCATTTTTGAAAAACAAGTCAAACTTTTAAATGTTCTGGCCTCATTTGTTTTTGTTTTGTTTTTTTTGTCTCGACTCTTAAATAGAAAATCTGACACGTTTATTTCCTTTTTTTATCATTTATCAGTTCCAGATAATTTTCTTCATCAGTATTCATTTACATTTTGAATCCTCTGTGACACTGATCCACGTCTTCTATCGTGTTATGGACCAAACAGCTGATTGATTAGTCAGGAAAGTGATTAATCAATGATGAAAATAATCGTTAGTTGACACAGAAAATGTTGGAAAATGTGGATCAGTGTTTCCTGAAGTCAAAGATGTTCCTTCTCCGTTAAAACCCTGATGATTTAAACTGTCAGATGTTTAAAGGAACCAGTAAATGTCTGAGCCATGAAAGCATGAACATCCAAAATATGAAAAGATTCAGTTAAAATTCATAGAAAATTTCAGATTGTCTTTAAAACACGAAGCAGCTTCACTTCAACTGTTTTTTTTATTTTAACTGTCAACATGTCTCATTTTTATTAGTGAATTCAACTATTTAACTACATTATTGTCATTTTACATTTTACCGTTATTTTTCTTTCTTTCTTGCTGATTTAGCTTCATAGAATCAGAAACAGCCTTAAAATAATTAAAGTCTGAGTGTAGGGTATTCTGTTGTTTCAAAACCTCCAGAACAGGAATATTAGAGCAGGGGCAGGTTTTATATTTTATTTAGTTTTTTAATCTGAGGTGAGGCGGCTGCAGGTTACTGACGGTTACTCGTTATTTTCCATTCTCCTTTAACTTTTACGTTCTATTCACACCTTTCCTTCCTCCTGAGGAGCAGAAAACTTGCACAAAGTCCCGTCTGAGAGGAGCTGCTGCTGTCGTTTGCTGTGTATATAAAAATCTAAATGTGTATATAGGAGCTTGAAGAGAGAAAATAGAGCAGTAAACATATTCTAATAAAACTACTACTAGTGCAGAGCAGGCGGCTTCTGATTCAAAGGCATCGGCAGGGACCTCGGATGTGAACGATGGATTTAATTAGCTCTGGGTTGTTGGTGGGGTTTTTTCCTTCTTTTTGAAATGTCACTGTTTGATTTTAATACTTTTTTCTATTAGTAAAAGCAGGAGAGAAACGATTTGTTTGTGTTCACACGCTGAAATTTCAGAGAGAAATAAAATGAATAAAAACCACTTTATCAAACTTTATTCTTAAAACAAAAAAAACTCAGAAGGTAGAGTTGAATCTGCAGCAGAAATATTTCCCTCCACATTCCTCCTCCTTTTGTTTCAGGTGATTGTACGTTTCTGTCACTATCTGGATCATTAAAGATGATGTATAGCTTGTTACATATGGTACAGAAAGATTTAAAAGATTTAATTTTCATTTTTGAATCTGTTCTGAAGCCGAAAAACATCAGATTTAATAAGAAGAGTCAAATTTTAAAGTTTAATTTTCTGCTGATTGATCATCTGATTGGTTTGTGTAAAATGTTTGTTTTACTGCTGCCAGTAATAACTTTTACTGAGATCTTAAGGTTTGGAGTCGTCCTGAGTGTTTATTCACTTTATTTCTGACATGATTTTTCTGTCCTGGAGGAGAAAGTTATGTTTAACAAGTATAAAAACCTGCTGAACTCTGTTTTCTTCAGTATTCTGCCACAGCCTCCTTCGCTTCCAGCTTCTTTCTTTTTCACATGAAAGCTCAAAGACGGCGGCGTGACGGACAGAGGGGGCGTGGCCTGTTGAATGTGGGGGTGTGGCCTGTTGGCGGCAGTGCCTTCACACACTTCCAGCTCAGACCTGATTAGTATCATCTTCAGTTGATCTTGTTTTTGATTTATTTTTTTTATTTTGGTAGAAAGTTTTTTAAAATGTTCCTGACTTGATTCAAATATCTAACTCTGAGCTGAGAGTGGGCGGGGCTGCACACCTGTTAAGTGGTTGACCTTTGACCTGAGCTGTGTTCGCTGAAGGCTCATTAGTGTGTCGCCATGACGATGGTAATGGCATCCATAGTTTTTGTTTCTGTTGGTATGTGGAGAACGTTGTCGTCCACACGGAGGATCAATAAAGAACAATGATATTAATAAAATGTTGGTGTGGTCAGTTTTAACAACTAAAGGGAAAAAAATCACATGAAGATACAAATATTAAATACCTGAAGGAGAAAAAGGGGAAAAGCAGGAAAAAGAAAATCATGAAATGCAGGTGATGGAGAAAAGAAGCAGCAAGAAATGGGAAATAACGGTAAAAATATTAAAAGTTGGATGAAAATGATTTTAGGAAAGAAAACGGTGTAAAGATGAATAAGAGGATGTAAGAAAATGTTAAAAATAGCTGACAGATTTACTTTTAGTTCATTCATATATATATATATATATATATATATATGATTTAATATTGTTAGTGTGTAAAAGTTTCCATATAAAACGTGCTGAACATAATAAATGAAGCACTAAGGTCAGCTCTTCTACAGCAGCTGCTGCTGAATATTCAGGAGCAGCAGAGACTGTTGTCTGATTGGCTGCCAGGCCCTGTCAATCACACTGTTTACGTAAGAGCCCCGCCCCCAGGTTATAAATATTCATATTAACGGTCAGAGAGCAGCAGGTGTGTGCAGAATGAATAAAAACAGACTTAATGATGTTGGGTTAGAAAAAAGGAATAAAAGAGATGAAACAAAGGAAAGAGAGAAAAAGAAAAGATGAAGGAAATGAGAGAAAAGGAGGATGGAAATGGAAAGAAAGGATGAAGAAGCAGAGAATGAAGGAAAATGAGGACAAGGGAATGATGGAAAAGGAAAAGTGAAGGATCTGAGTTCTGATAATATGAAAGAGCCTAAAAATTCAATTAATGGAATTATATTTAATGCTGCGAGTCAAGGATGATGATGATGATGTCACTTCCTGTTGGAGATAATATCTATATATAAAACACTAAAACTTTGTGTAAATAATGTGTTTCTTCTACAATAAAACCAAAAGGCATAAAAATACAAAACAGTACAAACATACAGGAATCTGTTAAGTTAGTGATGTTATTTATTTATTATTTACATGAGTTTTTTTTCTATTTGGTCTGAATTTTAATGGAAAAACTAAAAGTTCCCTTTGATATTACTAAAAATGAATGAGAGGAAACAACAGTTTTATTAGTTTAATATTTACATAATCTCTCATTATATATATATATATATATATATATATATATATACACACCATGTCTTGCTGTATTGAACACTACAGTGTGTAAAGAAGCTCATCAGCAGATTATTGAAGTGTCTGTTTCCTCATCTCTGATGAGCTGGACTCACTTTACAACAAACTGGTCATGCATACACCAGTAGGTGTGTGTGTGTGTGTGTGTGGTGTCCAGCTGATCGGTGTGACTATGAAACTGTGACATGATCAAGTTACACACACATACATCAATACAGGGTCATGTGACACCATCAGGAATCAATAAATCAACATATGTTCACATGCTGATGCTGACACACACACATACACTCTCTCTCTTAGTCATCAACAAGTAGTTATCTGTCATTGTTCATTGTTTGATTAAAGACTCACTCACTGTCCTCAGATATCAACTATAGTCCTCACACGTCCTCACCTCTACATACATGTCCTCACCTCTACATACACGTCCTCACATCTACATACATATCCTCACCTCTACATACATGTCCTCACCTCTACATACATGTCCTCACCTCTACATACATGCCCTTACCTCTACATACATGTCCTCACCTCTACATACATGTCCTCACCTCTACATACACGTCCTCACATCTACATACATATCCTCACCTCTACATACATGTCCTTACCTCTACATACATGTCCTCACCTCTACATACACGTCCTCACATCTACATACATATCCTCACCTCTACATACATGTCCTCACCTCTACATACATGTCCTCACCTCTACATACATGCCCTTACCTCTACATACATGTCCTCACCTCTACATACATGTCCTCACCTCTACATACACGTCCTCACATCTACATACATATCCTCACCTCTACATACATGCCCTTACCTCTACATACATGTCCTCACCTCTACATACACGTCCTCACATCTACATACATATCCTCACCTCTACATACATATCCTCACCTCTACATACATGTCCTCACCTCTACATACATGCCCTTACCTCTACATACATGCCCTTACCTCTACATACATGTCCTCACCTCTACATACATGTCCTCACATGTCCACACATTTTATAAACATGTCCTTATAAATATGTCATTATAAACATGTAATTATAAACATGTCTTTGTAAACATGTTTTGACATGTCATTAAATCTATAAATAATTGGGTTTAATTACACAAAATGTCTGATAACCAATAACCAATAAATGACTGAAAATCTTTCAGTTCTGACAGATCATCACAGTCCTATACAGATCAGAAAGTGTGGGAAAGTCTCAGCCAATCACAGCTCAGATCAAAAAGTGCGGGAAAGTCTCAAATCACGACTCATGTGACGTCACAGCTCTAGAAAGGCGTTAATTCCAGTGTTAGCAGCAACAGCTAATTCAGCTAAGAATTAAAAAGAGGAGGATAGAAGATGACAACAAAATCTGGTGAGCTGCTAACTTCATTTTTCTGTCATATCTAAACGTGTTGGAACCTTACTGTGTGGTTTGATAGTTTTCTGAGGTGAAGTTACCATGAAAACGGCTGATTTCTGGCTCAGCTGGCCATTACTAGGTTAGCATTTGTGCTAACTGTGCTAAGCTAGCTGCAGTCAATTTGTTCTTCAAGACTTATTACTTACTAATTATTTTATTTATATAGTTATTTATCGTAACTGTTAGTTCATTTGCTTATTTAAACAGTTATTTGTTGTGGCTTTAGTTTTTTTTCTCTGTTTAAATACTGTTTCAGCCATTTATTAAATGTTGAAAGTATTTTTTGTTTTTTGTATTTTATTTATGTATTATTTATTTATCATTTCATTTGTTTTATTTCATTGATGTATGCATTTTTAATATTACTTATTCAATTTTTTGTATTTTTATTTATTATTAATTTTTTAAATTTCATTTACGTATGTATTATTTATCATCATATACATTGAAATGCGGAAAACCACTAGTTATAAACAATTGTTTGTGAATACCTACATCCATGTGGGAAAAAGAAAGGAGGGGGGACAGAAATAAAGTTTATTGTTAATAATTAATAATATTCAGTCAGTCATTGTGGCAATAACAACCCACTTCATCATCCCTCTTAATATCTTGACACAAAATATTGATTTAAAAATTGTATTGATTCTGCTTTGAAAATTTGAAAAAAACATTTTCTTATTAAAATTGGTTTACTTATTTATATTTATTTTTAATGAACGATTCAAATTTAAAAATTCAAAAAGGAGATTTACATATAAAACGATAAATGCAAACTACAATATATATAAACATATCTCCATTCATAGTCAAGATTCAAAGTGTTTATTGTCATGTTCATAATGTAGAAACAAGTTTCTGTGTACAGTGAAATTCTTACTTGCTGTCCACATGAATGCTGTATCATTAAGAATAAAAATAGTAACTAGGTGTTAAAGTTAAGATAAAATAGAATAAAATAACACATAAGTAACAGAATATAAATACAAACTATAAGTAGGCAGGTTATGTACAGATATTTACAAATAATATGCAAGGAATGAGCAAAAAGTCAGCAATAAACAGTAGTTGGTGTTTATTATTTACATGAACGCTAAAACAAAACAACAAATACTCTTCATCTAATTCAGTAAAAGATGAATTATTCTCGTATATGTGTTATTTACCCTCCGTCCTACTAGTTGAGAAACGTGATGTTGATGAAGTCTCGCGTGTTTTTGCTGAGTTTCTTCTCGCTGATGAACATTTAGCTTCTTCTTCCTTGTCGTCAGGGATATTTTCATCACATCAATTTTACAACACTCGAAGTAAACGGGCACGGGCGCTCCCGACATCTCGGTCAGAGCGGGAGCGCGCAACTGCAGTAGATCAGAGAGAGAGGGGGAGTGGTAGAGAGAGGTAGAGGTATATAGAGAGAGGGAGTGGTAGAGAGACGTAGAGGTATATAGAGAGAGGGAGTGGTAGAGAGAGGTAGAGGTATAGAGAGAGAGTGAGTGGTAGAGAGACGTAGAGGTATATAGAGAGAGGGAGTGGTAGAGAGAGGTAGAGGTATAGAGAGTGAGAGAGAGAGAGAGAGAGGTAGAGAGAGCTTGTCGTTGCGTTGCAGCCTCTGCAGTATCTGACCTGAAAACTGCTGCTGAGAAAACCGACGACACGCAAACGCACCGCACCGCAGCGCAGCGGGCCGGGCGGGTTTCCTCCTCCTCCAGGTGTGGAGCTTCGAGCCGCGGGAGGAGAAACCGGAACGCGGACCAGAAACCCGGACGGATCCCGGATAAAAACCGGCCGCTGGCGACGCGGTGTCCCGGTCCACATCACCCGAGAGAAACCGCGGAGATCTACGGGGATCTGCGGGGATCTGCTGGGGGGACGCACGGCTCCTCGCGGCTCCGTGTTCTCCGGGACTCCGGTTCTCCGGGTCTCTGCCGGTCGGTATTCCAGCAGCGAGGAGGCGGGGGGAGGACGCGCCGCAGCCGGGGAACAGCTGCTGCTTTTCCGGCAGAATCTCCGGCGCCTCCCGCAGCCCCCGCACATGCTGAAAATCACGCGCGTTCGGATCCACCGCAGCCGAACACCTGCCCGCACCTGCCCGCCCCCCGATCTGCGGGGTCCAGGTGATGTAGGAGCCACCTGACCCCCCCCCGCCCCGCCCTCCGCTGTTCTGTCTCTGCATCACCCCCCCTCGCCCCGGCAGGCCCCCCTCCCCCCTCCCGCACAGACACGCACCATGCCTGCGGGGATGAAACCGCTGGAGAAGTTCCTGAAGAAGCAGACCACGGCTCTGACCCGGGCCGGGGGCTTCGTGGGCGGGGTGGCGGATAAAACCGGCGGCGGCACCGGGGCGTCCCGGCGGAGGGCCAGCCTGTCCCGCGTCGTCCCGTTCTTCAGGGAGACGTCACCGGAGGGCGGCCAGGCCCGGGAGGTGTTCAGGTGAGGCTGTTCACATTTAACTGCTTTTATTTATAAACTGGGTTTATTTAGTATAACTGTTTTATTTAAGTAGACTTTCATTTATTTTCATTTATGAATGTATTATTTATTATTACTTATAATTATTTTGTAATTACTATTTTATTTTTCATTTCATTTATGTATGTATTTTTACTATTACTTATTCTATTTTTTAAGTATTTTTTATTTATTATTTTATTTTTTATTTTATTTATGTATGTAATATATATATATATCTTTATTTAATTTCTGTTTATGTATGTATTATTTATTATTACTTATTCTATTTTCTTATTTACTAATTTCTTATTTACTAATTTATGTATGTATTATTTATTTATCATTTAATTATTTTTTTTCATTTCATTTATGTATGTCTTTTTTATATTATTTTCATTTTTGTATTCATGTAATTTATATTTACAATTATTTATTTAATTCTTTATTTCATTAATTCATGTATTTTAAATATAATTTTTATGTTTTTATTTATGTATTTTTTATTTATAATTATTTATTTTCTTATTTTAGTTTATTTATGGGTGTATTAATTATTATTACTTCTATTTTTTATTTAAGTATTTTTTATTATATATTTTTATTTTATGTATTATTTATTTCATTTATGTATTTTCAGTTAGTTATTTTTTCATTTATTTATATATTATATATTTTTATTAAATATTTCAATTACTTTTATTTCCTTTTTGTTTGTTGGTTGTTATATTAGACCCTGTTCTTCTAACGACTCCTCTGATTAATGTATTGATTTTATTAAAATGATTCATTGATTAGTAGTTTGGTTGATAAAATGGTTTAAATGTGGATACGTGTTTCATCAAAGCTGAAGACTGAACCTAAAATAAAAAAAAAACTCTAACATGTGATTAGCTATTAATACATGTAGTATAATAATATTATACTGAAAATATACATTATATTATTATAGTGTATTATACTATAATAATATAACAGTCTGTGTAATGAGTACTTTTACTTTTAATACTTATTTAATACTTAATACTTACTTTAAAAGTAGATTTTGCTGATACTTCTGTACTTTTCCTGAAGTAAAATTTATAATCCAGAACTTTTTTTTACTTATTGAGTATTTTTAGATGATAATTTCTACTTTTACTGCAGTAAATGATGTATAGTAGTATAGTATAGTAGTAGAATGTATTTACAGTTACTGTGGCCTACTTAAGTGTAATTTGTATTCGTGCACTCTCAAAGCAAATATTAAAACAACAGTTTTAAGTTCTGACAAAGTCTGATTAAATGATGTTAATGAACATGAGTGAATCAGATGTTCCTCAACAATCAAAACAGTTTGAAGTTAATATTTGAGCATTAACAGGTTTTTAAGTCGATTACATACAAAAATTAAATTAAATTAAGTAGCTGTTAAAAATAATCCAGATTTTTTAAAAAGATTTTATCCATATAATATCAGTTCAGTCACTAACAATCATGTCTATTTTTTTCCTTTTTTACTCTTTTCTTTGCAGAAAATATCATTTTAATGTCTGTTATATGTAGTTGCTGTTTGCACAAATCTGTCCATAAACAAAAAACTATCTCTCTGTACTAATTCTTTGTTGGTGGATTATTCTATAGACTTGAATGATTAAATAGATATATACATGTCAGGGTTAAAATCATTATAATCAAAATAAAATGTCTCTTTCTGGGAGGGTTTGTGTTCTCCATGTTTTCAGGAAGGAAGGAGCAGGAAGTTGATGACGTTATATGAAGGAAGCACTTGGAATATTTTTTTTTTTTGCTTAAAACATTGTCTACTCTCGTGTCAGAAAAGAAACCTGTACGAGTACCATTTAGATTTCTTATTTTAAGTATAAAATGAGTCATAGGCTTTAACCCATTGAAACCTATGAGCCTTTAAGTCTATTTTACACTTAAAATAAAAAATACCTTCCAGAACATACATACATACAGCCATTAAAATATTTTCTGCAAAGAAAATGAAAAAAGACACACTCCATGATTGTTAGTGACTCAACTGATATTATATGGATAAAGTATTTTTTTTTTAATCTGGGATTAAATGGATTAACTGATTTACAGTTATTGTATTTTTATGGAAAAAATTTTTTTGAAAAAGTATAGTATAAAATGACAGTCATAGACCTCACAGCTCATATGCTTTAATGGGTTAAGACAAAATGAGTAAAAGGCAAAAACCAGTTAATCAATTAGGCAATCACATCATGATGAAATGACAGTGTGACCTTTGACCTTTGCAGCCCTGACAGTGAGGACCCACCCTCCTGGCCCTCGGCCACCGGACCAGGCCTCGTGGCGGTGCCCAGCAGCGCTAACGGTCTCGGCTCCGGTTCTGGTTCTGGAGGCGGGGACGTTCGCAGCCCGTCCCTGTCCAGCGACGAGCAAAGCTCCGAGGCCAGCCTCATCACAGAGAGCCTGGGAGGAGGAGGAGGAGGAGGAGGGACGCCTCTTCATCCAGAAACACCCGACAACCTGACCCTCATCATGCTGGACAGCGTCGCCGGGAAACGCTACGGACACCTCACAGGTACCAGGCCCCGCCCACAATTATCACCATGGGTGTATAATATAGCTGGATACCTGACTGAAAAATGTGACCCATAGAGACTGATCAGTAGAGTCACCTCCCATGATGCTCTGGGCCTCCCATCATGCCCCGGGCGATGAGAACGTGGAAAACTGTGAACAAAACTCACATTTGAGCCGTTTAATTCACTCACTGACCACATTAGAAAAATATAAATTAATAAATAATGAACCTGTCCTCGCTCCCAAGACACAGCACGACCAGCTGTGACATCACAAAAGGAACAGAGACTTTTCCAGAGCTTTTCTGGTCGTTAGAAGTTTTTGATGGATAAAAAGTCCATGACTTAAAAATATAGAATCCAAAGACCAGTAATTAACAAGGTTATAGCTGGAGGTGTCCTGGCGACACTTTATCAGCTTCTCTTTTACTATTCACGTTTATGGAACAATGATTTTTGGGTCACATGGGATTTTTTGTTGCAGTAACATGAGTGGCCACTGGGAGGAGGTAACATATCCAGGTCTATAATACATCCATGGTTATCAACCTATAAAATAACCCGAAATCTATTGGTATGATACATATTTAGTCTCCATTTGACTCATTCTTTCATAATAAACCAACAACTTTCACTTCCCTGTTTGTCTCAGATCAAATTTCTGATAAGTCGCTGCCAGCTGATTCATTTAAGTTTCATGTGTTTTTCCATTTCTGAGACTAGAAAGTAAAATAATATCTATATCAACTTTTATTATTAGTAAAGCATATTTCTCTATATTCATAGGTTTCTAGTCAGGTAGACAGCTTGTTGTGTTTCTGTAATTTATTTTCTGGAATATTCGAACCAGACGATCTGATGTTGCCATGGTGACGAGTTTCTGCCATAAACAACATATATATATACACACTCACCGGCCACTTTATTAGGTCCACCTGTCCAACTGCTCGTTAACACTTAATTTCTAATCAGCCAATCACATGGCAGCAACTCAGTGCATTTAGGCATGTAGACATGGTCAAGACAATCTCCTGCAGTTCAAACCAGCATCAGTTTGGGGAAGAAAGGTGATTTGAGTGACTTTGAACGTGGCATGGTTGTTGGTGCCAGAAGGGCTGGTCTGAGTATTTCAGAAACTGCTGATCTACTGGGATTTTCACACACAACCATCTCTAGGGTTTACAGAGAATGGTCCCAAAAAGAACAAATATCCAGTGAGCGGCAGTTCTGTGGGTGGAAATGCCTTGTTGATGCCAGAGGTCAGAGGAGAATGGCCGGACTGGTTGGAGCTGATAGAAAGGCAACAGTGACTCCAATAACCACCCGTTACAACCAAGGTAGGTAGAAGAGCATCTCTGAACGCACAGTACGTCCAACTTTGAGGCAGATGGGCTACAGCAGCAGAAGACCACGCCGGGTGCCACTCCTTTCAGCTAAGAACAGGAAACTGAGGCTACAATTTGCACAAGCTCATCGAAATTGGACAATAGAAGATTGGAAAAACGTTGCCTGGTCTGATGAGTCTCCATTTCTGCTGCGACATTCAGATGGTAGGGTCAGAATTTGGTGTCAACAACATGAAAGCATGGATCCATCCTGCCTTGTATCAACGGTTCAGGCTGGTGGTGGTGGTGTAATGGTGTGGGGAATATTTTCTTGGCACTCTTTGGGCCCCTTGCTACCAATTGAGCATTGTTGCAACGCCACAGCCTACCTGAGTATTGTTGCTGACCATGTCCATCCCTTTATGACCACAATGTACCCAACTTCTGATGCTACTTTCAGCAGGATAATGCTCCATGTCATAAAGCTGGAATCATCTCAGACTGGTTTCTTGAACATGATAATGAGTTCACTGTACTCAAATGGCCTCCACAGTCACCAGATCTCAATCCAATAGAGCATCTTTGGGATGTGGTGGAACGGGAGATTCACATCATGGATGTGCAGCCGACAAATCTGCACCAACTGTGTGATGCCATCATGTCAATATGGACCAAACTCTCTGAGGAATGCTTCCAGCACCTTGTTGAATCTATGCCACCAAGAATTGAGGCAGTTCTGAAGGCAAAAGGGGTCCAACCTGTTACTAGCATGGTGGACCTAATGAAGTGGCCGCTGAGTGTATATTAGGGGTGGCACGGTTCCGAAACCGTACGCACAGGTATTGAACCGTGACAAGCAAACCAAATGGTTTTTCATTTTTTTTTTATGAACACTTCAGGGCGCACCTGATTAAAAGCAGCATGCTCAAATTTAAGAAAGAAAATCAATTTAGTATTTCTTAGATGGAAAAAAAATACAACACTGTGTTATTCTTCTTAAGCTTTGTTCAGATATTTACCCAGAAAGATATTACAGGTGAGATTTTTAAACACTTTTTTATTTAATCCGCTTAGTAATATAAACAAATGAATTGCATACCTACAAAGAGAGACAGAGAAAGGATAGACGGACAGACACATATATAGCGAGAGTTAGACAGAGAGAGACAGGGAGAGAGACAGCGACAGGCAGAGACAGACACGGGTAGAGTAGACAGGTAGAGACAGAGACAGGTTAGAGACACAAGAAAATAGCTAGCTAAATGCTAAAACTAACTAAGATGCGCCTTTATCCTAAGTTTGGTAAAGGAGCTGCGAGTGGAGCTGATGCTTCTCAAGGCGTCAGAGCACAGGAAGCTGCAGCAGCCGCAGCTGTGCCGTAGGAGGCAGTGCCAAAAAAAACATGCACCGCAGACAAAATAAAACGCTGGTCATGTGTGACAAATGCCAGAAATCAGTGTGTGGGAAGTGCACAGCGAGGATGGAGCTTCTGCCCCACCTGGTCACCGTAGGAATGTTGCTGCAGGTGGAGCTGTCCACGGTGCCGCCGCAACACACAGTGCCGGCACACACCACTATTTGATATATTTTATTCCCTTCAAAGTTTATTGTTAGCTTATGTTATTTTTGAAACATATATATTTATTCCTGTTCATGTTTTCTTCTTCTTTTCACTGAATGATTTTTGTTTGAATGAATGTGTCCGTCTGCCAGCAAATCCATTCATAAAGACGGGGGAGTAGTGCACTTAGGCCCCGCCTACTAATAAAAAACCTTTACTCCATTCACTCTTTATCTCTTTTATTCTGCAATTTATTAAATACATACTATTGCCAAAAATGTGATAGACTACTAAGTAGTATAGGCTATATTTTAGTACTATATAGCAAATTGATTGAATTAAGTTTGAACGGAAGAAATGCGAAAGCTGCGAATAAATCAATACACGTTATTACATAACTACTTCATAAAAATGGCATATATATATATCAATATGTTTGCCAAGTTTGCTTTATGTTTTGTTTATTAGTTTGTTTAGTCAGTCAGTCATCTTCTATACCTGCTTATTCCTCATTAGGGTCACATGGTCTGCTGGAGCCTATCCCAGCGCGTTACGGTGAGAGGCAGGGATACACCCCAGATGGTCTCCAGCCTATCGTGGGGCACACACACCATTCACTCACACACTCACACCTACGGGCAATTTAGAGTCTCCAATTAACCTCAGCATGTTTTTGGACTGTGGGAGGAAGCTGGAGAACCTGGTGAAAACCCACGCAGACACGGGGAGAACATGAACCTCCACACAGAAAGGTCCCAGACCCAGGATCAAGGAGGTCTTGAACCTGCGACCTTCTTGCTGTGAGGCAACAGCGCTAACCCCTGCGCCACCTTGTCGCCCTTAGTTTGTTTATTTACCAAAATTTCAAATGGACCACTGCAGATGTCGCTTAGTGCATGCCGTCTTCTTCATCGCGCAGCAGCCCAGCCTTTCTAAACCATATTCTAAAACAAACAAATAAGAACTGTACCGAACCGAAAACCGTGAGAGATAAACTCTTTACAGTTTTGATTAGTAAATGGCAGGCGATACCTTTGACTGCTGATTAACCACTTAAACCCCAGGTCTATTTTTCAGTTTTCCTGTTCTAAATGATAATCAATCTGGAATAACAAAGATAAACCATCGTAGGTTGGTAGTAAATCATTGTATGTTAGTAGTAAACCATTGTATGTTGGTAGTAAACCATCGTATGTTGGTAGTAACCATCGTATGATGGTAGTAAACCATTGTATGTTGGTAGTAAACTATCATATGTTGGTAGTAAACTATCGTATGATGGTAGTAACCATCGTATGTTGGTAGTAAACCATCGTATGTTGGTAGTAAACCATCGTATGTTGGTAGTAAACCATCATATGTTGGTAGTAAACCATCGTATGTTGGTAGTAAACCATCGTATGTTGGTAGTAAACCATCGTATGTTGGTAGTAAACTATTGTATGTTGGTAGTAACCATCGTATGTTGGTAGTAAACTATCATATGTTGGTAGTAACCATCGTATGTTGGTAGTAAACCATCATATGTTGGTAGTAAACCATTGTATGTTGGTAGTAAACTATCGTATGTTGGTAGTAAACTATCGTATGTTGGTAGTAAACCATCGTATGTTGGTAGTAAACCATCGTATGTTGGTAGTAAACTATCGTATGTTGGTAGTAACCATCGTATGTTGGTAGTAAACCATCGTATGTTGGTAGTAAACCATCGTATGTTGGTAGTAACCATCGTATGTTGGTAGTAAACTATCATATGTTGGTAGTAACCATCGTATGTTGGTAGTAAACCATCATATGTTGGTAGTAAACCATCGTATGTTGGTAGTAAACTATCGTATGTTGGTAGTAACCATCGTATGTTGGTAGTAAACTATTGTATGTTGGTAGTAACCATCGTATGTTGGTAGTAAACCATCATATGTTGGTAGTAAACCATCGTATGTTGGTAGTAAACCATCGTATGTTGGTAGTAACCATCGTATGTTGGTAGTAAGCATCGTATGTTGGTAGTAAACCATCATATGTTGGTAGTAAACCATTGTATGTTGGTAGTAAAGCGTCTGTGACCTCAGCTGGATGATGGTCACACCTCTGAGGAAGCTGAAGTCAAACAGCCGTGGTGACTCAACGATACGTTACTCAACTTCCTCCTTTGCTGTTCGCTCTCTGACACGATACAGGACAGATCAGGGACGTGGCCAGAGCTCCTCTCACACCACATCTCTGTCATGTTGATGGCAGTAAAAGCTGTTAAAAGGCTGGGTGGACGTTACTGTAGCAGCACTGATGTTCCTGCTTCTATTCACACCACAGTTTCACACCCCAACGGTTCTGTGTGAACAAGGCTCCTCCTCCTCAGGGCTGTTGTTCAGCAGGTGGAGATGAAGCTCCATTCTGATTCCATTAATCTATCGCTCAAACCAGGAATTCATTAGTAGTTTAGTTCATTAAATGGATTAAAATGTGGATCAGTGTTTCATCAAAGCTGAAGATTCAACCTAAAATGTCTTTTTTTGTCCACAACCCAAAGATCGTCAGTTTACTATTATAGAGACTAAAGAAACCAGGAAATAACCAGAGAAGAGAAGCTGGAACCAGAGAATTTAGACATTTTCTTCTTTAAAATGACTCAAATCCTTTAATCAATTACCAGAATAGTTCTTGTTCTAATACATGAGTGCAAGAAGAAGTTTGAGAAGTGTATTAGCTGCTGATAGTTATAATTTCAAATAGTTAATATGAATAATATGAAAGTTATGATATATTTATAAAATAATATATTTGTAATATAATATAGTTATCAGATCAGGAATGTGAGCTTAAAGAGTTAAAAAGACATTTTCATTTCATCTTTAAACAAGATCCATGTTCAAAAACTGAAGGTGAACGTCTGTAAACGCTGCCTGAGGTCAAAGGTCACGATTCAACTGCTCTGAGGGGTCAGTTTGTGCTGTGACCTTAATAACTAATTATTTTCACTATTCTATTAATCTACTGATGATTTTCTGAATTGTGTGTAAATTGTTCTAATGGTCACCTTCGTGTCTTTATAGACAGAAAATGTTCAGTTTATCATCATGACAGAAATATGAAATACGAATATGAAATATGAAAACGATCACATTTGTGGAACTAAAACCAACAAATTATCTTTCATTTTTGCACAAAAACAAAAAAAGACTAAAACGATAATTTTCTTATATTATTATTCAATCAGAAAAAAACTGTTTCAGCTTCATGTACCAGAGGATTTTCACAGTTTTATCCGTGTATGAACTGAACGTTTCCAGATGTTCTGACATTTTATGGATCAAACTATCTGTTTAATGTAGGAAATGATAAAAATAACGAGTGGTTGCGGCTCCACGTTTAGTTGAAGACGTGTTGAAGCTTCTGTCTCCTGCAGAGACACGAAGGCAGCAGAGGGACAGACTCAAAACATTCAGACTGTTCCTGCTGCCTCCGAGCGTGTGTGTGTGTGTGTGTGTGTGAGATACAGCGGTTACATAATCGCTGCCGTCCTCCTTTCAGAATCACAGGCTGCTTATTACAGCTGAAGTGGGTGTGCATGCATGCGTGTACGTTTGTGTTTGTGCAAGAATGTTTTTCTGCATGCCTCTGTGTGTGTATGTATGTGTGTGTGTGTGTGTGTGTGTGTGTGTGTGTGTGTGTGTGTGTGTGTTTCATTTAGTCCTCACATTGTGTTTTTTTTCTAGCAACGTGTTAGGAAAAAATAAGGATAAAAAAGACGTGTACGTGTATAGAGCTAAATCAAGATAATTTGATAAATTTTTAATGTCTAAATCTTGTGATTCCAGCTTCTTCAACATGAACATGTTGTAGTTTCTTTAGTCTGTGAATGTAAACTGAAGATCAAATAAAATAAATGTAAAGACGCTGTCTTTAGGAAACACTGATCCACCGTTATTCACCATTTTCTGATATTTTATAGATCAAAAGACCAAGAGTTGATAAAATTATCATTGTTGAAGCTTGTAAGTTTTGATCTAAAAATGCCAGAAAACTGGAAATTCTGGATTATAGTAAAGAGACAAGAAGATGAGCAGTAAATGTTTAATATTTCTGCTTTTTAAAATGAATTAAAGTGACTTTGGGCTAGTTTTTCTGAACAGTTTAATTCATCAAATATAAAAACAGAGTTTTTCTCTCCTAAATTCTTTGGTCTGAGTGTCCCTGATCCTGATGTGATGCTGGACACATTAAACACGGTCATAGCTTGACGTGAACGTCTGGCAACACACACACACACAACCTTTAAATCCATTTAATCGATCATCTCAAAAATTTAGTTATGGATTAATTTCTGAAAAGTCAACGCATTAAAGTAGAAAACCCTCACACACACACACACACACATGCACATACTGACACACACACACTGGTCCTGCTCATATTCATGAATAATGAAAGGTTTCCTTCTTGTTACATAAATGTGCACACAGGATGATTTCAGCTGTGTGTGTGTATGTTAGCAGCTGTAATTATTCGTTAAAAAATAATTATACAATTCATTCATTCATTCATCATCTATACCTGCTTACTCCTCATTAGGGTCACATGGTCTGCTGGAGCCAATCCCAGCACATTACAGGTGACACCCAGACAGGTAGCAGCCTATTGTTGGGCACATAATTATACAATTAAAATATTTATTTACACTGAGTGTGCGCTTTATCAGGAAAACTATGTGCATTTTCAGTTTAGGTCAAAGACTTAATAATAATTAATAATTGTTGTGTATTTTAAGGCTAAAGATCCTTCCAGAAACATTTTATTAGAGTTAAAGTATTTTGCTTTCAATAAGTCACATGTTGTTTTCCATAAAAACATCAAACTCTCTTGAGTTTTGAAAGTTTGGAAGAAGAAGAGTTGAAAGAAGAAGAAAGTTCCCACAGAACTTAATGAGTAGCTTCAAACTTTTTCTAAAGTTTATTTGTGTTTTATAGCGCAGTAAACATGACCGAGTCCATATGCAACATGTTTATTTTAATGTTTTAAAGTTTTTATTGAACTTTATGAGTAAAACTAGAGACAGAACAACTTGTTCTCCTGTTTTTTTTTATTTTTTTCTTTATTCTATTTCTTCTGGAATAAACTCCCCAGGGCTTGTTGTGTGTCCTGAGCAGCAGCAGGTCAGTTGACAGATGTTCATAACTGACCTCTAACATCTGGATTTCACACTTGAGGTGTCGGGTGGAACAGGTCGACCCTCAGGTCAGCTCTTTGTGACATCATCAGGAGTCTCTGAGTGTGTGTTGGTGCTGCAACGTGACACCAGGAGGTTTTAAAAGGTGTCATTTCACAGGAGAAAATGTCCAGTTTCTGAATGAGGCTCCACTCTCTGGTTAGTTTGGACTAGTTTAGAGTTTTAATGATAGAGGAAAGATGATTAGTGCAGGAAGCTCAGTCTGAGTCTGGGTTCAGTTACTGAAACACACCAAAATATTACTTCACCTGTTGCTTAATCTGTTGTTTCACAGAAAAATAAGAAAGTCACAGAGAAGCTGTAGATCAGATACTGATCAGTTAGGATTTTATCATATTATTATATTATTAGTGTTGACTAATGTGTGTTTTACCTGATTACATGATGATGCTTCGTGTTTAAAGCTACACACACTCACACACACACAGAATAATAATAATAATGATTGATGATGCTTGGTAGTAATAATAGTATATAATAATAATAATAATAATAATATATTAATGTAATAAAATTATATAATAATAATGATGATGATGGTACTTCACATTCAAACATGTTGATTCCACTCAGAGACTCACACCTGATGCTTTTCAACAGGAAATAAACTGAAGGATTTAAAGTTAATTGCCACAAAACCAAGTTATTCTTCCATATAAAACTCACGTCTAACTCACAGTCATACAAACGTCATACGTGCACACAGAACTTGTTTTTTGTCATGTTTTTTTCCTGTACAGCTGAAACAATGAATGGATTAGTCAACAAAACAATTAATGGATTAGTCAACAAAACAATTAATGGATTAGTCAACAAAACAATGAATGGATTAGTCAACAAAACAATGAATGGATTAGTCAACAAAACAATGAATGGATTAGTCAACAAAACAATGAATGGATTAGTCAACAAAACAATGAATGGATTAGTCAACAAAACAATGAATGGATTAGTCAACAAAACAATGAATGGATTAGTCAACAAAACAATGAATGGATTAGTCAACAAAACAATGAATGGATTAGTCAACAAAACAATGAATGGATTAGTCAACAAAACAATGAATGGATTAGTCAACAAAACAATGAATGGATTAGTCAACAAAACAATGAATGGATTAGTCAACAAAACAATGAATGGATTAGTCAACAAAACAATGAATGGATTAGTCAACAAAACAATGAATGGATTAGTCAACAAAACAATGAATGGATTAGTCAACAAAACAATGAATGGATTAGTCAACAAAAAAATGAATGGATTAGTCAACAAAACAATGAATGGATTAGTCAACAAAACAATTAATGGATTAGTCAACAAAACAATGAATGGATTAGTCAACAAAAAAATGAATGGATTAGTCAACAAAACAATTAATGGATTAGTCAACAAAACAATGAATGGATTAGTCAACAAAACAATGAATGGCTTAGTCAACAAAACAATTAATGGCTTAGTCAACAAAACAATTAATGGATTAGTCAACAAAACAATGAATGGATTAGTCAACAAAACAATGAATGGATTAGTCAACAAAACAATTAATGGATTAGTCAACAAAACAATGAATGGATTAGTCAACAAAACAATGAATGGATTAGTCAACAAAACAATGAATGGATTAGTCAACAAAACAATGAATGGATTAGTCAACAAAACAATGAATGGATTAGTCAACAAAACAATTAATGGATTAGTCAACAAAACAATGAATGGATTAGTCAACAAAAAAATGAATGGATTAGTCAACAAAACAATTAATGGATTAGTCAACAAAACAATGAATGGATTAGTCAACAAAACAATTAATGGCTTAGTCAACAAAACAATTAATGGCTTAGTCAACAAAACAATTAATGGATTAGTCAACAAAACAATGAATGGATTAGTCAACAAAACAATGAATGGATTAGTCAACAAAACAATGAATGGATTAGTCAACAAAACAATGAATGGATTAGTCAACAAAACAATGAATGGATTAGTCAACAAAACAATGAATGGATTAGTCAACAAAACAATGAATGGATTAGTCAACAAAACAATGAATGGATTAGTCAACAAAACAATGAATGGATTAGTCAACAAAACAATTAATTTTACCAGCTTTGATGTCACTTCACTGTGTCTTTGTGCAACTTCTATTATCCTAAATATTATATTTTCATAAAAAACTCTTGTAATCCAGTAAATGTTGCTCTGAGATTAAACTCTGATGTTAATAGGTTTATTGGATTAAATCTGCATGTTTTCATGTTTCCTGTTCAATGAATAAAAGCACTTTTTGTTTTTCAGCCTATTTTGAACTTCAATTGAGTGATAAACAAATTCATACTAATCATGTTGTATCTTCACATGTATTTATAATATTACTGTACCTAAAATACCAATGAAACACACACACACACACACACACACACACACACACACACACACACACACACACACAGATCAACATGACAGTTTAAAGAAAGTTCCGGAAAAACAGGAACAATCAGCCAGACGAAAAGTTTGCTGACAGTTTCATAAAGTGGAACAAACACAGCAAAGCTTCTTACATAACACACACACACATGCTCACACACACAGACGTGTTGAGGCAGGTGTGTTCAGGTGACGCTGTGCAGCAGAATGAAAATAACATTTCTAAAGAATGAAACTTTGCTGTGGATGTGTGTAATATATTATTTACACATTAATGTGTGTGTGTGTGTGTGTGTGTGTTTTCTTGCTACTTGGACTGTGACAAACAAACAGGTCAAAGCTTTTCGGTGTGTGTGACTGTTTCATAATAAAATCTGTGTAATATTGATAAAAAGAAAGTTAGTAATTTGATTCTAATCAGACATTAATAAATGATCAGATCAAATTATCATATCATTGTAGAGTAGTGTTCAATATATTTGTTGGTCTAGAACCAAGATCACACCAGTAAACCAGCAGCATGTTGGTTCCAGACCAATAAATTAAAGTTGTGGAGTGACCAACCCAATCCCTGGACCTGAACCTGAACCCTGAACCTGAACCTGAACCCTGGACCTGAATCCCATTAAAAACTAGTGGTTGATATCAGAAATGCTGTTTCTGAGACTAAATCAATGAATTGAGATGAACTGTGAGTGTGAAACACCTGTTGATAGGAACCAGAAGTTGGTTGAGATGTGAAGCAGGTCTCAGAAACCATGGTCATCACAACTAAATATGACTGGAGTGATTCACAGGATGAGAAATACTCAACATTCATCACTTCATACAGGAAATATTGAAGTTTGTAAAGAAAAATGCAGACTCTTGACAAACTAGACATGTTATATTTTTCTTCACATTTTGATTCAGGATATAAAACACATTGTTCACAATGCATTAAAATAATAATTAATATCCAGACTTTAGCTTTACCTTTTAAACACACTGATGTTATATTGAACACTGCTGTACCTCAGTCTCATACAGATTATATATGTATAGAGACATTTATAGAAGTGTGGACAAGTCATCATTATTACAAACATCTGTACATTTCAGATGCTGCGTAGAATAAAGAACTCTGTCGATCACTAGCAACAGGATGAATTTAATATTCAAGTAGTTCTAACAGGGAGAGAACATGTAAAATATGGTTTTAGATCCACGTGGACCAATAACAATGGCATTTTATCACACTACACACAAAATATGAGGAGTGAATACAATGGTAGTGGGAAAAATGCCAGGAAAAGGAAAACATCAGTACAAATAAATAAAAACGTACATGAAACATCAGTACATTAAGGTGTAGCCTCAACAGAAAAATGCACAACAGTCTCATACAAACATTAATTTTAGAGAAATGTTATGAATCAACATCATTTTACTCATTTTGTACTATTTTCTTTGCAGAAAATATCATTTGAATGTTTGTTATAGTTGCTGTTTGCATAAAACTGCCCTTAAACAAAAACGTATTTATCCCCTGTACAAAATCCTTTTTTGGTGATTATTTTAGAGAATTTAATAGATATTTATAGGGGGTGAAAGTCACAACAATTTAAATAAAATGACTCTTTCTGGGAGGGTTTGTCTTCTCGATGTTCTCAGGAGGAAGGAACACATGACAGGAAGAACTTGGAAACTTTTTTTTGCTTAAAACTAGAGCTGTCATTTTTCATAATGACTTGTTCTGATCTACATTTAGTGTGTTATTATAGATTTTATTATATATTATAGATGTTATATATAATAATTAGAGCTGTCATTTTAACGCGTTAATTCGATTAATTAATTAATTACGCCGCAATTTACCGCGTTAAAAAATTTTACGCAATTTATTATGAGTATCAATGGTGGCAAGGTCAGGGGTGAAAGTGAACCGGAACTGTTCGGAACTACATTCCGTTAAAAGATTCACGACCGGAACGGCGTTCCGTTAAGAAAGTAGAAGAAGCTTCCTGTCAACATCCACGTTAAATAAAGAAAACCATGAACTAAAGTCACATTAGTTACATTATTACCAGTTACCAGTGGCTCGTTTCACTGTAATCTGCTGTTTCGGTGTCTGTCTGTGCCGTTTGGCAGCGTCTCTGGTTGCTATGCAACGCGAGGCAAGCTGAACAAATGCGTTTCTGGTTGGCTGATGGACACGTGGTCACATTATCAGCATCGTTAATTCTGATTGGTTCAAACCACACGTGTTTGCTCTCACTGAGCAAAATGATGTTGGAACAATGCAGCGCAAAATATACGACTTCTATTATTCATTTTTGAATTGTTATATTGAGCTTAAGTGCCCATTTGAGACATCCTTATTTTATTTCAGAATTTTATTTTACTGTATTTGTTTTACATTTATGAATAATGCACCTGGTCTAACTGGTTTAATGTGCTAGACCTTTACTTTTGGATGTAATTCATGAAGCACAGTTCACCAATAAAACATTGGATTTCAGATCTTCTCTTCTTACTGTATTCAATTGATTAGTAATCACTACAATTTATTAATATCCTAGAATTCTAATTCTTTATCAGGAGAGCTTTAGCAGATATGACATTAAAATGTGATTAATTAAATTAATTAATTAATTACAAAATCCTACAATTAATTTGATTAATTTTTTTAATCGACTGACAGCAATACTTAAAACCTTTTGTCTAAGTTGTTTATTATCGTGTCAGACAAAAAAACAGTATGAGTAACATTTATATTTAAAATATAAAATGACAGTAATAGACTTAAAAACTTTAATGGGTTAAAGAATCAAGCCTTACCAGCCAGCAGTTCATAGAAATATGTCATAGAAAAATAGTCATAGAAAAGTTAAAATAGTCATAGAAATATGTTGATTAGATAGAAAAACATTAAGAGCAAGTTCATCATTTAATCCTTTTGAAGCCAGGGTTTGTAAAGTAAGGCAGAATATACAGGAAAGAATGTGAGTACATTTTATTTCCATTTGGACATTAAACGTCTGAGAAGCTGCTGCAAAGTTTTAATTACATGTGTCCATGTTTAATGAAATGAAGTAGGTCATGATGTCAGCTCCATTTACTTTGATTCATTACCTCATTAAACAACAACATGGTTAAATGGGACTTCTCTGAGTCCTCAGTCCTGACTGCTCTGGTTATTACTGCTCAATAAATAATAATAAATAATAATAATCATTAATTAGAGCTCGCTGACAGATGTTCAGTGATCGGAGCTGAATATTTTTCATCTGTAGTTTTTATGGTGAAGGAGGTGAGATGGTTGTGCTGTGAAGCTGCAGGTTTAATCATAGATGACCATTTGTCATGTTTCTCTACATTTATTTTAATATTTCTCCTGTTTCTCTACAATTATTTAAATATTCCTCCTGTTTCTCTACATTTATTTAAATATTTCTCCTGTTTCTCTCCATTTATTTAAATATTTCTCCTGTTTCTCTACATTTATTTTAATTTCTCCTGTTTCTCTACATTTATTTAAATATTTCTCCTGTTTCTCTACATTTATTTAAATATTTCTCCTGTTTCTCTACATTTATTTTAATTTCTCCTGTTTCTCTACATTTATTTAAATATTTCTCCTGTTTCTCTACATTTATTTTAATATTTCTCCTGTTTCTCTACATTTATTTAAATATTTCTCCTGTTTCTCTACATTTATTTAAATATTTCTCCTGTTTCTCTACATTTATTTAAATATTTCTCCTGTTTCTCTACATTTATTTAAATATTTCTCCTGTTTCTCTACATTTATTTAAATATTTCTCCTGTTTCTCTACATTTATTTAAATATTTCTCCTGTTTCTCTACATTTATTTAAATATTTCTCCTGTTTCTCTACATTTATTTTAATATTTCTCCTGTTTCTCTACATTTATTTTAATATTTCTCCTGTTTCTCTCCATTTATTTAAATATTTCTCCTGTTTCTCTCCATTTATTTAAATATTTCTCCTGTTTCTCTACATTTATTTAAATATTTCTCCTGTTTCTCTACATTTATTTTAATATTTCTCCTGTTTCTCTACATTTATTTAAATATTTCTCCTGTTTCTCTACATTTATTTTAATATTTCTCCTGTTTCTCTCCATTTATTTTAATATTTCTCCTGTTTCTCTCCATTTATTTAAATATTTCTCCTGTTTCTCTACATTTATTTTAATATTTCTCCTGTTTCTCTACATTTATTTAAATATTTCTCCTGTTTCTCTACATTTATTTAAATATTTCTCCTGTTTCTCTACATTTATTTTAATATTTCTCCTGTTTCTCTACATTTATTTTAATATTTCTCCTGTTTCTCTCCATTTATTTAAATATTTCTCCTGTTTCTCTACATTTATTTTAATATTTCTCCTGTTTCTCTCCATTTATTTAAATATTTCTCCTGTTTCTCTACATTTATTTTAATATTTCTCCTGTTTCTCTCCATTTATTTAAATATTTCTCCTGTTTCTCTCCATTTATTTTAATATTCCTCCTGTTTCTCTCCATTTATTTAAATATTTCTACTGTTTCTCTCCATTTATTTAAATATTTCTACTGTTTCTCTCCATTTATTTAAATATTTCTCCTGTTTCTCTCCATTTATTTAAATATTTCTCCTGTTTCTCTCCATTTATTTTAATATTTCTCCTGTTTCTCTCCATTTATTTAAATATTCCTCCTGTTTCTCTCCATTTATTTAAATATTTCTCCTGTTTCTCTCCATTTATTTAAATATTTCTCCTGTTTCTCTCCATTTATTTTAATATTTCTCCTGTTTCTCTACATTTATTTTAATATTTCTCCTGTTTCTCTACATTTATTTTAATATTTCTCCTGTTTCTCTCCATTTATTTTAATATTTCTCCTGTTTCTCTCCATTTATTTTAATATTTCTCCTGTTTCTCTCCATTTATTTTAATATTTCTCCTGTTTCTCTACATTTATTTAAATATTTCTCCTGTTTCTCTCCATTTATTTAAATATTTCTCCTGTTTCTCTCCATTTATTTAAATATTTCTCCTGTTTCTCTCCATTTATTTTAATATTCCTCCTGTTTCTCTCCATTTATTTTAATATTTCTCCTGTTTCTCTCCATTTATTTAAATATTTCTCCTGTTTCTCTACATTTATTTTAATATTTCTCCTGTTTCTCTCCATTTATTTTAATATTTCTCCTGTTTCTCTCCATTTATTTTAATATTTCTCCTGTTTCTCTCCATTTATTTAAATATTTCTCCTGTTTCTCTCCATTTATTTTAATATTTCTCCTGTTTCTCTACATTTATTTTAATATTTCTCCTGTTTCTCTACATTTATTTTAATATTTCTCCTGTTTCTCTCCATTTATTTTAATATTTCTCCTGTTTCTCTCCATTTATTTTAATATTTCTCCTGTTTCTCTCCATTTATTTAAATATTTCTCCTGTTTCTCTCCATTTATTTAAATATTTCTCCTGTTTCTCTCCATTTATTTAAATATTTCTCCTGTTTCTCTCCATTTATTTTAATATTTCTCCTGTTTCTCTCCATTTATTTTAATATTTCTCCTGTTTCTCTCCATTTATTTAAATATTTCTCCTGTTTCTCTACATTTATTTAAATATTTCTCCTGTTTCTCTACATTTATTTTAATATTTCTCCTGTTTCTCTACATTTATTTAAATATTTCTCCTGTTTCTCTACATTTATTTTAATATTTCTCCTGTTTCTCTCCATTTATTTAAATATTCCTCCTGTTTCTCTCCATTTATTTTAATATTCCTCCTGTTTCTCTCCATTTATTTTAATATTTCTCCTGTTTCTCTACATTTATTTTAATATTTCTCCTGTTTCTCTACATTTATTTTAATATTTCTCCTGTTTCTCTCCATTTATTTTAATATTTCTCCTGTTTCTCTCCATTTATTTTAATATTTCTCCTGTTTCTCTCCATTTATTTTAATATTTCTCCTGTTTCTCTACATTTATTTTAATATTTCTCCTGTTTCTCTCCATTTATTTAAATATTTCTCCTGTTTCTCTCCATTTATTTTAATATTTCTCCTGTTTCTCTACATTTATTTTAATATTTCTCCTGTTTCTCTCCATTTATTTTAATATTTCTCCTGTTTCTCTCCATTTATTTTAATATTTCTCCTGTTTCTCTCCATTTATTTAAATATTTCTCCTGTTTCTCTCCATTTATTTAAATATTTCTCCTGTTTCTCTCCATTTATTTTAATATTTCTCCTGTTTCTCTCCATTTATTTTAATATTTCTCCTGTTTCTCTCCATTTATTTTAATATTTCTCCTGTTTCTCTACATTTATTTAAATATTTCTCCTGTTTCTCTCCATTTATTTTAATATTTCTCCTGTTTCTCTCCATTTATTTTAATATTTCTCCTGTTTCTCTCCATTTATTTTAATATTTCTCCTGTTTCTCTCCATTTATTTTAATATTTCTCCTGTTTCTCTCCATTTATTTAAATATTTCTCCTGTTTCTCTCCATTTATTTAAATATTTCTCCTGTTTCTCTCCATTTATTTTAATATTTCTCCTGTTTCTCTCCATTTATTTTAATATTTCTCCTGTTTCTCTCCATTTATTTAAATATTTCTCCTGTTTCTCTCCATTTATTTAAATATTTCTCCTGTTTCTCTCCATTTATTTTAATATTTCTCCTGTTTCTCTCCATTTATTTTAATATTCCTCCTGTTTCTCTCCATTTATTTTAATATTTCTCCTGTTTCTCTCCATTTATTTTAATATTTCTCCTGTTTCTCTCCATTTATTTTAATATTTCTCCTGTTTCTCTACATTTATTTAAATATTTCTCCTGTTTCTCTCCATTTATTTAAATATTTCTCCTGTTTCTCTACATTTATTTAAATATTTCTCCTGTTTCTCTACATTTATTTAAATATTTCTCCTGTTTCTCTCCATTTATTTTAATATTTCTCCTGTTTCTCTACATTTATTTTAATATTTCTCCTGTTTCTCTACATTTATTTAAATATTTCTCCTGTTTCTCTCCATTTATTTAAATATTTCTCCTGTTTCTCTCCATTTATTTTAATATTTCTCCTGTTTCTCTACATTTATTTTAATATTTCTCCTGTTTCTCTACATTTCCTATCATCATTTCTCCTGTTTCTCTGGGTTTTAATCCCTGCTGCATCACTAACTGTGTGGGAGGATTCTCTTCTGTTCTTTTTATTAAAAGACATCAAGTAAAAAAGCTGTCAACTCCTTTACTGTCCTCTTCCTCTCCTCCTCCTTCACCTCCTCCTCCTCCTCCTCTCCTCCTCCTCCACCTTTACCTTCCTCCTCCTCCACCTCCTCCTCCACCTTTACCTTCCTCCTCCTCCACCTCCTCCTCCACTTTTACCTTCCTCCTCCTCCACCTCCTCCTCCACGTTTACCTTCCTCCTCCTCCACCTCCTCCTCCACGTTTACCTTCCTCCTCCTCCACCTCCTCCTCCACCTTTACCTTCCTCCTCCTCCACCTCCTCCTCCACTTTTACCTTCCTCCTCCTCCACCTCCTCCTCCACTTTTACCTTCCTCCTCCTCCACCTCCTCCTCCACCTTTACCTTCCTCCTCCTCCACCTCCTCCTCCACTTTTACCTTCCTCCTCCTCCACCTCCTCCTCCACTTTTACCTTCCTCCTCCTCCACCTCCTCCTCCACTTTTACCTTCCTCCTCCTCCACCTCCTCCTCCACCTTTACCTTCCTCCTCCTCCACCTCCTCCTCCACTTTTACCTTCCTCCTCCTCCACCTCCTCCTCCACCTTTACCTTCCTCCTCCTCCACCTCCTCCTCCACTTTTACCTTCCTCCACCTCCTCCTCCACTTTTACCTTCCTCCTCCTCATCCACCTCCTCCTCCACTTTTACCTTCCTCCTCCTCATCCACCTCCTCCTCCACCTCCTCCTCCACCTTTACCTTCCTCCTCCTCCACCTCCTCCTCCACCTTTACCTTCCTCCACCTCCTCTTCTTCCTCCTTCACCTCCTCCTCTTCCACCTTTACCTTCCTCCTCCTCCTCCACCTCCTCCTCCACTTTTACCTTCCTCCTCCTCCACCTCCTCCTCCACTTTTACCTTCCTCCTCCTCCACCTCCTCCTCCACCTTTACCTTCCTCCTCCTCCACCTCCTCCTCCACTTTTACCTTCCTCCTCCTCCACCTCCTCCTCCACTTTTACCTTCCTCCTCCTCCACCTCCTCCTCCACCTTTACCTTCCTCCTCCTCCACCTCCTCCTCCACTTTTACCTTCCTCCTCCTCCACCTCCTCTTCTTCCTCCTTCACCTCCTCCTCTTCCACCTTTACCTTCCTCCTCCTCCTCCACCTCCTCCTCCACTTTTACCTTCCTCCACCTCCTCCTCCACTTTTACCTTCCTCCTCCTCATCCACCTCCTCCTCCACTTTTACCTTCCTCCTCCTCATCCACCTCCTCCTCCACCTTTACCTTCCTCCTCCTCCACCTCCTCCTCCACCTTTACCTTCCTCCTCCTCCACCTCCTCCTCCACCTTTACCTTCCTCCACCTCCTCTTCTTCCTCCTTCACCTCCTCCTCTTCCACCTTTACCTTCCTCCTCCTCCTCCACCTCCTCCTCCACTTTTACCTTCCTCCTCCTCCTCCACCTCCTCCTCCACCTTTACCTTCCTCCTCCACCTTCTCCTCCACCTTTACCTTCCTCCACCTCCTCTTCTTCCTCCTCCTCCTTCACCTCCTCCTCTTCCACCTTTACCTTCCTCCTCCTCCTCCTCCTCCACCTCCTCCTCCACCTTTACCTTCCTCCTCCTCCTCCACCTTCTCCTCCACCTTTACCTTTACCTTCCTCCTCCTCCTCCCCTTCTTCCTCCTCCTCCTCCACCTTTACCTTCTTCCTCCTCCTCCACCTCCTCCTCCTCCGCATGCTCAGCCACAACTTTCACCTCATTCAACTTTGTGTTTATGAACACAAGCTGTACATGTGTGTGTGTGTGTGTGTGTGTGTGTGTGTGTGTGTGTGTGTGTGTGTGTGTGTGTGTGTGTGTGTGTGGACATATAAGAGGCTCTTTAGCACCTGTTCACATAGCAACCAGCTCTCAACAAGACATGTGGAGAAGAGGAGTGGGAGGAAGAGAGGAAGAGAAAATGAAAGACAGAGTCAGAGATGGACAGAGCAGCAGAGGAGGTAGAAGAATACAAAACCAAACACAAAGAGCCTCAAATTAGAGGTTTCACTCAGTTGAAATAAAACTAACCCAACTTTTCTAGAAAAACACAAACTCCATCAGTATGAATCTGAAAGTGTTTGTTTCTCTTCACGTTTAATTCCCAACGTTTAGGAACAAACTCAGGAGTTTTCCTCCACATCAGCAGATCCATTAAATATCAGCGTTTCAGCTCCTCTCAGCTGCAGCAGGAGTGTTGTCGGTGGATGGATCGGTGCTTTGTTTCATGTCTGGAAACGTTTCAGGAGACAAACATCATCATTAATCATTTTAACAGCAGCCTGACCTCAACTTAACCACAGCATTGTCACACCATGGATCTGCATTATTAAAAACAACCAACCTGCAACTAATGGTTATTCTGATAGTGGATTCATCTATGGATTATTGAAACAATTAATCGATTCGTTGTTAGATTCACTAAATGGTGTAAAATGTGGATCAATGTCCCAAAGATCATCAGTTTATTATTATAGAGACTAAAGAAACCAGGAAATAATCAGAGAAGAGAAGCTGGAACCAGAGAATTTAGATGTTTTCTTTTTATAATACAACTAATCCATTAATCAATTATCAGAATAGTTGGTGATTAATGTGATAGTTGGAAGCTAATTGATTAATTGACTAATCACAGCTCTATATGACAAAACTTTCTTAACTAGTTTGGTATTAAACCAATATGTAGATATCCTAATTTCTAACCATTAGAACTAAAAATCTGTTAATTATTTAATTATTGGTAATATTTCTAATAGACTGATCATGATTAACTCTATAAAATCAAACTTTCTAATCTATCATGAGTAGAACTACAATGATTACTTGATTAATAGACTAGTAGTCTGGTTCATTAAATGGTTTAAACGTGGATCAGTGTTTCATCAAAGATGAAAATTCAACCTAAAATATCTTTTTTTGTCCAAAGATCATCAGTTTATTATTATAGAGACTAAAGAAACCAGATAAAATAGACCAAATAATCAGAGAAGAGAAGCTGGAACCACAGAATTTCGACATTTCCTACTGAAAAACTGACTCAAATGGATAATTTTATCCAAATAGATGTTGATGAATTTGTCATCTAATGGACTGATATCCAGAGTGGTTGACTGCAGCTCCTCAGCTGTAAATGTTGTGAGTGTGAAGACAGAGGAAGTTGTGGTGGATTATGTGTCTGAGGTGTAAAATCAGTGGACTTCCCTTTTAATTCCTGCTGCAGGCAGCAGTGTGTGGTTAATGTGATCCTGCTCTATCTGTTCAGCCTCCTCCAGTCTCTCTCTCTCTCTCTCTCTCTCTCTCTCTCTCTCTCTCTCTCTCTCTCCTGACTCGTGGGCGTTCTTTACATCCCATTTGGATTCCGCCGGTTTCTGTCGGCCGCCTCCACGTTCTCACTCCTTCTCTCTGTTCTCCTCACGCCATCTTCTCTCCTCTCTCTGCTTCTTGCTGCAGCACTTTTTTTCATTCCATGGCACATTAATCAGCGTTTTACACTGAATCTGTGCTGAAATGAGTTTGAGTTCATTTATTTAGAGCAGGGACGATTCATATTAATGAACACATAGTTGTAAATCTGCAAGAATATTTTCTATCCTTAGTCCCCACTGTCACCAACATAAAAATCAGAAAAATAAAAGAGAATAATCATAAGATCATTAAGATTTAAAAAGATTAGAGCACTAGAAAAGAAAAGAATTATCAAAAAATCACATATTGTACATAACTTTAGTTTAAAGGCTTCAAGTTCCACCATTAGACACATTAACAGTTGTGTTCTTCTGTTTCTGAAATATAGATCAATTTATTGGATATCTAGAAGTCTAAATATTGAAGTTTTTACAAGAAGAATGGTGCCAGAATAGCAATAAAAATAATAATTATTTATAGCCTTAATGAATTTAATTTAATTCATGGTATTTTAGTGGATTTTATGGGAAAATGTAATTCCTTAAAAGACTAATGTTACAGTTGAGGTGGAAATTCACAGATGATTTTCATGTTTCTGGGTCAGTTTTAATACATTTTACCTCAATGTTTGTATATAAATAATGAATCCACTAATTATCCACATGTTTGGTGTGAACCTGAGTCTTCTTGTTCTTTTAAAGTAAACATTAAAGAGTAGACCTAAGGCGGTTGCTGAGGTGGTTGCTAAGGTGCTTGTTAAGGTTGTTGCTAAGGTGGTTGCTGAGGTGGTTGTTAAGGTGGTTGCTAAGGTGGTTGCTGAAGTTGTTGCTAAGATGGTTGCTAAGGTTGCTTCTGAGATGGTTGCTAAGGTGGTTGCTTAGGTGGTTGCTAAGGTTGTTGCTAAGGTGGTTGCTGAGGTTGTTGCTAAGGTTGTTTCTGAGGTGGTTGCTAAGGTGTTTCCATGTGTTTCTCTCACTTCTCAGATGTGGTTCAGATGTTTGTGAAGTTGACGTTTGGAGTAAAGAAGGAGAAAAGAAGAATCTGCTGCTGTAGTTTGTTTGCAGAGGAAACTTCCTGAAACCGACCAATGAGAACAGAGCAGGAGGCAGGGTCCTTAAAGAGACAGGAGCTAAAACAACCTGTTTCAGACAGAGGCTGTAATGAGGCTGCAGAAAGAACCAGGATCAGATCAATGAGGAAATTTACTGTGAATCATAATAAGATCTGCAATAACTATATAGAATATAAATATAGAGCTGTAGATGTAGAATATAAATATAGAGCTGTAGATGTATAGAATATAAATATAGAGCTGTAGATGTATAGAATATAAATATAGAGCTGTAGATGTATAGAATATAAATATAGAGCTGTAGATGTATAGAATATAAATATAGAGCTGTAGATGTAGAATATAAATATAGAGCTGTAGATGTATAGAATATAAATATAGAGCTGTAGATGTAGAATATAAATATAGAGCTGTAGATGTATAGAATATAAATATAGAGCTGTAGATGTATAGAATATAAATATAGAGCTGTAGATGTAGAATATAAATATAGAGCTGTAGATGTATAGAATATAAATATAGAGCTGTAGATGTAGAATATAAATATAGAGCTGTAGATGTAGAATATAAATATAGAGCTGTAGATGTAGAATATAAATATAGAGCTGTAGATGTATAGAATATAAATATAGAGCTGTAGATGTAGAATATAAATATAGAGCTGTAGATGTATAGAATATAAATATAGAGCTGTAGATGTAGAATATAAATATAGAGCTGTAGATGTATAGAATATAAATATAGAGCTGTAGATGTATAGAATATAAATATAGAGCTGTAGATATATAGAATATAAATATAGAGCTGTAGATGTATAGAATATAAATATAGAGCTGTAGATATATAGAATATAAATATAGAGCTGTAGATGTATAGAATATAAATATAGAGCTGTAGATATATAGAATATAAATATAGAGCTGTAGATGTATAGAATATAAATATAGAGCTGTAGATGTAGAATATAAATATAGAGCTGTAGATGTATAGAATATAAATATAGAGCTGTAGATGTAGAATATAAATATAGAGCTGTAGATGTATAGAATATAAATATAGAGCTGTAGATGTATAGAATATAAATATAGAGCTGTAGATGTAGAATATAAATATAGAGCTGTAGATGTATAGAATATAAATATAGAGCTGTAGATGTAGAATATAAATATAGAGCTGTAGATGTAGAATATAAATATAGAGCTGTAGATGTATAGAATATAAATATAGAGCTGTAGATGTAGAATATAAATATAGAGCTGTAGATGTATAGAATATAAATATAGAGCTGTAGATGTAGAATATAAATATAGAGCTGTAGATGTATAGAATATAAATATAGAGCTGTAGATGTATAGAATATAAATATAGAGCTGTAGATATATAGAATATAAATATAGAGCTGTAGATGTATAGAATATAAATATAGAGCTGTAGATATATAGAATATAAATATAGAGCTGTAGATGTATAGAATATAAATATAGAGCTGTAGATATATAGAATATAAATATAGAGCTGTAGATGTATAGAATATAAATATAGAGCTGTAGATGTAGAATATAAATATAGAGCTGTAGATATATAGAATATAAATATAGAGCTGTAGATATATAGAATATAAATATAGAGCTGTAGATGTAGAATATAAATATAGAGCTGTAGATATATAGAATATAAATATAGAGCTGTAGATGTAGAATATAAATATAGAGCTGTAGATGTGTAGAATATAAATATAGAGCTGTAGATGTATAGAATATAAATATAGAGCTGTAGATATATAGAATATAAATATAGAGCTGTAGATGTATAGAATATAAATATAGAGCTGTAGATGTATAGAATATAAATATAGAGCTGTAGATATATAGAATATAAATATAGAGCTGTAGATATAGAATGTAAATATAGAGCTGTAGATGTGTAGAATATAAATATAGAGCTGTAGATGTAGAATATAAATATAGAGCTGTAGATGTATAGAATATAAATATAGAGCTGTAGATGTAGAATATAAATATAGAGCTGTAGATGTATAGAATATAAATATAGAGCTGTAGATGTGTAGAATATAAATATAGAGCTGTAGATGTAGAATATAAATATAGAGCTGTAGATGTGTAGAATATAAATATAGAGCTGTAGATATAGAATATAAATATAGAGCTGTAGATGTAGAATATAAATATAGAGCTGTAGATATATAGAATATAAATATAGAGCTGTAGATATATAGAATATAAATATAGAGCTGTAGATGTAGAATATAAATATAGAGCTGTAGATATATAGAATATAAATATAGAGCTGTAGATATATAGAATATAAATATAGAGCTGTAGATGTAGAATATAAATATAGAGCTGTAGATGTATAGAATATAAATATAGAGCTGTAGATATAGAATATAAATATAGAGCTGTAGATGTAGAATATAAATATAGAGCTGTAGATATATAGAATATAAATATAGAGCTGTAGATATATAGAATATAAATATAGAGCTGTAGATGTAGAATATAAATATAGAGCTGTAGATATATAGAATATAAATATAGAGCTGTAGATATATAGAATATAAATATAGAGCTGTAGATGTATAGAATATAAATATAGAGCTGTAGATGTGTAGAATATAAATATAGAGCTGTAGATGTAGAATATAAATATAGAGCTGTAGATGTGTAGAATATAAATATAGAGCTGTAGATGTAGAATGTGAATATAGAGCTGTAGATATATAGAATATAAATATAGAGCTGTAGATGTAGAATATAAACATAGAGCTGTAGATGTGTAGAATATAAATATAGAGCTGTAGATGTAGAATGTGAATATAGAGCTGTAGATATATAGAATATAAATATAGAGCTGTAGATGTAGAATATAAACATAGAGCTGTAGATGTGTAGAATATAAATATAGAGCTGTGGATATATAGAATATAAATATAGAGCTGTAGATGTAGAATGTGAATATAGAGCTGTAGATATAGAATGTAAATATAGAGCTGTAGATGTGTAGAATATAAATATAGAGCTGTGGATATATAGAATATAAATATAGAGCTGTAGATGTAGAATGTGAATATAGAGCTGTAGATATAGAATATAAATATAGAGCTGTAGATGTGTAGAATATAAATATAGAGCTGTAGATGTAGAATGTGAATATAGAGCTGTAGATATAGAATGTAAATATAGAGCTAGACATAAAGAATATAAATATAGAGCTCCAGATGTAACTGTAGGGTGTTGTGGTGAAGCCAGTGTAGTATTGATTATTCGACAGATCAATAATCAGTATCAGAGGTTTAATAGCTGTCTGAACCCGTTATCAATACACACACACACACACGTATGGCGTTCATTTCTCTCCTCAGTGTTTCTTCTCTCACATTTCCCTCTCCATCCTCTCACTGTCAGCAACGTGTCGTCTCCATGGCAACCGTCTGCAGAGAGGCGGGCCCTGGCAGGACACACCCACTGCAGCATGCATCTCTCTCTCACACACACACACACACACACGCACACACAGCAGCAGCAGTATATTTTAGTAAATGTGATCACAGGTTTAGTCTGAGTGCTGCTGTTTCTGTGTCTTAAATTACAGCAGCAGAGTTTATCATCATCGCCTCTCCTCTCTCCACCAGTGTTACTTACACACTGATTTAGCTCACAACAAAAACAGGTTTCATGTGAATGTTGGGCTCTGAAAATAGAAAACAGCACCAGTTCTGTCTGAAATAGATCAAACTGACTGATTTAACGCTTAACTGCTGCTTTGCATATTTAAAACAACCACCTTCTTCACCATCTTCAAGGCTAAATATGTCTTCATGGCCTACATTGTCTGAGTGTGTGTGTGTGTGTGTGTGTGTGTGTGTGTGTTTGTGTTTTCAGGGTTGAATCTAACAATGGAAACAGGAGCAGTGTTCCAGTCCTGTTGGGGGTGTATTGCAGTATAATGAGAATTAACACTTTAACTACATCATAAAAAGCTCTGATGCTGAAACACTTTTCTCCTAAAATCTCAACATGAGATAAAAACAGTGACAATAAACAGAAATAATGAAGATGGAATGAAGATAAAGAGATGATGGACTCATTGATTCATGGCTGCAACTTTGGCTTTGAAGAAAATGTTCATTTCTTCTTTCTTCAACATCTGTACATGATGGAGCTGAATCACATGGAAACACCTTAGTAACAACCTTAGTAACCACCTTAGCAACTGCCTTAACAACCACGATAACAACCACCTCAGAAAACACCTTAACAACCACCGTAGCAACCACCTTAACAACCACCTCAGAAACCACCTCAGCAACAACCTTAGCAACTACCCCCCTCAGCAATAACCTTAGCAACCAACTTAGCAACCACCTTACCAACCACCTTAGCAACCATCTTAACAATCACACACCTCAGCAATAAACTGAGAAACCACCTACCCCAGCAACCACCTTAACAACCACCTCAGCAACCGCCTTAGCAGCCACGTTAGCAACCACCCATCTCAGCAATAACCTAAGCAACCAACTTAGCCACCATCATAGCCACCACCTCAGAAACTGCCTTAGCCTTAGCAACCGCCTTAGCAACCATCTTAGCAACTACCTCAGCAACTACCTCAGCAACCACCTTAGCAACCACCTTAGCAACCACCTTAGCAACTTACCACCAACCCCTCAGCAGCAGCAGGCTACATCTAGACTGTGTGTGATGAGTCAACATCAGCTGAGATATAAAAACACCTCATTAATGATGATGAAGAGTCCTGAACTGCAGTCCTGTCATGAGCTGATGACGTTTCTGACCAAAGCTTTTATTTTATTTTAATTGAAACTGGAGATGAATCTTACAATCTCTGCAGTTGTGTGTGTGTGTGTGTGTGTGTGTGTGTGTGTGTGTGTGTGTGTGTGTGTGTGTGTGTGTTTAGGTTGTCAGTACAGCTAATCTCTGCTGTGTGTGTGTGTGTTTCAGAAACCCTCCTGGATGACTTCATGTTGACACATCCCATCTTCCTGACGGCCGACAGGTTCCAGCAGGTCCTGCTGCAGCAGTATCCTTCACCTGCACACACCTTCACCTTCTCATGCATAATTACCTGCACAGAATGTGCTCTGAGCGCAGCGTCCTGGCATGTGGCCGCCCCGCCACCGCCCACGCATCTACACGTGAGATGAGATCAGAGACGTTCAGAACAGTTGTAGCTGCAGGTTGGATCCCTCACACTGGGTTTGTTGGATTAATTAAAGGCCCAATGAAACCAGTGTTAACGCTCATGGAGATTTTGTTATATGTAAAATATTAGAAAAAAAAAGATCCAAATTTAGTAAAATCCCTGTTTTTTATTTAATTTGTATTTATACATTTTTTTATATTTAATTTTATTTTTAACAAAATATTTATATTATTAATATTTTGTTTATTTTTTTCTGTTCCAGTAAAACACTAATTATTTATTTATTTTTAACAAAATATTGATACGCTTAAAATTTTAAAACATAAAACTTCAGGAAAACATTTGTTTAATTTGTATTCATAAATTATTTTTTATTTTCAATTTCATTTTGAACAAAATATTTATATATATTATATTATATTGTTCTCTTCCAGTAAAATATTGTTTATTCATTTAATTTGTATTTATACATTATTTTTTATGTTAATTTTATTTTAAAAAATATTTTATTTTTATTTTATTTTTATCTTCCAGTATTCATTTAAATTGTATTTATACATTATTTTTTGTATTTTAATTTTATTTTTAACAAAATATATAATGTTAATATTTTGTTTATTTTTTCTCTTCCAGTAAAACATTGTTTATTAATTTATTTGTATTTATACATTCATATTTTATTTTTTAACAAAATATTCATATTTTAAAAAATGTGTTTATTTTCTCCTCTGATAAAACCCTTTGATGATTCATCCAATCAACTCTTTGGTTAATTGAAGAAATATATCTGTATTGTGCTTAAAGCTAGTCTCCACCCACTTTCTTGAGGTCCAATCAAAAGAGTTGCTGAAGTTCCTGAATCTTTTGCTTGGGTTTCAAACTCAAATTCTGCAGATTTCTTCAGTGCTTCAAGTTTCTTCCTCAACTCAAACTTTCTCAGATTCACTCTGGAGACGGAGGGGAAGGAAGGAGAAGAAAGAGGGAGGGAGAGGGAGGGACGAGGAGGAGGAGGAGAGAGGGATGGAGAGATGGAGGGAGTGATGGACCCGGCTGAGAGGAAACAGGCGGTTCTCAACGTGGCGTTTAGATACCTGGACACATACAGAGAACTGCTGCAGGAGGAGGGAGAACGCAGCAACAGCTTCCCTAAGGTATAACACACAACAATAATACACACTATAATACACAATAACACACAATAATACACACTGTAATACACACTATAATACACACTATAATACACACTATAATACACAATAACACACAATAATACACACTGTAATACACACTATAATACACACTATAATACACACTATAATACACAATAACACACAATAATACACACTATAATACACAATAACACACAATAATACACACTATAATACACAATAACACACAATAATACACACTGTAATACACACTATAATACACACTATAATACACACTATAATACACAATAACACACAATAATACACACTATAATACACAATAACACACAATAATACACACTGTAATACACACTATGATACACACTATAATACACACTATAATACACAATAACATACAATAATACACACTATAATACACAATAACACACAATAATACACACTGTAATACACACTATAATACACAATAACACACAATAATACACACTGTAATACACACTATGATACACACTATAATACACACTATAATACACAATAACACACAATAATACACACTGTAATACACACTGTAATACACACTATAATACACAATAACACACAATAATACACACTATAATACACAATAACACACAATAATACACACTGTAATACACACTATAATACACACTATAATACACACTATAATACACACTGTAATACACACTGTCATACACAATAACACACAATAATACACACTGTAATACACACTATAATACACACTATAATACACAATAACACACAATAATACACACTATAATACACAATAACACACAATAATACACACTGTAATACACACTATAATACACACTATAATACACACTGTCATACACAATAACACACAATAATACACACTGTAATACACACTATAATACACAATAACACACAATAATACACACTATAATACACAATAACACACAATAATACACAGTAATACACACTGTAATACACAATAACACACTATAATACACACTATAATACACACTGTCATACACAATAACACACAATAATACACAGTAATACACACTGTCATACACAATAACACACAATAATACACACAGTAATACACACTGTAATACACACTGTCATACACAATAACACACAATAATACACACAGTAATACACACTGTCATACACAATAACACACAATAATACACACTGTAATACACACTGTCATACACAATAACACACTATAATACACAGTAATACACACTGTAATACACAATAACACACAATAATACACAGTAATACACACTGTAATACACAGTAATACACACTATAATACACAATAACACACAATAATACACAGTAATACACACTGTAATACACAATAACACACAATAATACACAGTAATACACACTGTAATACACACTGTCATACACACTGTCATACACAATAACACACAATAATACACACTATAATACACACCGTAATACACAATAACACACAATAATACACAGTAATACACACTATAATACACACTGTCATACACAATAACACACAATAACACACAATAATACACACTATAATACACACTGTAATACACAATAACACACAATAATACACAGTAATACACACTATAATACACACTGTAATACACAATAACACACAATAATACACAGTAATACACACTATAATACACACTGTAATACACAATAACACACAATAATACACAGTAATACACACTATAATACACAATAACACACAATAATACACAGTAATACACACTGTCATACACAATAACACACAATAATACACAGTAATACACACTGTCATAAACAATAACACACAATAATACACACAGTAATACACACTGTAATACACACTGTCATACACAATAACACACAATAATACACAGTAATACACACTGTCATACACAATAACACACAATAATACACACAGTAATACACACTGTCATACACAATAACACACAATAATACACACTGTAATACACACTGTAATACACACTGTCATACACACTATAATACACAATAACACACAATAATACACAGTAATACACACTGTCATACACACTATAATACACAATAACACACAATAATACACTGTAATACACACTGTCATACACAATAACACACAATAATACACAGTAATACACACTGTCATACACAATAACACACAATAATACACACAGTAATACACACTGTCATACACAATAACACACAATAATACACACTGTAATACACACTGTAATACACACTGTCATACACACTATAATACACAATAACACACAATAATACACAGTAATACACACTGTCATACACACTATAATACACAATAACACACAATAATACACAGTAATACACACTGTCATACACACTATAATACACAATAACACACAATAATACACAGTAATACACAGTAATACACACTATAATACACAATAACACACAATAATACACAGTAATACACACTGTAATACACAATAACACACAATAATACACAGTAATACACACTGTAATACACACTGTCATACACAATAACACACAATAATACACACTATAATACACACTGTCATACACAATAACACACAATAATACACAGTAATACACACTATAATACACACTGTAATACACAATAACACACAATAATACACAGTAATACACACTATAATACACACTGTAATACACAATAACACACAATAATACACAGTAATACACACTATAATACACAATAACACACAATAATACACACTATAATACACACTGTAATACACAATAACACACAATAATACACAGTAATACACACTGTAATACACAATAACACACAATAATACACAGTAATACACACTGTCATAAACAATAACACACAATAATATACACAGTAATACACACTGTAATACACACTGTCATACACAATAACACACAATAATACACAGTAATACACACTGTCATACACAATAACACACAATAATACACACAGTAATACACACTGTCATACACAATAACACACTATAATACACAGTAATACACACTGTAATACACAATAACACACAATAATACACAGTAATACACACTGTAATACACAATAACACACAATAACACACAATAATACACACTATAATACACACTGTAATACACACTGTCATACACAATAACACACAATAATACACACTGTAATACACACTGTCATACACAATAACACACTGTAATACACAGTAATACACACTATAATACACAATAACACACAATAATACACAGTAATACACACTGTAATACACAATAACACACAATAATACACAGTAATACACACTGTAATACACACTGTCATACACACTGTCATACACAATAACACACAATAATACACACTATAATACACACCGTAATACACAATAACACACAATAATACACAGTAATACACACTATAATACACACTGTCATACACAATAACACACAATAACACACAATAATACACACTATAATACACACTGTAATACACAATAACACACAATAATACACAGTAATACACACTATAATACACACTGTAATACACAATAACACACAATAATACACAGTAATACACACTATAATACACACTGTAATACACAATAACACACAATAATACACAGTAATACACACTATAATACACAATAACACACAATAATACACAGTAATACACACTGTCATACACAATAACACACAATAATACACAGTAATACACACTGTCATAAACAATAACACACAATAATACACACAGTAATACACACTGTAATACACACTGTCATACACAATAACACACAATAATACACAGTAATACACACTGTCATACACAATAACACACAATAATACACACAGTAATACACACTGTCATACACAATAACACACAATAATACACACTGTAATACACACTGTAATACACACTGTCATACACACTATAATACACAATAACACACAATAATACACAGTAATACACACTGTCATACACACTATAATACACAATAACACACAATAATACACTGTAATACACACTGTCATACACAATAACACACAATAATACACAGTAATACACACTGTCATACACAATAACACACAATAATACACACAGTAATACACACTGTCATACACAATAACACACAATAATACACACTGTAATACACACTGTAATACACACTGTCATACACACTATAATACACAATAACACACAATAATACACAGTAATACACACTGTCATACACACTATAATACACAATAACACACAATAATACACAGTAATACACACTGTCATACACACTATAATACACAATAACACACAATAATACACAGTAATACACAGTAATACACACTATAATACACAATAACACACAATAATACACAGTAATACACACTGTAATACACAATAACACACAATAATACACAGTAATACACACTGTAATACACACTGTCATACACAATAACACACAATAATACACACTATAATACACACTGTCATACACAATAACACACAATAATACACAGTAATACACACTATAATACACACTGTAATACACAATAACACACAATAATACACAGTAATACACACTATAATACACACTGTAATACACAATAACACACAATAATACACAGTAATACACACTATAATACACAATAACACACAATAATACACACTATAATACACACTGTAATACACAATAACACACAATAATACACAGTAATACACACTGTAATACACAATAACACACAATAATACACAGTAATACACACTGTCATAAACAATAACACACAATAATATACACAGTAATACACACTGTAATACACACTGTCATACACAATAACACACAATAATACACAGTAATACACACTGTCATACACAATAACACACAATAATACACACAGTAATACACACTGTCATACACAATAACACACTATAATACACAGTAATACACACTGTAATACACAATAACACACAATAATACACAGTAATACACACTGTAATACACAATAACACACAATAACACACAATAATACACACTATAATACACACTGTAATACACAATAACACACAATAATACACACTGTAATACACAATAACACACAATAACACACAATAATACACAGTAATACACACTGTCATACACAATAACACACAATAATACACACTATAATACACACTGTAATACACAATAACACACAATAATACACACTATAATACACACTGTCATACACAATAACACACAATAATACACACTATAATACACACTGTAATACACAATAACACACAATAATACACACTATAATACACACTGTAATACACAATAACACACAATAATACACACTATAATACACACTGTAATACACAATAACACACAATAATACACACTATAATACACACTGTAATACACAATAACACACAATAATACACACTATAATACACACTATAATACACAATAACACACAATAATACACAGTAATACACACTATAATACACACTGTAATACACAATAACACACAATAATACACACTATAATACACACTGTAATACACAATAACACACAATAATACACACAGTAATACACACTGTAATACACACTGTCATACACAATAACACACAATAATACACACTGTAATACACAATAACACACAATAATACACAGTAATACACACTATAATACACAATAACACACAATAATACACAGTAATACACACTGTAATACATAATAACACACAATAATACACAGTAATACACACTATAATACACACTGTAATACACAATAACACACAATAATACACAGTAATACACACTATAATACACACTGTAATACACAATAACACACAATAATACACAGTAATACACACTATAATACACAATAACACACAATAATACACAGTAATACACACTGTAATACACAATAACACACAATAATACACAGTAATACACACTATAATACATACTATAATACAAAATAACACACAATAACACACACACTAATACACAATAACATACAATAATACACAATAATATACACAATACACAATAATACACAATAATACACAATAACACACAATAACACACACACTAATACACAATAACATACAATAATACACAATAATATACACAATACACAATAATACACAATAATACACAATAATACACAATAATACACAATAACACACAATAATACACACAATAACACACAATACATACAATACAATAATACACACACACATACACAGATACACAAAGATACACACACACACACACACACACAGGGGTCTAAAGTCATTTATTTATAGACTCCTATAACAGTAACATGTCCATATTAAATTATTATTATTATATTTAATAACTGTGATGTAGATTAATATCTACTCTTTCAACATAAACTGCAGCCTTTTCTGAACTGGATTTCCTTCTTACTGCAGTGTGTCCACGTCTTACTACAATGTTCAGTTCATCTATTCAGACGATGGGAGAGTCCAACACATCCTCATTTAAACATAAAAATATACTGAAGCTTCCACTTTTCTATACGAATACAGACTTCCTACGGCCACTGTACTAGTAGTTAAACATTAATGAGTCAAAATAGAATAAACAAACACAAATTACACAAGGCAAACAAAACAAACAGGAAAATAATCAAAACAAATGGACTCCTAATCAGATTAAAGCTGCAGTGAGTCAATAAACAGGACATTTGGTCTAATAACATTAAAGCTTTTTATCCACAATCCAAGTTAATGAAAGTCAGATAAATTCCTGCTGAGGATCAGAGGGTGAACATCTCTGTCACTCCACATGTCAGGAAAAATTTAGATTAACACACACACACACACACACACACACAGTTTGAGTCTCTGACTCTTAGAATCAGTCTGGCTCATTGAGTCTTTACTCGGTTAAATTAAATGACAACAACAATGAGACAGAAAGTGAAACAAAAGCAAACAAACAACCTCTGCAGGACAGGAACTGTTGATGTAAACACCTGGTTGTCATGGCAACAAGACTGACTCAGACACGCGCGCACACACACACACATATACACATCACTTCCTACTGTATTGTCTTTTATTTGATGAAAATGTGATGATTTAATAGTTGCTGTGCGTGTGTGTGTGTGTATGTAGGAGCTGTATCTGTGTGCGGTCCAGGAGTTGAGTCGGTATCCAGAGCTGGTCGAGGACGTCCTCAAACTGCAGAGATGGACCGAGATCTTACACTGCCCGTAAAAACACACACACACACACACACACACACACACACACACACACACACACACACACACACACACACACACACACACACACACACACACACACACACACAGTGACAAATAATGTTTTGATAAGTAAGTCAAAACCTTTTTAAAATACTATTTTAAGAATCATTCCCCAGGTCTCTAAATGTAAATTTTGTGTTCATGTTGGTTTCTTCTTATTTCAAAAGTTTATTTGTATTATTTTATTTTACAAACATCATGATTTAGTGTAATTTTTTTTAAACTATCTGTCAGATTAGTCACTGACCCATAAATGTATTTATACATGATTCTACTTTAGTGTCTGTCAACTATTTAATCAGTCTTAATCCTTTCTTCTGTGTGTGTGTGTGTGTGTGTGTGTCTGTGTGTGTGTGTGTGTGTGTGTGTGTGTGTGTGTGTGTGTGTGTGTGTGTGTGTGTGTGTGTGTGTGTGTGTGTGTGTGTATTTAGTTCTGATGAAGAGAAGGAGAGCAGGAAGAAGCAGGTTCGTCCTCTGTTCAGACATTTCAGACGCATCGACGCCTGTCTGCAGCCCAGAGAGGCTTTCAGAGGCTCCGATGAGAGTACGACACACACACACACACACCTGTACACACCCACGAGCATCAACAGGCAGTAATATAAAAGCCACTACACTGTATTATCTGCAAATACACAGAGTTGCAATGCAAACACACCTGCAGACCGTGCCACACCCAGGATACACTCTACACTCTCTCACACACACACACACACACACTCACAGGTCTTTGTGTTTTCAAATATATCAGGCGACTTTAGTTTGTTGCACAGTTTGCTGGTTGCTGCAGAGACGACACTGACGCTGCTGCCAGGAGTTTAATTGGCTAACAGTTCCCACCTGCTTCCAGTGTTTGTGCTAAGCTAAGCTAACACAACCCAGTAACCCAGTCAGACCTACAGTCAAGTTCATTCTGCGTATGTAGCTACGACGCTGACAGATGTTGTGCATTCTTAGTTCTACATTTAGGGAACTTTTTCTGCTGAATCCAAGCTTCATCTTCACAGTGGCAACCACATGCCAGACAAAAAAAAGGAATGTCCTGCACAAGACAGAAAAAAACTGGCAAAAAACATATCCACTTAAATAACACATGTTCCCAACTGTATGTACTGGACTGTTTTTTGCATGTTTTTTAACAGACTTTTTTCTTGGTTTTTGTGTATGTGTGTGTGTGTGTGTGTGTGTGTGTGTGTGTGTGTGTGTGTGTGTGTGTGTCCAGTCTTCTGCAGGGTTTACACTCCAGACCACTCCTACGTCACCATCAGGAGTCGTCTGTCCTGTCGGGTCGGGGAGATCCTGGCTCTGGTCAAAGAGAAACTCCAGTACAGCGAAGACCAGCCGGTTCTGCCCGGGAACCTGGTGCTGGTGGCAGTCACGTCTGCTGGAGGTCCGTTCACACACTCAGAGCAATGTTCACACACACACAAATTATTGTTCACACACACAGATTAATGTTCACACACTCAGAGCAATGTTCACACACACACAAATTATTGTTCACACACACAGATTAATGTTCACACACTCAGAGCAATGTTCACACACACACAAATTATTGTTCACACACACAGATTAATGTTCACACACTCGGAGCAATGTTCACACACTCAGAGTAACGTTCACACACTCAGAGTAACATTCACACACTCAGAGTAACGTTCACACACTCAGAGTAACGTTCAAACACACTCAGAGCAACGTTCACACACACTCAGAGCAACGTTCACACACTCAGAGTAACGTTCACACACTCAGAGTAACGTTCACACACTCAGAGTAACGTTCACACACTCAGAGTAACGTTCAAACACACTCAGAGCAACGTTCACACACACTCAGAGCAACGTTCACACACTCAGAGTAACATTCACACACACTCAGAGCAACGTTCACACACACTCAGAGTAACGTTCACACACTCAGAGTAACATTCACACAGTCAGAGTAACATTCACACAGTCAGAGTAACATTCACACACACTCAGAGTAACGTTCACACACTCAGAGTAACATTCACACAGTCAGAGTAACATTCACACACACTCAGAGTAACGTTCACACACTCAGAGTAACGTTCACACAGTCAGAGTAACATTCACACACACTCAGAGTGACGTTCACACACACTCAGAGTGACATTCACACACTCAGAGCAGAATTCAGCAGCACATGAGGCTTCATCTCAGTACATATTTATAATTTGTGTGTGTGTGTGTGTGTAGAGAAAGCCGTGTTCCGGCCCAGTGATGAGGCCGTGTTCACCACGCTGGGAGTCAACACTCACCTGTTTGCCTGTGAACCCAACGAGCTGGACTCACTGGTGAGGAAATGATAAAAAACTAGAATTTATTCATTTACACTTGGAAACAAGACAAGAGAGATTCAAGTTTTCAGACTATTCTGCTTTCAAATATATATAAAATATATAAGAGTGAATGTCACTTCCTATATTAGTGTGATGTCACTTCCTGTATTAGTTGTTCTGTGATGTCACTTCCTGCTTCGGTGATTCTGTGATGTCACTTCCTGCTCCCTCAGCTTCCTCTTCCCGAGGAGATCCACTGGTCGCCAGGCGACAGCAAACTACATGACATGTCGGCAGAGGAGGTGGCCAATCAGCTGGTGGTGTTTGACTGGGAGCTGTTCAGCTGCGTGCACGAGGTCAGTAACCTCATCTGGATATGTGACATCACAACTACACGATGTCACTTTACTAACCTCTATGGAATCCTGGATGTTTGCAGCAGGAGGCAGAAACCTACTGCAACTTCTAATATTTAATGAATTCAATATAAAAGCTTCTAACACAGGGGGGTCAATCATGTGGCCTGGGGGCCAGATCCGGCCCACTAAAGGGTCCGATCTGGTCCTCTGGATGATTACATTGCAAAAAAATTAAATCCTAACAATGAAAAAGATTTTTTTTTTTATCGGACAATTAGTCCAATATTGAGTAGTATAAACACAGTACAAATATTTGTTTATTTAACTTATTTTATTCTTGTTCTTTTAGTCAATTTAATCTTGTTTTCTAAAAATATTATTAAATATAATATAAATATTAAATTGTGTTAACTTTTTATGGTTTCATGGTGGGTGAGACAATATGAAACACATTTAACCAGATGAGATTTTTTTTACCTGAAACCAGTCATGCAAAAAAAAAGTCTCACAGCAGATATTTCCAGATTTATAGGGTCTAAATAATAATATTCTTCCAATATAATTCTTCCATATAATTCCAACACAAAATGATCATAAACACTTCACATCATTATTAATGTTAAAAGACAGATTTGGTTTTGTGTTATTGTCCCAAGAGATTTACCCAAAACTGGAACAACTTACCTGACGTCACCCTGTATTTTTATACATAAAATCAGGGGATAAAATGCAGTTGTTGTCATTTATAGGTTAATTTCTACTGGTCTGGCCCAGTTTACATCAGATTATTCTGTCTGTGGCCCATGAACTAAAATACATTTGACTCCCCTGTTCTAACAGATAAATGGGTCAGAATACGTTTGGCAAGAGGAGAAAGTCAAAAACTTTTCAGAATTCAGTTTTAAGAATCATTCATCAGGTCTTTGTTAATGTAGATTGTAGATGTAGAGTTAAAAGTCCAGTTGTCTCATGACTTAATATACAAAAATGAAGAGTTTTTACAAGTGTGTGTGTGTGTACTGGTGTAATTATATATATATATATATATATATATATATATATATATATATATATATATATATATATATATTATTTTAACTATAAAGGTAAGTTTATTTGTATAGCACATTTCAACAAGGGCGACACGGTGGATCAGGGGTTAGCACTGTTGCCGGACAGCAAGAAGGTCACAGGTTCAAGACCTCCTTGGTCCTGGGTCTGGGACCTTTCTGTGTGGAGGTTCATGTTCTCCCTGTGTCTGTGTGGGTTTTCACCGGGTACTCCAGCTTCCTCCCACAGTCCAAAAACATGCTGAGGTTAATTGGAGACTCTAAATTACCCCTAGGTGTGAGTGAATGGTGTGTGTGCCCCACGATTGGCTGGAGACCATCTGGGGTGTATCCCTGCCTCTCACTGTAACGCGCTGGGATAGGCTCCAGCAGACCATGTGACCCTAATGAGGAATAAGCAGGTATAGAAAATGACTGACTGACATTTCAACAAGAAGCTAATTAAAAGTTCTTTACATTAGAAGCATCAAGATACAGTTTAAAAATAGTTTGGGGGAAATATATGAATAAATAAATGAATAAAGGATTGTGTAACTTAAAGAACAATCGTTTGAATAATCCTGATTTCAGTATTGATCAGAGTAATTGTGATAATGATATTTTCCAGAATGCAGCAGCCCTCCATGTTATTTCTGACCCGTTTGTCCCGTCCTGCAGGTGGAGTTTGTGTGCTACGTGTTCCATGGTGAACAGTCCCGTTGGCGACCTCTGAACCTGGAGCTGGTCCTGCAGCGCTGCAGCGAGGTGCAGCACTGGGTCGCCACAGAGATCCTGCAGTGCCAGTCCCTACCCAAGAGGATCCAGCTGCTCCGCAAGTTCATCAAGATCGCAGCGCTGTGAGTCCACCACAACATCTGTCTGAAAACATCTGGATCCATCACAAAGAACCTCAACGTTCCTGAGTGAAGCAGCAAGATGTTATGGACCAGTGGAATACAAATACAATAAATACATTGATTTCATTTAGCAGTTCCTATTGTTTGTGTATTATTTCCCCTTTGCACATGAATTTATTATTAATATTATTATTATATTATTTATTTAAAATTTTATTTTCCACTTTATATATTGAAGTGAAAATGAATGAGGTAAGTGAATAGGTAAATAAATGAATTTAAAAATGAATAAATGAATAAATAAAATGGAATGTCCAATAAATGTGAAAATAATACACAACTAAATTTATGAATTAATTAAATGGAAAATTAAATAAATATGGACGGTACTTTTTTCTTGATTCCTGCCATAAAAAATAAATAAATTTGAAAAATTAAGAAATAAAATGAAACTACAAAAAAATTTTAAAAAATATATCCACAATTTATATTTATGAATTAATTAAATAGGAAATTAAATAAATACAGACTTTAATATATTCTTGATTTTGGTAATTTCAGTTCTGCCATATTAAATAAATGAATTTGAAAAATGCATGAATGAATTCATTAAATGGGAAATTAAATAAATACAGACGTTTATATATTCTTGATTTTGTTTCTCAGCTGTAAGCAGCAGCAGGACCTGCTGTCCTTCCTCGCTGTGGTTCTGGGTCTGGACAATCCTGCTGTTAATAGACTACGACTCACCTGGGAGGTAACACACACACACACCGCTCGTCACTGCAGGACAATCACTATTAAACCGCTTCATCACAGATCAGTATGTGTGTTGTTTTAATTGTGTGTGTGTGTATTTTCAGGGTCTGCCGGGAAAGTTCAGGAAGCAGTTTCAGCAGTTTGAGAGCATCGCGGTGAGTTCAACACTCAACACAGAGTTCAATACAATACAATACCTCCAATAATCAATACTTCTGATAAACCTCCAATGATCACAGGAAGTCTCCTGTATCAGAACCAGCATCATGTGACTAACGGCTGATTCAGTCCAGGTTATGAGATGATTCCTGTTTGATGCTGTGTCAGCAGCTTTCACCACGTTATTGATTATTGATTACTGATCAATGACCTCATCTGTTCCAGGATCCATCCAGGAACCACAAGTCCTACAGAGACCTGATCACCAGCCTGAGACCTCCACTGATCCCCTTCACACCTCTGCTGCTCAAAGGTTCTCACACACACACATGCATAAATTATATATATATATTTTCAGTTAATCAATCAGTAATTTATTAATTTCCTGTGTCACCACAGTTTACACTGAGGTGATCTGCCATTTCAACAGGAAGTAGATTTGGATTGAATAGTGACCTTTGACCTCTGACCTCTGACTATTCTCAGCAGCAGAATCTTTCAAAATAAAAGCGTCTTGTAGTTCGTGGTTATCTGAAGTTCATTAGTGGGTTGTTTATGATCCTCAGAGAGAAGCTAACGCCAGCTCCTCATAGCTAATTAGCACTTCTGGCTAATCAGAGAACTTCAAAGGCCTCCCTCCTCCTCATCCTCTGCTTCTTCCTCCTTCTCCTCTTCCTCCTCCTCCTCTTCCTCCTTCTCCTCTTCCTCCTCCTCTTCATCCTCCTCCTCATCCTCTTCCTCCTCTTCCTCCCCTCCTCTTCCTCCTCTTCCTCCTCCTCCTCCTCTTCATCACTGCTTTTATTTTCCTTCTTCATCATCTTCATCGTTCACTTTCAACTTTAAATGAGATTACAGTGTGTGTGTGTGTGTGTGTGTGTGTGTGTGTGTGTGTGTGTGTGTGGTGTGTGTGTATGTGTGTGTGTATGTGTGTGTGTGTGTGTGGTGTGTGTGTGTGTGTGTGTGTGTGTGTGTGTATGTGTGTGTGTATGTGTGTGTGTGTGTGTGGTGTGTGTGTGTGTGTGTGTGTGTGTGTGTGTGTGTGTGTGTGTGTGTGTGTGTGTGTGGAGCCCTAAGCTCCCTGTCTCCATGGCAACGCCACCAGAGAAGGATGGAGAGAAGTGAATAAACTAGTTAAAACAGATTAAAGCTGTTGTGTATTGATGTTTTTTAAAGTAGAGATGCAGTAATGTGGAATTTATGAATAATAATTATTATTATGACATAACTGGTGAAGGGGGTTGTTTTTTAATTATATGCTTTATTCTATTTTCCTGGAAATCTTATGTTTTAATTCAAAATTTTAATCTTACAAGTTATTAAAAACTATATATGACATAAATGTAATGGTTACACTCTTTACTACAGCTCTTCATTTTATATTATAGGATCTATGTGATCACTTTATGAATAATGTAATGTAACATTCTGCAGAATGAGGACTTTTATTTTGAAACTTGAAACAACGTTCTTATCTGTTTGAATCTTTAACTTTTTTAAAGATTTTTTTCTTATTTTAATATTTTAGTTTTATGTCAGTACATGTAGAACATATATTAAACTTGGTTAAACTATTGAGTGTCAAAAAACACAAAAACACAAAAATACAGAAATTCAAATGTAACCTGATAAAGATGAAGTGATTTTTGTTTCTGTCTCTGTCAGACTTGACGTTTCTTCATGAAAGCTGCAAGACGTTTCATGCTGACCTGGTCAACTTTGAGAAGATGGTGAGTTCAGATTCAATCAGCACAAAATGCCTCCTGCAGGAGGTGCAGAGGAGGTGCAGAGGAGGTGCAGAGGAGGTGCAGAGGAGGTGCAGGGGAGGTGCAGAGGAGGTGCAGAGGAGGTGCAGAGGAGGTGCTGGGGAGGTGCAGAGGAGGTGCAGAGGAGGTGCAGAGGAGGTGCAGGGGAGGTGCAGAGGAGGTGCAGAGGAGGTGCAGAGGAGGTGCTGGGGAGGTGCTGGGGAGGTGCAGAGGAGGTGCAGAGGAGGTGCAGAGGAGGAATAAACTCAATAAGTGAATTAACCTTTAAACCTCCTTTAATGCTGTTTCTCCTTCTCTTCCATTCTATCATTTTCCTGCTTTTGCTGCAGCATAAAGTGGCAGAGATGGTGAGGATCATCAGACGCTACAGGAGCAGCCAGCTAGGTAACACACACACACACACACTCACAAATATCTACATATATATTGGGTCAACGATTCATCGGTTAACAGAAAAAAATCCTTATTCTCTGATTCCAGCTTCTTAAATGTGAATATTTTCTTGTTCCAGAAGATGCATTTTAGTGAAATAATTGAATATTACAATACATTAATAATGATAATAATTTCACTGTTTCACTGAGTCAGACTCTGGTAAAAAATACAAATAGAAATAACAACACAGAAACGTCTCCTTCCTTTTGTAAAGGAAGACACTCATATCAAATGTGGATCAGTGTTTGATAAAAAGCTGAAGATTCAACCTAAAATGTCTTTTTGTCCACAACCCAAAGATCATCAGTTTATTATTATAGAGACTAAAGAAACCAGGAAATAACCAGAGAAGAGAAGCTGGAACCAGAGAATTTATTCTAAAAAAAATAACTCAATTTTTTTTTTCTTATGTTTCAATTTTGTTTGTATTTTTAATGTATTTAGAGTATTTTTAAATGGTTTTATTTTTAGTCATTTATATATACAGTATATATATATTTGTCACACTAGTTTCCTTATATTATGTTGAGTTTGTCTCCATCTGGTGGTGAAGTTGCGTCGCTGCATATTTCAGACACTGATTAACTGTTTGTCTCCATGTGTCCTGTCTGTCCGTCTCTGGTAGCCATGGATACGGAGACGTCCCCCTCCCACCTCCAGACGAAGGCATACGTCCGTCAGCTGCAGGTCATCGACAACCAGAACCTGCTGTTTGACATGTCCTGCAAACTGGAGCCAAAAGACACATAGAGAGACAAGAAAAGGACAAGAAAAGGAAAATAAAAAAAACGATTCTCCTCCACCTCCTCTTCCTTACTGCCAGCCTCCCTGACGACCACGAAGCTTCTCCACTGAAACACCTGGAGAAACATCTGGAACCTCCTTCAGACGTTGGTGGACAGAGGAAACATCACAGACACATCTGGACTCAGATGTTGAGTTCTGTTCTGTTCTGTTCCAACAGTCCTGAACGTTTCTCCTTCCTGAACGCATCCTCGGTGAGATAAAACAACACCTGACTACTGACACCTGGTTGACCTTTGGCCCCTCCACAGGTGCTTTTCATTCAGCTTCAATCACTTAAATTAAATGAGTCAAATGACAGCAACAGAAACTGACTCTAGTTTCATATCAAAGTCCAGTTTTGACTGTAGATCTTCTGATAATCCAGAGCTGCCTTTCAACAAAGAAATTATTATTGACTAATAATCATCACATTTATCAGCTATTCAGCTACATTTAGATCAATAATTTGATTTCATTGATCAATATGAATTTTCTGCATCATGAAGCAGAAAATCTAAAACTGACAGAGATAAACTCAAAATGTTTCAGGATATAAATAATTCAACAAGAAAAAAACATTGTTGTAATTCTGTAGTTGATTAATTAAACCATCACTATATTTTATTGAACATATTTTAGGGTTTATGTAACCCTGATTAATTTACCAGTAACAATAAATTACACTTTGATATTATAGGATCATTAATAACTGTGACTGATGATGAAAAATCTATTCATCAATGGACAGAAAATGTTTAGATTGATGGTTTAATCATTTTAAAATGCTTTCTGCAGACTAAACAGATTAACTGATCATTTCTGACAGCGATTTTTACTGCAGTAAAATAAATTAGTCAAATCGAGTTGAAGCTTAACCCTCTATTACATGAAATTTCACTTACACATAGTAAAACATGTTTTATTATTCCTTATTATTATAATAATAGTCAATGACTCCATTATGTTTATACACTATGAATTTAACATATTTACATATTGTTGACATATGGAAACTAATCTATATTAGCAGATAAGAAAAAGCAACCTTTTTATTTGGTTAAAATTTTCTAAATTCTGAATAAAAGACAACCTTTGGTTGTGAGACAGTGATGCTCACGTCTAATGAAGATAAAGTAAGAAGAAAAGCGATAGAGGGTTAATGTTTCCTCCTCTTCTGATCTGAATGAAAAGCACCTGAAGTCAAACGAGTCGAGACGTTGGGTCCAGACGGAGAAACGAGTTGTGTTTCCTGCTGGTTTCAGACTCCTGTCAGAGGCTGAATGAACTGAACTGGTATGAACAGAAGCTGCCAGAGCAACGACTCCCTACTACAACATTAATGACAGATTTAAACAGACCAGGAGGATCCATTGCTTTCAAAGACGATTGATTAATTGATTGATTGATTTGAGTTTTTGGGGTTTTGTTCCCTGCAGAACTGACTGATTAAATCTCTGCAGAAACAGAACCAGTCGGTGGATCCGCTGACTCTGAACCAGTAAAAACACAGATTTCTGAAACTGGAAACCTGGAAATCTGCCGTCTGGATTCTAGAGGATCACCACTGGATTTATTTTTCCATCAAGAACAAATTAGTGAATAGTTTTACTTCAGCTGAGGATGTGACACCTAGAGGTTGGGGTAGTTTGACCTCTGACCTCTCTGATGCTACAGATCCCTCCAGGATTTAACCTGAGCAGCATCTGAGACTCAGATCAGATGTGATGAGTAGATGCTGGTTTCTTCAGTCTCTACTTTTAGTTTTCAGGTTTTTTTCTGTTTTTTTGAGCTAAAATAACTCAGCTCCGCTCCTTTAAAGGACCATACCGTATGTTTACGACTAATCACTTTGCTGCTAGCTGTTTCCCCCACACTGTTGGACGTGGTTTAGTGTTTACATCATTGTTATGATTAATTCACAATTCAAAATTTAACACAGTTTTCCTGCCAAACATCACAGAACCTTTACCAGTCACCATAGAAGCTGCAGGACGGTGGATTTCTGAGCGTTTCCTTTCTTCATTTTTTTTTTTTTTAAATAAATTAGACTAAACTAGACTGTTTATTAGGATCTAGTGGTTATTTACCAGAATATAAACCTGCACCTTGGAGTTCAAAGGTAGCAACATCTCTGTAGACCACTATCAGTGGTTGAGGATAAGGATTTAGATAGTGACTAAAATTCATTTACATAAAATAAATGTTGCTTTTGTGGCAATTAATTTTGATTAATTAATTACAGAACTTGTAATTAATTAGATTATTTTGTAATCAAGTCCCACCCCCAGTTTTTAGAGGTTCCTGTGGACCTGCAGCTGGACCAGTATTATCCAGCTGTAGTGTAGTCCACTAGGGGGCAGCAGATACCAACACATCTCTACAGCATCACACCTGCTTATATAAAGTGGCTGATAAAGCATCCATTTACACTCTATTACATAGTGTTTCCATATGGAAATAATTACTATATCTTCATTTTTATAAAAAGCTGTGATATAAATTTATGACCTCATAAATTGTATGTCCTTCAAAATAAAAGCCCCCATTTCACACCTAACTGTAAAAACATGGATTTTATATCACAGCTTTTCATAAAAATGAAGATAAAGTGATTGTTTCCACATTAATCTTCACTCAACTTTTAGCTCTGGTTAAAATACTGATTAGAGCATCTTTTAGAATCAAAAGACGATTATAGAATTAAAATATTGTGTTATATTTTAAACAGGTTAGATGATATGTGTCTTTAATTCCAGGTTAATTAGTTGCAGATGGAACTAAAGATGTAAAAACACACCAACGCTGTTGGGGAACAGTCGGTTGTGATGTCACACATGCACGAGTTTAAACAACCATGGGTATGGTCCTTTAATAAAAGTCAACATGATCCTGAGCTGATTGAACTGATGGTCACACGAACGCCAATCAGCCGTTTACGACATCACAAACGACGGGAAAACAGACGTCTGAACGGCCAATCGGCTTCGAGGAAAGACCCGCAGAGCTCTCCTGTGATTGGCTGGATCGGCGGGTGGGCGTGGTCGAGGTCCAAGGCAATAACGGCCGATTTATCGCATCAACGAAGCACTTTGCCAAACCTCAGGGCTCCGGGACAGAGAGAGGTTTTGTTTACTTCTTCTATTCTAGATTTTTTCAGTAGAGTTCAGTTCAGTTGAGTCCAGTTGTGTTGGTTCCGTGTTTGTACAGATGATTAACGCTATAAGAATAGGAAAATCTACAGAGTTGTTGTTTTTTATGCTGTGATCACCACCAGGTCTGAGTCCAGCCTGTTGACACCCAGACTTTCATATTTTAACGGTTTTTAAGGTCATATCTGTTAAAAAAAACAAACAAACAAAAAAAAAGCACCTCCATCTGAAGCCGTTTTGTCTGTTTTGAGTCTTCAGGACTTGAAGTTTGCACTAAAAAAAAATAACGTGACTTTTACACAACAAATCCTGAAGGTCTTGAGTTAAATATATTTTCTTTAGTCTCTTCTCCCCAAAATAAGTTAAAAATTGCATAAATACGTGTTAAACACATCATATATCATTTTCTATGACTTGACATCGCGTTTATCCTCAGTCTCTTTCTCCTAAACTAAATTAAAACCAGTAAAAACACTGAATAAAACAGTTTCATGTTAATAATCTGTGTTTCACCGACTGCCACTGCTAACGTTAGCTTAACCTGCGTCGCTAATACAGTTCAGTCGAAAAATTCTCTGTAGTTCTTTTTTAAATATTTGGCAAAAAAAATGTTCATGTAATTTGTGATGCTTAGAGAAGTTTTAATGTGCGCAAATTTAATAAAGCAAGTCTATATTAACGTATAAAACTTAACGCAGCACTAGCTGAGAAACAAGTTGATGTTACAATTCTTGCTTTTATCATCTGGTTAGCGACCAAGCTAACTAGCAGCTGATTAGCTTGAGGCAGATTTGTATGGCAACACCATTTGGACAAACTACGTGGACAACTGTCTGAATTATTTACCCAAAGTCTGTATTTTTATTAAATAATTGAAAATACTTAAAACATTTATAGATGATGGTTTTTATGAAGTGGGAACAGTAGCTTCTTGTGGCTAAAGCGGCTAGTAGTTCTGGCTAAAGTCAACTTAATCTTAAGAATAAAATGTTTACGTTTCTAAAGTTTCATACAAATTATCTCTTCTTCTATACCTGCTTATTCCTCATTAGGGTCACATGGTCTGCTGGAGCCAATCCCAGCGCATTAAGACGAGAGGCAGGGATACACCCCAGATGGTCTCCAGCCAATCATGGAGCACACACACCATTCACTCACACACTCACACCTAGGGGTAATTTAGAGTCTCCAATTAACCTCAGCATGTTTTTGGACTGTGGGAGGAAGCTGGAGAACCTGGTGAAAACCCACGCAGACACAGGGAGAACATGAAACTCCACACAGAAAGGTCCCAGACCCAGGACCAAGGAGGTCTTGAACCTGTGACCTTCTTGCTGTGAGGCAACAGCACTAACCCCTGATCCACTGTGACAACTCAAAGGCATTTTTTTTTTTTTTTTTTTTTGTGATTTGCACATTCTCATCGTCCCAGAGCATCATGGGACATCCACTGATCAGAACCAGGAAATAAACTAGGAAGAGAAACTCACTGAAATGAACCAGTAACCAGTTAGTTTTTATCTGGTGTTGAGTTCTATAAAACTAGTGGATGAAATGTGAGACCAGAGGAAACCTCCAGTCAGCTGATTGTGGTTGTGTTGTCGTCTTCTATTGGAAACGGTAGCTGTCGTTATCTGGACCCGTGTTTTTTCTGTCAGCTTCTCCTGTTTCTAGCTCAGCTGTTTCCCTCCAGTTCCTCCGGTCCAAACGGATCAGCTGTGGTTCTGGTTTCAGCTGGATCGGGTCCCGCAGCCTTTCCAGGACTCATTAAAGGAGACTCTGGTCCTCGACTGGAGCTGCTGACGTCAGCGGGAGGATGTTGACGGCTGATGATTCCGTTACCGTGGTAACGGATTCAGCTCCTCCTCAGGTTTAGTTTCACTGTCGTTTAACTTTTAACCAGATTAGTCCCATCATCTAAAGATTTAACCCCAACATGATGTAAGCGGATGTTTTTATCCGTAAACAACAAGTGAACCACAGCGTTATCACACCTTAAATCACAGGTTTATTCATCACTTCTCCTGCTATAAATGATCATAAATATTAAATATCTCTACAAACACAAAGGTTATTGGACTTAAACCTGGAATAAAATAAATCTACAACGTGAGGCAAATACAGAAGAGTCAGAATCTATTGATGTTGATGTTACAGAGAAAAACAGAAAAATAAGAGTTAGAATATTGAAAAATATACATAAAAATACTTTATTGTTGTAGCTGAGGTTTTCTACTGTGATTTATGAATAAAGGTCAAAGCTGAACCTGGATCAGGAGATTTAGGATTTAAACAGATTAAAAGAGTTTTTTTTATAATAATCAGGTCTAAAAATACATTGACATGATCTGTTAACTTTAACTTTATATAAACCATCATCTATAAATGTTTGAATCATTTTATAAGGTTTTAATTTAATCATCAGTTGCAGCTTTATAATAAAAATCAACATATTGTTTATAGATGATTTATTAATCAGTAAAATAGTTAAACACAAGTTTAAGATGGTTATAAATGTAAAATAATGTGTTTTATTACTCATTAATTCAACGTTTAATTTAAAAGTGGAAGACTGTTAAATAAAACTGATTCATTGACTCATCAGACAGAATGAATGAAGATGGAGTTTGGTTTTTTTTCCTCAGTGAACTGAAGAGTTATTTTCTGATCTTTAGCATTTAAATATTTAAATATTTAATATTTTATTTGTTTTGGGTTTAAAACATTTGTGAATTGAAGTGATTTTTCTGTTGTTTAGTTGTTTTTTTTCTTGATGAAACTCTTCAGTAACTGAAGGTTTAAACGTGTCTGAGTTCAGTTCTGGTTCCACATCTGGACCAGAACCTCCTGTTGGCAGAACCTATCCGGTCCAGAGTCAAGTCCACCACCACCTAGTCCTCCTCCTAGTCCACCACCTAGTCCACAACCTAGTCCTCCTCCTAGTCCACCACCTAGTCCACCTCCTAGTCCACCACCTAGTCCACAACCTAGTCCTCCTCCTAGTCCACCACCTATTCCACCATCTAGTCCACCACCTAGTCCACAACCTAATCCTCATCCTAGTCCACCACCTAGTCCACCATCTAGTCCACCACCTAGTCCTCCTCCTAGTCCACCACCTAGTCCACCATCTAGTCCACCACCTAGTCCACCACCTAGTCCACCTCCTAGTCCACCATCTAGTCCACCACCTAGTCCACCATCTAGTCCACTACCTAGTCCTCCTCCTAGTCCACCATCTAGTCCACCACCTAGTCCACCACCTAGTCCACCTCCTAGTCCACCACCTAGTCCACCACCTAGTCCACCATCTAGTCCACCACCTAGTCCACCACCTAGTCCACCTCCTAGTCCACCATCTAGTCCACCACCTAGTCCACCATCTAGTCCACTACCTAGTCCTCCTCCTAGTTCACCATCTAGTCCACCACCTAGTCCACCACCTAGTCCACCTCCTAGTCCACCACCTAGTCCACCATCTAGTCCACTACCTAGTCCTCCTCCTAGTCCACCATCTAGTCCACCACCTAGTCCACCTCCTAGTCCACCACCTAGTCCACAACCTAGTCCTCCTCCTAGTCCACCACCTAGTCCACCATCTAGTCCACCACCTAGTCCACCATCTAGTCCTCCTCCTAGTCCACCACCTAGTCCACCTCCTAGTCCACCACCTAGTCCACAACCTAGTCCTCCTCCTAGTCCACCACCTAGTCCACCATCTAGTCCACCACATAGTCCACCACCTAGTCCACCTCCTAGTCCACCATCTAGTCCACTACCTAGTCCACCTCCTAGTCCACCATCTAGTCCTCCTCCTAGTCCACCTCCTAGTCCACCACCTAGTCCACCATCTAGTCCACCACCTAGTCCTCCTCCTAGTCCACCACCTCACCTACAGGGTCTGTCCTCTGAAGGTTTTACCACCAAACTCTGACCCTGTAGGTTCTGGACTTCGTAGACCTCCTAAAGGAGTCCTGATCTCCTCCTGAGTCCTGTAGATGGATCCAGAATAATCCAGGGTCTTAGATTCAGGACTAAAACTCAGATCACAAACAGAAATCTGTTTCCAGAGATTCAGACTCTGAAGAACCTGATGTGTGAACTAGATTCTGGACTGGATTCTGGACTGGATTCTGGACCGGAACACGGCCTGCACAACTTCTCCAGTTCAACAAGAACCTCCATCTCACACAGAGAAAATGTTCAGATTCTCTTAAATCGCCTGAAACCATCCCAGCGCACTAGAATCCACTAAAGTCCATTAGAGTCCACTGGAGTCCATAAGAGTTCACTAGAGTCTACTAGAGACCACTAGAGTTCACTAGAGTCTACTAGAGTCCATTAGAGTCCACTAGAGACCATTAGAGTCTACTAGAGTTCACTAGAGTCTACTAGAGACCACTAGAGTTCACTAGAGTCTACTAGAGTCCATTAGAGTCCACTAGAGACCATTAGAGTCTACTAGAGTTCACTAGAGTCTACTAGAGACCACTAGAGTCCACTAGAGTCTAAACTCGTGTGTTTTTCCACATTTAGTTTAGTTCTTTGATAATTTATTCGTTTAGTTTAATTCTTTGATAATTAACTTCCTTCATTAACTTCAGTTAAAGTGATTCTTTTATTTCTCTGTGTTGATGTTGTTGTTGATCGGAGACGTTTCTTCTTCTTCGCTGGTTTTAGTGTTAAACCCACCATGGATGTATCATAGACCTGGATACAGCGCCACTTTCCTCCAGTGGCCACCAGTGGTACTGCAACAGAAATACCATGTGGTGTCATCCGATAAAACTGTTGTTCTATCATATTATTCATTTTTAATTCCCTTTGTGACGTCACAGCTGTTTGATGCAGCATCTCTGGAGTGACAACGGTTCTTTTTATTTATTTATTTATTATTTTTAATTCATTATTTTCAGTTTTTAATGTGGACAGCAGGTGAATTAACCTGTTCTCCACTAGGATCCCTCCATTATAAACAATGAATCCTTGTTCAGCAGCATCAATATGTTCATGTAACAACAACAAACTCAGCTACAAGTCTGTATTTAACATTGTTAGATTATCTAAACATCATTTATACCACAAGCAATAATATGAGAATATAGAGAAAATATAAACCTGTAGATTTCGGCATTTTTGTGATATATTATAGAAATTTGCCAAAATCATCTCTGGACACACCTGAACTAAAACATGTTTAAACTGGTCTAACTTGTAATTCTGATATTTGGTGTAATTACTGATCAGACTTTACTGATCTACAGATGAATTCAGCTACTAACACATGATTTACAGCTGGTTTTACACATAATTAGATGGATTTTTTGGGGCAGAGCTAATTTTTTCCCTTCTTTGCTTTATTCCAGCTGGATGTTCTTCAACACTGTTCATTATAAATAGATTCTGCCACTGATACAACTATCTCACAGGTGTTAGCTTTATTTAAACCCAGGATCATCCAGTAAACCCTGTAGTTGTAGAGATATACTGCATCAAGTCATTTAGAGGAGGTAGATGATAAATAGACCTAGAGGAGGAACAAGTTAAATGACTCATCGGTCACAAAATGTGGAAAAAAAACCCTGAACGTCTGGAACTATTTCAGTGTATGAAGAAACTAACATTGAAAATCAATGGTGGCCATTTTTCAGTCCAGTATCCAGGTCTATGATACCCCCCTTGTGGAACCCAGTGATGACATCATCATTAGTCTGCCGGTGGCTCTCTCAGGACCACTTCCTGGTGCCGGGCGCTTCATTATGGATCCCACTGTAGAGTCCTGAACCCTGAACCCTGAACCTTGAACTGGACCCAGACCAACCCGGTTCTAAACCGACCCGATTCCGACCTCACCTGAACCCGACCTGCAGCTCCTGCTCCTGGGATCCATAATTAGGAACAAAAAGCGGCGTCCTCTGGGGTCGAGGCTGTCCGCTGCTTCGCCTGATTAAAAAACACTGAGAAATAAAATAAAAATGATCAAAAACGTGTAAATAAGGCAACGTGTAAATAGGCAAATACTAACGGAGACTCTATTTTATGTATGAGCTGAGACGGAGGCGCTAACTCAAGGAGAAATATTTGCTTTGGTGTTTTGTTTTGTTTTTTTGTAAAGGTGAGAGGTCATGTACAGGACGACGGACGAAATAAAACGACCGTGAATTTCTGACTTTATGAATTGTACAGTTGAATCTGTTTTATCGTTTATTTGTTTTCTATCTGCAGCTTCGGGTTCGTTTCTGTTGTTTTTTTTGTACAGAAGTGGTTGTTTACATCAATACCAGTAATTATTTCAGACGACGTGATTGGAGCAGAGGCCCGGGGGGGCAGGGCTTAGAGAAGGGGGTGGGGTCACATGACACAACGTTTAGGGAAATAATAGAAACTGCAAAGAATCCTGCAGCAAATGATGGAGAATTAGAGCTAAAACAAGATATTTACAGAATTAAAAAACAATATTAATTCATGATAATTAATTATATATAATATTTAAAGTAATTATAAGATAAAAAACAGGAAAAAAATAATTTAAAAAGATAAAAAGTAAAATAGTAAAAGCAAAAAAGGTGTAATTGTATAAGAATAAAGTTCATTGAGTGTCAACTATGTTATTTTAATATTTTCTGTCATAAAGTGATTTGTTAATTACTTCACTGATCACTTCACTGGCTTCAGCAGGTAATGATTGATTATAAATCTATTGATTCAAGTCTAATAGTGTTAAAGTGGCTTCAGCAGGTATTGATTGATTATAAATGTATTGATTAGAGGGTGATATAGTTGATTGATGAGCTCCTCCAGGCTGCTGCTCCGTCTGCTGTTAAACTACAGACACTGAAATAAAAACCTCTGGACAACAAGAAGCACGTCTCTGCTCCTCATTTCAACAACTGGATAATTAAACAGTTAAAGGAAATCAAATAAAAATTCTGAATAAACTTCTATAATAATATAATAAAAATATCAGCAGGAAACTGTGGATAAATTCCTTTCAGAGAGATTCTGCAACTCTCAAACACTTTAATTTCACGTCCTGTTGATCTGTAAAACTGCTGAATAAAATAAAAATAAAATATTTTTTATAGTGGAAGATTAATAAAAAAAAAGATTAATAATTATGTAAATGAGTCACTTCACATTTCCAGAAGATACATCTGAACTTTTAAATCATAAATCATTGTTTCAGAGGTAAAGGTGACTGGATCAATGTGGTGAATATTTCTCATTAAATAGAAAAATAAAACATGTTAAAAAATGTTTAACTCATTTATTATATTTTACCAAAAACAAGTTTTAAAGTGATGAAACGTGACGATGAACTTAATCATTTTTTATTAAATACAGTGGGATAATAGTTTTAAATCTGTTTCTCACAATGAGAATCAAACTTTAGTTTCTTTTACTTTATTTTCCAGGTTCCACTTTACAACAGGAAGAGAAATTAAAGTTAGTATCTAAAAACTATTTTAGGGATCATCACTTACATATAAACTGTTGTCATATATATATATATATATATATATATATATATATATATATATATATATATATATACAGCGACAGATTTTGATTTGAATTCTGCCTTTTGATTCAATCAATTTTAACTCAATATACTGATGTTCCTCGACTGAATTTAACATTTTTAGTTGATCAAACATCTTTTAATTCAGTTATTTTAATAAAATATTGGTCTATAGTAGTATTTATTTAACATGGGATGTTGACAGGAAGTTTCTTCTACTTTTTTAACGGAACGCCGTTCCGGTCGTGAATCTTTTAACGGAATGTAGTTCCGGACAGTTCCGGTTCACTTTCACCCCTGACCTTGCCACCATTGATACTCATAATTAATTGCGTTAAATTTTTTAACGCATTAAAATGACAGCACTAATATATATATAATATAATACATATATACCATTTTATTATATATATATATATATATATATATATATATATATATATATATATATATATATATATATATATATATATATATATATATATATATATATATATATATATATATAACAAAGTGAATCCAGTGTAAATCAGATGTTTAGTGGTTGAATTCATGAATCAATGATCATCAGCATCATTTTAACATTTTTATTCCTGGTGATGGACAGAATTATTAAAATGATTAATTATTGAAAGGATTTTCTATCTCTCAGATGAAGCGTGTAAACTCCGCCTGAACCTGGGTTTAATTTCACTCTGCTCCTCGTTTCTTCTCTTTGGTTTGATGAGTTTTTCTTACACCTTCAAAGCTCAGTAACACGAGAAGCTACAGCTGTTTTATCCAAATCCATCGCAATATAAGCTGCTGCTGCGTGTGTGTGTGTTTTAGTTTCAGCTGGATCTAGTCCTGCACTCCTCTGGGACCACAGCTTTCCAGCCCTGATTAGGAGAAGGTTTATATTTAGGTAAAATCTGAAGGGTCCGAGTTTCAAATTAAACACTCAGCACATACATTAGTGAGTGTTTCAGTGTGTATGCATGCCTGCAGGAGTGTGTGTGTGTGTGTGTGTGTGTTTAAGGTCTAATTTCACTTATTATATAACAGGTGCAGGTCCAGTAACTCGCCTCCTACACATAATACATCTGGTAACTGTGCAGAATATCAGCATTTATTATGCTATTGTTTTATTATGATGCGTCACATTTAAGCAGCTTTTCTGAGTCAATTTAATCTTAATTAGTTTATTTTACTGTATAATCAGTGTTTTTGTTATAGAACTTATGAGAAAACAGAATAAAGTTCTTTATCAGTCAGAATCTCAGGATGAGTCAAATTTCAGAATAAAAGTCATATTTAAAGACATATAATAATATGACATTTTTATGAGAATGCAGCGTGATATGGTAATAAAACAGATTCTGTCACGTCTTCATCTCGTATTTAATGAGACAGATCTGTCATCGTGTCTTAAAGCAGAATCTGATTCTCACGACTGGAGCTGGAGAATAAACTTCATGTCCAACAACAACAAACTGAACCAAAATAAACTAAAACTAAACAGCTTCACACGACTGGATGAAGACAGAACACATCCCATAATACTGCTCTTATTATATATATATATATATATATATATATATATATATATATATATATATATATATATATATATATTATAATATAATCGTACAAAAAGGAAAAAAAACTTAAATGAGTTAATTATGTCATGTCATGATTTAGCAGCTCATTGTCTTTAATGGGTTAAATGCTGTGGGCGGAGCTTATATACTACAAAAAAAATAGATAAAGTAAAATAAGCATAAGCAATAAGTCATATTTCTTGAACCTGTTTGTTCAGATTGAATCTGATCATTAGTGCATCGTGTTATTTGCTCTTTAAAAGTTATAAAATTAAAAATTTTAAAGACCTATGTTGTATTTAATAAGTTAATATTGATGTTAAGGCAGATAATGTTATATGTATAATATGTAATGTAAAATTGACATATTTTCATATTTTATTATTGTATATACAGTATGTGTGTAAGTATGTATAGAATTATCCTTCCATATTTTATTTTTTATACATATTTTATATTATATTTCTATTCAGTGTCTTAACTTATATCTCATATTTTTATACTTGTATTTTACTCTTTATATATTTATATAATTCAGAATAATGTGTATATAATAATCTATACAGAATAGGTAACCGTGTGTAATTAATTTATTTATATTTTAATAATTCCATGTATAATTATCTACTTCACACCATGTGACTTCTACAATAAACATCTAAGCGTCTACAGGCATTTACCTTCATTTTTTTTTCTGATTTGTTATTTTATTTTCTCTTCAATTTCCCTGAGTTGTGAAAAAAGTTGTATCTAATCTAATCTAAACTAATCAAATCTAATCTAAATTAATCTAATCTAGAATCTATAACTGAACATTTATTTAATCTAACAACCAACATTTCCGTTCAAATCTTAGTAAAATCTCATTGATATAAAGTAAAAGTGTGAATATCAGGAGATAAACAGTTGGTGGCGCTAATTCTGAGCTATGTGGCAGGTCCATTAACACTACATTACCCATGATCCTCTGTGTCTAGTGAAGTGTTAGAAGCTCATTAACAGATGATCAGAATGAGGCTTTTTCTTTCTCGTGTGAATCGCCAGTTTCTGGGTTCAGAGTTGACTCCGGTCACATGATGTGATGCAACCAAAGTAAAAGTTGAGGCTGATTCCTGCAGCAGCAGAACAGCCTCAATGTTTCCTGCATGTTTCCTCTCCTCGTGTTTGACTCGCCCACGTTGGCGCTGTCACCATCAGGCTCCAGTTTAACTTGAAGCTAAACCACTGACGTCCTTTCATTCCGATGCTGCTGCTGGATCAGGTGTTGGCGGCAGGCGTCACGGATCTGTCTGAAAGGAAAGTCTCCATGAAGTCAACCGGTTCATATCAGCTCAGCTGCTGGGATGTAAATATCTGTAGGTTTTCTCTGAAGAAACAGACGTTCAGCTGGAAAACGACGAAAATCTGACCATAACTGTTCAATGTGGGAAAAGTTAAAGCTGCAACTAACAACTATTCTGATAGTTGATTAAACCATAAATTAATAAAATGATTAAAAGGTTGTAAAATGTGGATCAGTGTTTCCAAAGCTGAAGATTCAACCTAAAATGTTTTATTTTATAAGACGTATTTTACAATCAGACAGAAGTGAAGCTGATTTTTATAACTGCTGAATAAAATGGGACCCAGAACGGATCCCTGTGGCACTCCAGCTGTGACCTGAATCCAGATGAGTTTGTTTCTAACAGTTTTGTTTCGACTTGTTGCCTCCAGAGAGAAGCAGAGGAATATAGAACTGTTTGTTGTTTGTTATAGTAGAGTATCTATACATTTATATAAATGCTGAATAAAATGGGACCCAGAATGGATCCCTGTGGCACTCTGTCAACAATGATCATTGTTTCCAAAGCCGAAGATTCAACCTAAAATGTCTTTTTTTGTCCAAAGATCATTAGTTTACTATTATAGAGACTAAAGAAACCAGGAAATAATCAGAGAAGAGAAGCTGGAACCAGAGAATTTACACATTTAGACATTTATATATATATATATATATATATATATATATATATATATATATATATATATATATATATATATGTAATGTGCATGCAAGAAGAAAATAATATAGTAATCCAATACAGTTGCAAACATTTTTCTTTCTGGGTCTAAAATTCTAATGGAACCACACACACACACACACACACACACACACACATGTGGGGGGCTGAGCTGACCTGTCATCACAAATTCATCCAGTCATCATGTCAGCACACACACACACAGACGCGCACACACACACACACACACTCACACATTTCTGGCCGCCCCTCCCCTCTCTGAACCCTTTAAATAGGGCTTGTCTCCAGTTGTTCGTCCTCGGTGATCATTTACCCTGCAGCCGAACCTTCACAACTTCCTCTCAACTCCCAAACCAAGGTAGATATCAACACACACACACACACACTCACACACACTCACGCACTCTCACACACTTGTAATATAATGGTAATAAAGCCCAGTGTGTGATCTGCAGCAGGTTGTTGATGAGCTTGTGTTGCATGAGTTTTTCCTGCAGTGACAAACTGAACAGCTGCTCTATGACCAAAATTAAATCTGCAGCTCTATGGGTTCAGAGAAGGGACAAAAAGCTGTGAAATAAATCAGCAGCTGCTTCAAACTGAGAAACAGCAGAAAATGTTGTGCATTAAAGGCAGAAAAGGTATTAAAGGATAAATAAATAACTCTGACTTTAAATCCCAAAGTAGAGAAACAACAACACAAAGTTTATTACATTAACAAGTTTATTACATCTCGTTTCACAAACTTATTGGTGTTCATTTAATTTATTTATTATAAAAAGTGTTTAGTTTCTGTTTAATGTCATTCGCTGCTTCTGCTAAATATGTTCACGCCATGTGCTGTTTGACCCCAACCACACACACACACACACACACACACACACACACACACACACACACACACACACACACACACACACACACACACACACACAGTCCTCAGTCATCAGTCCTGATTGGTTTAAAATGGATTAAAAGGCAACAAGATATATTTAGTTTTACAAAAATTACACAATAAATTCTGAATATCAGGATTTTTTTTTAGATTTTTGATGTTAAATCAAAACAAAACGAATAAAAAACACAGAAGCTGATTCATTCATTTTAATTTTATTTTTCAATAAAGAATTCAAGCTATTGTGACTTATGAAATACTTTTTAAAGATTAAAAAAGAACAAAAACATGAAAATAATGAAGTGGAGCGACATAAAAACTTCACTTCATTCACTTTTTCTGAATAAGAAACTTAAAAGTCTTTGAATGTCCAGAAAATTCAAATTCTATGAACTCAATGATGTTTATTGGTCTCAAAAAAGAAGGTTTGTTAACTTTTGTTGAACCAACACTTCAATAAATATTTAAGGTTCATCCTGTGAGCATGATCATAAAAACCGTAGAAGTCTGATGTTTCCTAGTTCTAGAAGGTTTTTGGCCTGATGGTGGCGCTAGACGAACCAGATTCATTGGGGTTCCTCCTCTAGGGACCATGAACAGTGAATTAGAGACCTAGTGCAGTGTTTCCTTACACCAACACATTAATCTGTTAAAGCAGCAGAACACGACCTCGATATCTGACCCTGAGAAACCTCATCCTGGTTCAGGATCCAGTTAACTGCTGGGAACAGATGATCTGGCTCTAAACTCTGGACTTAAGCAGCTCTCAGGGTTTTTTTCCCGCTCTCTCACCCTGAATTCCTGCCAGCGCCACCTGTTAATTCACATTCCTGGTTTAATGCGAGTGTCACGCCAGCAGATACCAGGCGGCGGTAAAATTAGACCGAGGTGAACATGCCGACTCTTTGTCCAACGATACGAGCAGGTGGAGAGTTTCTGAGCCCAGAGAAAAGAAAACGCCACCTGTCGACTCCACATTCACTGCTTCAGCAGAACGAACTCTGGTAGAGTTTCTCTAATTAGGAGTAATTTAATATTCTCATTTTTATGGAAACACATGTCGACACTGAGCAGCTTCTCCAGGCTGCAGCAGAAAACTTCTTCATATCACTCATACGTTCAACAACTCATCTCCAACTCAAATCCAAACTGGTTCCGACTCGACTTGTTGCCTCCAGAGAATTTTACCGAGTATAGAACTGGTCATTATAGCAGCCTTTATAGGAATACTGAATAAAATGGGACCCAGAATGGATCCCTGTGGCACTCCGTCTGTAACCTGAATTCAGACTGTTTGTTTCATAAAATGTTGTAAAATAACAATGATCAGTGTTTCAACATAAAATGTCTTTTTTTTTGTCCAAAGATCATCAGTTTATTATTATAGAGACTAAAGAAACCAGGAAATAATCAGAGAAGAGAAGCTGGAACCAGAGAATTTAGACATTTTCTACTGAAAAAATGACAATCCATTAATTGATAATCAGAATAGTTTGATTAATGTAAAAGTTGGAAACTAATCAATAAATCAACTAATCGATGCAGCTCTAGTTTTCACCTTACAGTAACTAGTAACTTTGAGGTACTTATACTGTACTTGAGTATTTATATGTGATGCTACTTTATATTTCACTACATTTATCTGAAACTTTTGTTACTTTCACATGCAGATTTATCATTAAATATTTTAATAAAATTACTATTTAAATTGTTATTTTAAATATATGAAATGTAATAAATAATTTAATACACTGTCAAGATATTAAAGTCTTATAATGAGCTTTTTTTTACTTCTTTTTTTTAGGTTTTCTGTCCTTTTACATGTTACGTTTCTTGATTTTTAATCTAATTTAATTGTAATTAATTTAATTTTCCCCTTTCAATCGTATCTTGATGCTTTTAATGTTTTATATGTTGAAATGTTCTATAAAAACTAACTGGCCTCACTGAGTTTTATACAACTGTTTCTCTGCCTTGACCTGAGTTGTTTGATTGTAGAAAACAAACAAACGTTGATGTTTAGATGCGGAGCAGCAACATGGCGGCGTGACGTTCTTCTTCTGTGGTGTTTTGCAGCCTTCATTGAGCAGACATGGAGCGTACCTTCATTGCCGTGAAGCCCGATGGCGTCCAGAGGGGTCTGTGTGGCGAGATCATCAAGCGCTTCGAGACCAGAGGTTTCAAGCTGGTGGCTGCCAAATTCATGCAGGTAACCATGACGACGCCACAAATTTAAGAAAGGGGGCGTGGCTTAGAAACGATCATAGTTAAATTAGTTTAACTCATGAAGAATGTCTGAGACGCAGAATCACAGGGTCAACTACAAGTCAGATTCAGATGAACCTCGTTAATTTATGTCATGTTAAACTTTGTAAAAAACAGATTATTAGAGTTAAAAGTGATTAATTGTGTGTTCAGGCCTCTGAGGAGCACATGAAGAACCACTACCTGGACCTGAAGGACATGCCCTTCTACGCCGGGCTGTGCAAATACATGTCCTCTGGACCCGTCCTCGCCATGGTAACACACACACGCACACACGTATATCTAACACTGTGAGGTCCCCTGACAATTCCTACACTCTGGGGACCATCCTTTCTCAATGAGATACAGACATGGTTTCAGCTCCAAAAAATATTTTGGATTTTAGATAAATATGATTTGATATATCAGTATTTATCATTTTTAATTTTTGGCTAATGGGGACTTATATCAGCTTAGTCCCCATTGTGTTGGTAAAGTCAGGTAAAGGACGAACATCTTTTTACTTTGAACCATAACCAACTATTAATGGAAAAAATGTCCTCACAGGTGGTCACACATGTCCACTACAATGGTTTGACACGTCGTCATCACCTACACACACACATACACACACACACATACACACACACACACACACACAGTTTTATAGTTTTTTCCATTCCATCAGCTCTGTCCTCAGCTGGCTCCTCTTCACACCCTCTCGTTGTCAGGGTGTCTGTCCTTTCATGGCGTCGCTCATCACTCGCGGTGGTTGTGAGGTCACATTCTCGACCTCTAACAGGACGGCAGATAATAAAAGGTGTTAGAAACACCTTGATGAGCTGCAGCCGTGACCTTGTTCCTTTATCTCATCAACACACACTCTCTAATTTAATCAACATTCTGCTCTGCTGCCAGATAGAGCAGCAGCACATGGATTCATCCGCCACAGAAAGTAGTTCCCAACGAACAGAGGACACATTCTGCTTTCAGATGTTTAAGAAGTTGATATTTGGATTAAAGGAGTGAACTCTATAGTTTATGTTTACTTTTTATTTTAAAAGTCATGTTTATTTATTGATTCCACATTCGCTGCTTCAGGAGAACAAACTTCTCTTCTTAATGGAAGCACATTAAGATTAGCAAGAATTCAGTTTTACTGAGTATAATATGGTATATTAATCGTAGAGCATCTTCTACATAAAGACATATTTTACAATTAGACAGAAGTGAATCTGATATATATAAATGCTGAATGAAATGGGACCCAGAATGGATCCCTGTGGTACTCCGTCTGTGACCATTTTTCATAAAATGTTGTAAAATAACATTGATCAGTGTTTCCAAAGCTGAAGATTCAACGTAAAATGTCTTTTTTTGTCCAGACCGACAGTCCACAACCCAAAGATCATCAGTTTATTATTATAGAGACTAAAGAAACCAGGAAATAATCAGAGAAGAGAAGCTGGAACCAGAGAATTTGAACAATTTCTTCTTGAAAATGACTCAAATCCATTAATCATATATCAGGATAGTGGTGATTAATTGATTAATCATTAGTTGTAGATAAGAGACATTCTAACACTCGGCCAGTCAATTGATAATAGTTATTAATTAATAACTGGGGAAACTATTTCTGATGAGGTGTGTGTCCTGCTGTGTATTTCAGGTGTGGGAGGGTGAGCACATTGTGAAGCTGGTGAGGATGATGCTGGGTGAGACCAACCCCGCTGACTCCAAGCCCGGCAGCATCCGCGGAGACCTGTGCATCAACATCGGCAGGTGAGCAGCAAAGACCAGGTGTTAGACAGGTTCAATCTGAAGAGATGAAGCTAAATGTCAAATAAACACAGACTACAGCTACTGTATAGAGAGGGACATCAGGTAAAATGAGGCCATAACCAACTAGCCTTTTCCATGTATATTATTGATTAATAATGACTGTTTCTGATCATTTTGTGTTTGAATTGTGTGATAAAATATTATTATTTAGGCCAAAAAAAATCAGAAAACATCCAAGTTATTTTATATGAGTTATAAAATGGGTTTAGTTATATTTATCATACCAGGATATTTACCATGAACATTACTGGTTCAGTCTGGATTTGAAGTATTGTCTCATCACCATAGAAACCATAAACTAATCAATCACCATAGAAACCATAAACTAATCAATCACCTGTTACTAGTCAACCACAGTTATATCAACAGTTTAAATCCTCTGTATCATTGGTTCTAATTTCCAGAGGAACCTGAAATGATCCATTTTCCTGATAATATTCTAGTTCTAGAATTTATTATCCATCAGAAATCTAAATATTCAGAGTAATGACCATGTTAGAGATTAGATCAGCAACAGGAAATATTTCAGCTCCTGTTTTAAATTCTTTAGTGGTTGAATTTCTGCTGTAATCTGTGGCTCTGAGGTTAAAATCTGTGTTTTTACTCCTCCTCCTCGTCTTCCTGCTCCTCCTCCTCCTCCTGCTCCTCCTCCTCCTCGTCTTCCTGCTCCTCCTCCTCCTCCTGCTCCTCCTCCTCCTCCTTCTCCTCCTCCTCCTGCTCCTCCTCAGGAACATCATCCACGGCAGTGACACCCTGGAAAACGCCAAGAAAGAGATCGACCTGTGGTTCAAGGCCGAGGAGTTCGTCACCTACGCTAGCTGCTTCCAGGCTCAGCTGTACGAGTAAACTGGCCAATCACAGACCAGGAACTATACCCAACTGGACCCACCCCCCTGCCACCGACCCATCACCTGACCTCCTGACCTCCTCCAGTCGATCCTCTGTCTATCAGCAACATGCAGCACTGATCAATAAAGTCTCATGTTAACTCCTTAAAGCTTCTGTTCTTTCTTCAAGGTTCAAACTAAACTGAAACATGTTCTCAGACCTGAGCTCATCCTGGTTCTACTGTAGATTATAGATTATTAATCATTGATCCATCAACATACTGGGTTTGTTATCTCACAGGTCAAATAAATACAGAAAATATTCAACATGTTATTACTTAAAATATTACCTATATATACAATAAAATTAAATGGTGTGTGTGCCCCACGATTGGCTGGAGACCATCTGGGGTGTATCCCTGCCTCTCGCCGTAATGCACTGGGATTGGCTCCAGCAGACCATGTGACTCTAATGAGGAATAAGCAGGTATAGAAGATGAGATGAGATAATAAAATTAAAATATTACTTGTCCTGAATAATAGATATATTAAAAAAAGGATAGTTTCATGCTATGAAGTCAATGACTCCATTAGTTTTATACACTAGGAATTCATCATATTGCAACAAATATATTTTCATATTCAGTGAAAACTTTCCAAAATTCTGAATAGACAGTTCGGTTGTCTGTGTAGATTCTCACTCATGCAGGTCATTGTAGTCAAGGGGTTTCTTCTTCCAAGCCTTTCGGATGAAAGGTGAAACGTCTTCAAGCTCAAAGAAAAAGTCCAGTTGCCTACTTTTAAACCCCTTGAAACAGTTCGGTTGTGAGACAATGGTCAGCAGCAATAGGGATATCCTGGTCATGTGACCTGGTAAACTGTATATCCTTCAAAATAAAAGCCCTATTCTATACCTAACTGTAAAAACATAGATTTTATATTGCCGCTTTTTAGAAAAATGTACATAAATGATTGTTGCCACATGACAATATGACACAGTAGAGGCTTCATTTAATGAGTAAAAAGAAGAAGAATTTGGATAATTAATGAACAAATGACAAAATAAAAGCATCAAATTTACATCAGATATTTATTTTCTTATATTACATGTTTATTCATTCCGCCTGTTATTTTATGGTTGCTGGTGTATTATATGTCAGGTTAACTCTCCATCTATGTGGATTATTCATAACTGACCTGGTGTCTCATATTAACTCATCATCGCTGTCACTTTATTTTCTGCTGGATCAAATTCAACTGGACCAGAAACAAACAGAAACAGAAGCTGCTGAGTTTCTGGCTGCAGTCCATGTTGACGATGGAAAAATAAACTCAAACATTCACAGCAGCTGATTCCTCCTCAGGGTCAAAACAACAGCAACCACTTCAGGAAATATCTTCATTCAGAGACTGAAACTAATTAGATTTGATTCCAGTTTAACCTAAAACACAAAGAATTCAGACAAAAAGTCAATCTGACATATTAAAACCTAAATAAGAGAACCTGAAATAAAATACACAGTAAAACATCACACACTAAAACTATTTTGAGATTGTTTCCTCTTTTATTGCATAAAAATGTAAAGTCAGTCATTTATTTTACACCTAAATATCAGAATTTCTTCACAATCATGCTGCCAAAAATTGCACAATGTAAATATAAAAAGAACAGAATGGGAGTTAAAGTCGAGACATAACTACATTTCTTTTGTCCTACATTTACTTCATATAGATTCTATAGATATTTTTAAAACATCTGTTTTGTTGAACTCAGTAAACGTCGTGTTCACAGGAACAAACAGACAGAAACAGGATCAGAAAACACTAAAGACACCAAACTCAGCCTGGTTTAACTCTGCAGTGAATTAAAAACCTCAGATCAGATCCTGGAGGTTTAGATTTTCAGATGTGAGATGTCACACGACACAGAAGCTGCAGTTTAAAAGGTTCTGTCGCAACAACCTCAGAATACACATTTTAGACCAAATCAAGATGTTTTGACATTTTTTCCAGTAAAATATTTGAATCTTCTTGTTCTATTTATTTAAAACAAGCTGTTTTTATGGTCCAGAAGCAGCGAGTAGCAGCAATACAGTTGCCTTCTCTCACACTCACTGCTGACCCCGCCCACTCTGCTGTGACTGGCCGAGGTCTGCCGCCCTCAGCTGGGATTGGACAAACAGAACCAGGTAGAAAGCCTCCTGGAGGAGGAGGCGGGGCTACAAGGATCCACTATTAACTTCCTGTTAATTAATTATTTCTTTAATTTAACATTTGGTGACTAATTGATTAATCGACTAATTGCTAATTTTCTCCTTTAACACAAATCATCAAAGAACATTTTCTTCACCACAGACAGTTTGTGAAAATCAAGCATAGAAACATTATAAAACGTGGTATATAAATATTAAATATATATCCACTGATCTACTGTATATATCATCTATAATAGAATCTGACATTCATCACATACAACAACACTTTAAAAACTGGATTTAAATAATTAATAAAACACTGATGTGACAGAATCTCTGTTTAAATCTTTGATTTGTGGTTAAATCTCATTTAAAGACGTCAGTGACTTGTTTTATAGAATAATTCTGCAGCTTTAATCTGTTTATTCTTTTTCTTCATGAAGCTCAGATGAAGATAAAACATCAAATGTTCAGTTAAATGTTTATTAACCCTCTATTACATCAAATATTAAACATAGTATAAATGTTTTATATGAAATTATTAAAGTCAGTGGGATCCATTAGGTTTATACACTATCATATAAATTTATCATATCTGACATATGGAAATAAATCTATTTCAGCATATGCTGAAAAATAATGTTCAAAAACCTTTTAAAATAGTTTTAAAATCATTTATCAGGTTTTCAGTTTTGTGCTCATGTTGGTCTCATGTCATTTCTAAGTCCATTTATGCCTAAAATTACATGGAATATGTGATTATTTTGACAAGAAGAATGATGAATTTTAAATATTTAATGCACCTTGAATATAAAACTAGTTGTTAGGAAGTATTTAAAAAAACAAAAAACATTTTAAGAGTGTTTGGTACCAGGTTTTTAGGTTAAATTTTTGACATTGTCCTCTATTAGAAAAATTAATTAGTTTCCTTAGTTCAATTTTTTATTTGGTGAAAACTTTCCAAAATTGATGATGCTCACATGTCAAATGTCCATCAGCAATAGGTATATCCTGGTCATG
>CM060482.1:29935769-29955769 GCA_030544235.1 Lepturacanthus savala | reverse complement strand
TTGTCAGGTCGTGGGGGCAGCGGCTTCATAAGTCATAATAACCAAACACTTTTAATGCCAGTTTCATTTTTGCAGAATATTTTATATATTTTAATTTTTATTTGAATAGATTTAACTGATACTGTTATAGATTCAACATATTTCTGCCATATTCAACATGTGTCACTAAATCAAATATGATATTCGTATTAATGTAATGACATATAAATGTATATTATTGTAATATACAGTATATGTGTGTATATTAATATAATAAACATGAGTCTATATTAGTGTGTATAAATATAATACACATGTATTATTATTATATTTTACTGTCAGTGGACTGGCCTGTGTTGATGGCCGGCGGCTGCAGCTGGTAGCCGGTCACCTGACACCAGCCCACCGGGTACAGGTCAGGTGACTCGCAGTCCACCCACTGGTCGTACTCGTCCTCCCAGCCGTCGAAGTGTATCCGTAGCAACCGGTGCACAATGCGGGTCACTGTGGCGACGCAGACCAGCCTGGGCTCCATCAGGTCCACGGCCTCCAGCTTCATCCCAGGAGAGAAGCCATGGTTCGGAACATCCTGGAAACACAAGAACATGTCAGAGTGTGTGTGTGTGTGTGTGTGTGTGTGTGTGTGTATGTGTGTGTCACCTTGTTGAACAGGTTAACAGGAGCAGCCACAGACTTGTTCTCTTTGAGATACTCGAACCATCTGAAGGGAAGATTAGTGTAACCTGACACAAAAGAAACATTCACTTTAATATTAAACAGGAAGCAGCTACAGGAGGTGGAGGAGGTGAAGATGATGGAGGAGATGAAGATGATGGAGTAGGTGAAGATGATGGAGGAGGTGATGTTGGAGGTTATGGAGGTGTAGGTGAAGAAGTTGTAGCTGTACATGTGGAGGAGGTGCAGCTCGTACCTCTGGGAGGAGTCAGCTCAATGTCGTTGATCTCACAGAAACCTGCAGGGAAAATGGAGGGAGAGGTGGAGTGGTAGCAGAACCAATCAGAACCGTCTGCCGCCTCAGAACCATCGATACCGATCATCAGGTACCCGTCAGCCAGCACCTGAGGAGGAGCAGGAGGAGGAGGAGGAGGAGGAGGAGGAGGAGAAGGAGGGTGGACCTGGTTACTAAACTGTTGTGCTGGCCTCTGATTGGCTCCCCAGGCGTCAGGTGACTCACCTTCCTGACAGTAGCTACACAGATGGCCGACAGGTTGAGAGGGTCAATGGCCTCCAGCTTCATCCCATCAGAAAACCAACAGCCACTCTGATCCACCTCCTTCACCTGGACAGGTAACACACACACACGGACGCACATGCACACGCACACACACACACACACAATCACAGGCTAAGGGTAAAAAAGCATGGACGTATAATAATATAACTGGATATCAGACTGAAAAATGGCCGCCATTCATTTCAATGTCACAGCACGACCGCACTGCATCACACAGCTGGAAGTTAAAAAGGTTTTTGACAGATAAAAAGTCAGTGACTTAAAAATATAGAATCCACAGGGTTATACAGGGTTATAGCTGGAGGTGTCCTGGAGACACTTTATCAGCTTCTATTTTACTATGACGTCTATGGAACTAATGATGTATGGATCAATGGGATTGTTGTGGCAGTACCAGGACCACTGGGAGGAGGTACCGTATCCAGGTCTGTAATACATCCATGGAGGTACCGTATCCAGGTCTATAATACATCCATGAAGGTACCGTATCCAGGTCTGTAATACATCCATGGAGGTACCGTATCCAGGTCTATAATACATCCATGGAGGTACCGTATCCAGGTCTATAATACATCCATGGAGGTACCGTATCCAGGTCTGTAATACATCCATGGAGGTACCGTATCCAGGTCTATAATACATCCATGGAGGTACCGTATCCAGGTCTATAATACATCCATGGAGGTACCGTATCCAGGTCTGTAATACATCCATGGAGGTACCGTATCCAGGTCTGTAATACATCCATGGAGGTACCGTATCCAGGTCTGTAATACATCCATGGAGGTACCGTATCCAGGTCTGTAATACATCCATGGAGGTACCGTATCCAGGTCTATAATACATCCATGGAGGTACCGTATCCAGGTCTATAATACATCCATGGAGGTACCATATCCAGGTCTGTAATACATCCATGGAGGTACCGTATCCAGGTCTGTAATACATCCATGGAGGTACCGTATCCAGGTCTATAATACATCCATGGAGGTACCGTATCCAGGTCTATAATACATCCATGGAGGTACCGTATCCAGGTCTGTAATACATCCATGGAGGTACCGTATCCAGGTCTGTAATACATCCATGGAGGTACCGTATCCAGGTCTGTAATACATCCATGGAGGTACCGTATCCAGGTCTATAATACATCCATGGAGGTACCGTATCCAGGTCTATAATACATCCATGGAGGTACCGTATCCAGGTCTGTAATACATCCATGGAGGTACCGTATCCAGGTCTGTAATACATCCATGGAGGTACCGTATCCAGGTCTGTAATACATCCATGGAGGTACCGTATCCAGGTCTGTAATACATCCATGGAGGTACCGTATCCAGGTGCATAATACATTCATGTAAAAAGAGAGGAGCACATTCAGGTCAGGTGATTTGTTTTGGTCGACAGGTGGTCCTCACCTTAACAAACAGCTGTCCAGGTGCATCCATCAGCCCGTCCAGCTTCTTAGAAACATCTGGAACAGGAGACAGGTGGATGTGATCACTCAGGATCCATCTGAACATGAAACCAAAGAAACAGCTGCAGAACATGTGACTTCATCATGTATGTTGGACTGGAGCAGCTGATCCACAGGATGGTTAATGGAGCACAGGGAACTGACTCACAGGATGGTTAATGGAGCACAGAAAACTGACTCACAGGATGGTTGATGGAGCACAGAGAACTAATTCAAAGGATGGTTAATGGAGCACAGAGAACTGACTGACAGGATGATTAATGAAGCACAGAGAACTGACTCATAGGATGGTTAATGGAGCACAGAGAACTGACTCATAGGATGGTTAATGGAGCACAGAGAACTGACTCATAGGATGGTTAATGGAGCACAGAGAACTGACTCATAGGATGGTTAATGGAGCACAGAGAACTGACTCATAGGATGGTTAATGGAGCACAGAGAAATGACAGGTGTGGGTGGAGCCACAGACTTAGACTTTAAGCTATTGATCATCTAACATCAATTAATGTAATTCTCAATCTATCAGAGTGATTCATTATAACTTTAACTTAATTAACACTTTCATAAGATTCTGTTTTTACTGTAGAACATTTTAAATATGTTGACGATAAAACAAGTTTATAATCGTTACCATAAACTAACAAAACAACAAAAACTAGAAGTGAAGAAAACATCCTGGTTAACAAATAAAAAAAAAATTCTACAACTAATTGAAACAGTTTTTTGTGTTTATTAAACTAACTCATAGTAACTTACTCACTCAAATTAACTCAAACTAATTTAAACTTGCACACGCTAACTCAAACTCAAGTTTATTCAAACTAACTTAAATGAAACTTATTCAAACTAACACAAACTTACAAAATTAACTCAAATTAACTATAACTCAAACTAACCCATTAACTCAAACTCTAACTAACTCAAACTTACTCAAAATAACCCTACCTCAAAGTCAAGCTTACACAAACTAACTCAAACTTATACAAATTAACTCAAATTCAAGTTTGCTAAAACTAATTTAAACTTACTCAAATTAACTAACTCAAACTTATGCTTACTCTAACTAACTTAAACTCAAACTAACTCAATAACTCAGACTGAGTTGGTGTAAAAAACACCGATCATCACACACTGATCAGCTGATTGATCACTTCACTGATCATCTGATTGATCAGCTGATTGATCAGCGGACCCACCTGAGCGTTTGAAGCGGTGTCCGATGGACCTGGACCAGCCGATGTTGTGGATCAGTGGACTGTACATGTGGCACCAGAAGTCGTCCGTCCCGTCGTCACATTCCTCATAGACCAGCCGCAGACGCCCACCGATCACCTGATTATTGATCACCCATCACAAATGTATGTGTGTGATATAACAAGACAACAGGTCTTATACAAATTGAATCATTTGATATGAAATACTTTAATAAAGAAAACTGCCTTTTTTTAAACCTGCAAATTGTCAATCTGCTATTTGATGAGTTCATTCACTTTCAATCAATTAATCAATTAATCCTGAGAGTCTGGATCAACGTCTCACCTGTTCAACCAGAGCCACCCGAGTCCTGCACAGGTGAGTCTTATCTACCACCTCCACCCGCATCTGCTTCCTGAAGGGGAACTGCATGCTCTCCTGCACCTGAGGAACACACACACAAGTACATGCATGCACGCACGCACACAGCAAATCAAAACTAGTACAAATGTTAATGAATTAATTACAATAAATAATTTATTAATCTATACACTACATATTGTGTGTGTGTGTGAAACCTTGGAAGAGAAGTTCGCTGGCAGTGTTTTAGATCCTGTTAATCTTTTGATCAGGAAGTTCTTCCAGTTGGAGAATCTGTGTAGGATCGCTGAGGACACACACACACACACATACAACACACACACCACGATCATCATCATCATCACCACCATTTCACCAGCTAATCACAAGACACCATGTGGTTTTCATGTGGATTTTGACATTTGAAGTCTAAAGTATCTCTGAGGGGGACATGAACAGATGTGAGGACAGATGTCTTACTCTGGGGGGGGGACTAGTGGACAGATGTAAGGACAGATGTGGGGACAGATGTCTTACTCTGGGGGGGGGGACCAGTGGACAGATGTGAGGACAGATGTGGGGACAGGTGTCTTACTCTGGGGGGGACCAGTGGACAGATGTGAGGACAGATGTGGGGACAGATGTCTTACTCTGGGGGGGGGGGGGACCAGTGGACAGATGTGAGGACAGATGTGGGGACAGGTGTCTTACTCTGGGGGGGACCAGTGGACAGATGTGAGGACAGATGTGGGGACAGATGTCTTACTCTGGGGGGGGGGGACCAGTGGACAGATGTGAGGACAGATGTGGGGACAGATGTCTTACTCTGGGGGGGGGGCCGATGGACAGATGTGAGGACAGATGTGGGGACAGATGTCTTACTCTGTGGGGGGACCAGTGGACAGATGTGTGGAGAGATGTGAGGACAGATGTGGGGACAGATGTCTTACTCTGGGGGGGGGGGGGGCGATGGACAGATGTGAGGACAGATGTGGGGACAGATGTCTTACTCTGTGGGGGGACCAGTGGACAGATGTGTGGAGAGATGTGAGGACAGATGTGGGGACAGATGTCTTACTCTGTGGGGGGACCAGTGGACAGATGTGTGGAGAGATGTGAGGACAGATGTGGGGACAGATGTCTTACTCTGTGGGGGGACCAGTGGACAGATGTGTGGAGAGATGTGAGGACAGATGTGGGGACAGATGTCTTACTCTGTGGGGGGACCAGTGGACAGATGTGTGGAGAGATGTGTGGAGAGATGTGGGGACAGATGTCTTACTCTGGGGGGGGACCAGTGGACAGATGTGTGGAGAGATGTGAGGACAGATGTGGGGACAGATGTCTTACTCTGTGGGGGGACCAGTGGACAGATGTGTGGACAGATGTGAGGACAGATGTGGGGACAGATGTCTTACTCTGTGGGGGGACCAGTGGACAGATGTGTGGAGAGATGTGAGGACAGATGTGGGGACAGATGTCTTACTCTGGGGGGGGGGGCGATGGACAGATGTGAGGACAGATGTGGGGACAGATGTCTTACTCTGTGGGGGGACCAGTGGACAGATGTGTGGAGAGATGTGAGGACAGATGTGGGGACAGATGTCTTACTCTGTGGGGGGACCAGTGGACAGATGTGTGGAGAGATGTGTGGAGAGATGTGGGGACAGATGTCTTACTCTGTGGGGGGACCAGTGGACAGATGTGTGGAGAGATGTGTGGAGAGATGTGGGGACAGATGTCTTACTCTGTGGGGGGACCAGTGGACAGATGTGTGGACAGATGTGTGGAGAGATGTGTGGAGAGATGTGTGGAGAGATGTGTGGAGAGATGTGTGGAAAGATGTGGGGACAGATGTCTTACTCTGGGGGGGGACCAGTGGACAGATGTGTGGACAGATGTGTGGACAGATGTGTGGAGAGATGTGTGGAGAGATGTGTGGAAAGATGTGGGGACAGATGTCTTACTCTGGGGGGGGACCAGTGGACAGATGTGTGGACAGATGTGTGGAGAGATGTGGGGACAGATGTCTTACTCTGGGGGGGGACCAGTGGTTTCCCTCCTGCAGCACACCATCCTACTGGATGAATATCAGGAACACACAGATTCAACCAGAAGTCTCTGGTGGAGTCAGAGTCAAATCCTTCATACCTCAGTAAGGCCTTAAAACCTGGAACAGGACAGGACCTTCATCATCATCTTCATCATCACTAATATTATCATCATCATCTTTATCATCAATATTATCATCATCATCGTCGTCGTCGTCTTTATCATCAGCTTCATTATGTGTGTGTGTGTGTGTGTGTCCTAGGTCACTTTCACACCACTAGTTTTATTACCTGGTTCTCACCAGGTAATAAAACCCTGACTCCAGCTGCAGACCAACCTGAACTGGTTTCATCCTGTTTATCTTCTGGTAGATGAATATTGTTACAAAGACCCTCAAGATATTAAATTATTACAAAATAATATATGAAATAACTAGTTTGCCCATGTTTAGATCTGAGATCATGTTCTCACCAGAGGCAACAAACCAAAGCTTGACATTTGGTGTCACTGCTGCTGGTGTGAAAGTACACTTAGTGTGTGTGTGTGTGTGTGTGTGTGTGTGTGTGTACCTGCCAGTTTGATGATACCAGCTATCCAGTAAACCTTCATGTTCAGTCCACTATCAGTGTTAGGAACCTCCACCCTGACTCCTTCACTGATGTCGTTCCATGACTTCCCCATAGACACCTGAACACATTATCACCTTCAACATCATCATCATCATCATCATGAAGATGATTCTACTTTGAAACACATTACTATGAACATTAATGACTGTTCTGAGAAGAGACACACAGAAAATCAAATAAATAGGAAAATAAATTACAATCAAATAAATAGGAAAATAAATTACAAATTAATTTTATGAACTGATTAAATGGAAAATGAAATAAATATAGACATGTACTGGTATATTTATTCATGTATTGAGTCATTTATTTATTTTGATTCTACACTTTCTGTTATAAAACATCTAAAAGCAAATCTTATTAAATGAGGTTGAGTTTTTGAGTTTCAGGTTCCTTGATGTTTTAGAGGAAGGAAAACAAAGAATAAACAAAACTCATCACTCCATCCTTTAATATTGTTTATTTATCATCCACATATTTCATCACAGTTTCAAATATTCCAGTTCATGATTCTTAAAACTATTCTTTCATTTCTAGAAGCTGTTTACATTTCAATGATTCTTTGCTTCTGTTCATCATTATTTCACAAAGCAACATGTTCAATACTTCACAGTCACTTACAATTAGACCAATAATCAATCAATCAATCCATCAATCAATCAATCACACACACTCACGTGTCTGAAGCAGCTGACCGGAGCCCCCGCCACGTCTCCATCTCCAAGGTAACGGCCCCAGTTAAACATGTCGACAGGTACTGGAGGAAAACACACCGTCAACAACAGATTCAACCTAAAATACCAAAGATCATCAGTTTATTATTATAGAGACTAAATAAACCAGGAAATAATCAGAGAATTTAGACATTTTCTAATTAAAAATGTATTTAAATCCATTAATCGGTTGTTAAAATAGTCAGACATTAATGTGATAGTTGACAAATAATGGACTAGTAGTTTCATTGATAGTCATAGATCAGCTGTAGTCCTGGTCCTGCTGGACTCACCGTTCTTCTTGTGGTTCTGGTTCTGGCTGTACGCTGCCAGTTTGGTCATTAACGGCTGCTTCTGCAGAACTTTGGCCTTTTTAGTGGGAGGTTTCCCCTGGAGGAGCCGAGATTAGAGTCAGGAGTTAACGACTGTACAGCTGGTTGTTGTTGGTGGTAATGGCTGGTACCTGGGCTGTGTGTGTGTGTGTGTGTGTTACCTGCAGCCTGGCCAGGATGCTAGCCTTCTTAGAGTTAGAGGAGTAACTTCTAGAACACGAAACGCTGCAGAAACGTTTGGTTTTACTGTAGAAAGCATCTCTGACTCCAACCATCCCACACATCTCACAGGTTGCTGCCATGGAGACACACACACACACACACACACAAAATCTTGCATGTTATGTTATATATATATATATATATATATATATATATATATATATATATATAAAATCAGTAGCGATTTCTTTAAGACTGCAAGGGAAGCTGAACTTCCCCTGCCCTGTCAAAAAATAAATGGCCAAATTTGTGCAGCTGTATTAACATTTTATTGACTATAAATCTGTTAGAACATGTTCATCTTGAAGACGAGTTCTTTCAGAATCAGCTACTTATCATAAATAAATAAATGACATGTCCGTACATTCCCATACCGCTTCCTGGTCTCTGGTCAAAGCATTTCCCCATAGACGCTGAGCGTCTCTGAGAGTGAATGGAGCTTTTTTTCATCGCCTCGAAACTCGGCGCCTATTGGATAAATGCTGAAAATTAGAGCCCGCCCGGACGCTGAGCGTCTCTGGGAGTCAATGGAGTGTGGGCGGGGCCTGGACGCTGAGCGTCCGCATGGTGATTGGATGAAAATCAGAATGTAGTGGTGATGCATGATGATTGGAGGAAAAGCAGAATGTAGTTTGACTGACAGGTTTCAAAACTATATAATGCAGACGCCCCAGATTCCAGAGTCATTTCAGGGAGATGGTTATCGATCGCGTTTCTCTCGCTCGCGTGCCTGCGCAATCGAATCAAAGCGATCCACGTATAATGCACGAGTTACTGTTTTGCCTGCACGCTCTCACTCGCATTGCCTATTTATAAAAAAAAAAAACACTCGCATAGTATAAAATCCGGGATATTTTACCCGACTCGCGGGCATCATGGAGCCACTCAAGAACTTCCGGGAGACTTGTGTCTGCATGACGTCACCTCAGCTGCATGATTTCAGTCCCATCGCGGATTTTCTATGTGAAGTCAAATGACAGACTATTTGTTCGCCTTTCCAAAGTGAAATAATTCACTTTTACACTGTAAATAAATCACACTCACGTATTTAATTGTTCTATAAATATTAAAGTTTCCTTGTTCTTATTGTTATTGTTGTTGTTCTAGTTTTAATTACCTTTTGTTCCACAGTTGAAATCATACTCGGCTAGTGACCAGCTAGCATCATGATGGCTAACAATGCTAACATCGGGCCAAGTCTCCCAGAAGTTCCGGTAAACATCTCGATAAACGATAAACAAATCGCCACTGATATATGTATACCATATACATACAAGCTAATTATATTACACCTCTTCTACTAAATAAAATGTCATTTAACACACACACAATAAATCATATATATATATATAATTTATAAATATATAAAATAAAATGTAACAGTAAGTTTAGGCAGTGGTGGAAAGAAACTACATTTAATAATGTACTTTAGTACAATGTTAAGGTACTTAGATCTCGTCAGTTCCTACAGGAAGCAGAGAGTCAGGCCTCATCATTCCATTATTAACCTCTCAGTAATTTATTATGTTGCTGATAGTCACCTGCACCATGTTCACTGAAATACAGCAACAATCAACACTATGGAAACCAAAACATTAATTAACTCGTGGCCAAGAGTTAATTATCTCATTATTTATTTTTATCCAGTATTAAACAGCTGCTTTAAGCTCAGTTATTTTCCTCAGTGGTTCAGAGTTGGAGTCACTGACCCATTCCTGCCTTCCCGTCTGGGTACGTGTAAACCTGCCCGTTGGTCTTGATGAGAGTCAGGGAAGAAGAGGAGGAGGCAGAGAGCTGTGCTCCTCCTCCTTCTGCTCCTCCTCCTCCCAGGTCTTCATCCTCACTGTCCTCAGGGCTGGAGACGCCGCTCCCAGCGCTGGACTCAGTGCTGCAGCTGCTGTGGTCGTCGTCCGCCACGTCCAGCAGCCCGAACGAGTTGCTGCGCTTCCTGGACGCACGGTCCACCTGAGGTCAGAGGTCAGGGGGTCACTGAAGCTTTATTCTGAGATCAGAGTTTAAATTTAACTTTACATCTTCACAGAGCGTAGACTGGTTATTAACCCTCTACTGCATAGTGTTGCCATGTGGCAACAATTAGTTAATTTTTCTAAAAAGCTTGGACAGAAAATCCATGTTTTTACAGCTAGGTGTGAAAAAGGGGCTTTTATTTTGAAGGACATACAATTTATGAGGTCATATGACCAGGATATCCCTATTGCTGATGGACATTTGACATGTGAGCATCACTGTCTTATAACCAACGGTTGTCTTTTATTCAGAACTTTTTAAAATTTTTTACCAAATAAAAAAAATAACTCAATATCTAGGGTAAGTAAACATTATTTATTTATTGATTTTACATTTAATACAGGGGCGACATGGTGGTGCAGGGGTTAGCGCTGTTGCCTCACAGCAAGAAGGTCACAGGTTCAAGACCTCCTTGGTCCTGGGTCTGGGACCTTTCTGTGTGGAGTTTGCATGTTCTCCCCGTGTCTGCGTGGGTTTTCACCGGGTACTCCGGCTTCCTCCCACAGTCCAAAAACATGCTCAGGTTAATTGGAGACTCTAAATTGCCCATAGGTGTGAGTGTGTGAGTGAATGATGTGTGTGCCTCATGATTGGCTGGCGACCATCTGGGGTGTATCCCTGCCTCTCACCGTAACGCGCTGGGATAGGCTCCAGCAGACCATGTGACCCTAATGAGGAATAAGCAGGTATAGAAAATGACTGACTGACATTTAATTCACTTTTGATATTACGTTTTATATGCTATTATAGATTATCCATGTGTAATATGATAAATTCCTAGTGTATACAACCTAACAGAGTCCCTTTGACTTACATATCAGGGAACTATCCTGAGACGATGGTTACTACTTTTTCTTATATTTATTACATTTATATCATTTAGGCCATTCTAAGTAATTTTACCACTTCTAAGTAATATATCACACAATAGAAAGACTCACATAGTTTATAATAACAAAAGTTAATAATCATCACATATGATCAAACCAATAATCAATCACTCAGTCACACACACACCTGACAACTGTTACATCACTGAATTTGCTGCCAGCACAACTGCAGTGCAGAGAGAGAGAGAGAGAGAGAGAGAGAGAGAGAGGGGTAGAGGTAGAGAGGGGTAGAGGTAGAGAGAGGTAGAGGTAGAGAGAGAGAGAGGTAGAGTGAGTGATAGAAATGAGACCAGAGACCAGATGTCCTCTCTGGTTTTGTCCCTTTAAGTCTCTTTAACTCTGTCTCAGTTGTGTATCCTTTAAATAAAAGCCGGATCAGTTTATGAATAATAATAATAATAACTAGGAATGTAATTCAGAGAGAGAAATAGAGATGTAGAGATAGTCTTTGTCAACGAGCCGGTGTTTCGGTTAAATCAGTGACCGTGCTATCTTGTGACTTTTCGGCCGAGTCTCATCTCTTTGTGACGGCAGCTGCTGATTAATGTACACACATATATACAGCTACAGCATTCATTAACATCTAATTTAAGATAAATTTAATTAATGTAATTCTTTTCAACAGCTGCCGTCACCACAACAACCACTGACGCGTTCGGCTGGAAGTCACCAGATAACACGGTCACTGTTTACACCGAAACACCGCAAACCACAATACTCCGGAGCCGTTAGACCAGTGTTTAGACCGGATTAAAACATTTTTATCACACGTTTTATACGCCGAATAAAAGTTAATATGACACGAATAAGTAAATAGTTTTAAATTTAGTTGACTGATTTAGGGACTCTTGGCCGAGGGCAGGTAAAGGTTAAAGAACTATTTTTTCCAGCGGTCACTGTCACTGAGCGTTCAGCGCCGCTGTCACATCCAACAACAAAAGGAGGTGCTGCGGCTTCGCGCGGAGGAGACGAGCCGAACCACTCACCAGGTCTCTGGGGTTCTCCATCAGAGCGGGCCGCGGAGGGACACTGCGGGCTCTGAGACGTTAAAATCCGCAGAAATCACCATTAAAAGCCCAGCGGCACGCATATCAGAACCCTTATCACGCCGCTGCTGCGCATGCGCGGGGACAGCAGCCAATGGTCGCCCATTGGCCGCTGCTTCTTCTTCGCATGCGCAGATCAGATCAGCCTGTGAGTCCGCCAGCGCCCCCTGCTGGACGGAACCAGAAACACTCACTTGATTATATTATATTATATTATATTATATTTGATTAGATTAGATTAGATTAGATTAGGGCGACATGGTGGAGCAGGGGTTAGCGCTGTTGCCTCACAGCAAGAAGGTCACAGGTTCAAGACCTCCTGGGTCTGGGACCTTTCTGTGTGGAGTTTGCATGTTTTCCCCGTGTCTGCGTGGGTTTTCACCGGGTACTCCGGCTTCCTCCCACAGTCCAAAAACATGCTGAGGTTAATTGGCAACTCTAAATTGCCCATAGGTGTGAGTGTGTGAGTGAATGGTGTGTGTGCCATGCGGATGCAGAAAAACTAGTCCACGCATTTGTTACTTCCAGGCTGGACTATTGTAACACCTTACTACCCCTCTAGAACACTGCACTCTCAGGATGCTGGGCTCCTTGTGGTTCCTATTGTCTCCAAAAGTAGAATGGGAGCCAGAGCTTTCAGCTATCAAGCTCCTCTTCTGTGGAACAAACTACCATTCTGGGTTCGAGAGGCAGACACGGTTATCACTTTTAAGAGTAGACTCAAGACTTTCCTTTTTGATAAAGCTTATAGCTAGGGCTGGCTCTGGTCATCCCTTAGATATGCTGCCATAGGATTAGACTGCTGGGGGACTCCTCTCTCTCTCTACCTCTCTCTCTCCCTCTCTCTCTCTCTCTCTCTCTCCCTCTCTCTCTCCCTCTCTCTCTCTCTCTCTCTCTCTCTCTCTCTCTCTCTCTCTCTCTCTCTCTCTCTCTCCTCTCCCTCTCTCTCTCTCTCTCTCTCTGTCTCTCTCTCTCTCTCCCTCTCTCTCTCTCTCTCTCTCTCTTTCTCTCCATCTCCATCTTACATGTCCACAGATGGATGTTACTAGTGAAACTCCCCAGAGTTTCTGTGCTCTATCGTCCAGCAGGTTCTCGTGGATCGTGGCTGCTGCTGTGATCCTCCATGACGTCCACTCCACATTTATTACTGGGAGTGGCTACTGCTTCAGTTCAGCTGCATGAGGCCCAATGATGACGGCTCCTGCTGCGACTCCTCAAGGCCCCTGATTCTCTACAGACTGAATCATTTTTACATCTCACAGACTGATAAACCATCATCAGATGCATGTCTGTCAGTCCTGGTTCATCTATAGCCTGTCTGTCCATGGGAGTGGATCTCTCCTTCACTGTGGTTCTCCCTGAGGTTTCTCCTTTTTCCCACTGGGTTTTGGAGTTTTTCCTTGTTGAAGGAGGGTCTAAGGACGGGGGATGTCTGGGTCACTGACTGAATTTTGTGAAGCCCAGTGAGGCAACTGTGTTGTGATGTTAGGCTATAAATAAAATTGAATTGAAAATGTGTCAATGTCTTATCTCATATTATTATTTGTATTTATTATTTTATATTATAATTATTTTTAAATGACATAATCATGACTTTTCATCGTCTTATGTGTCAGATCTCCTCCATGTCCAGCCTCTGATCAGCTTCATGTCAACTTTAATAGAATCAAAACCAGCTGATCCATGAGAATCTGGACGTGGATCCAGAAAACACTGATGAGATGAACAAGTTTTAACAAACGTATAATTAAACATTTTCCTACACATATAATTAAACCAGAAACTGATGTTTTTCTTGTTCCCTGTGTGTTTCTGAGACATTTTTGACCTTTAAAGGTCAACGAGGGATGAAGTTTCTGTTCTGTTTCTCCTCAGGACTCAAACCTTCAGGTTTCTACTTGTTCTTTTTATGTCATTGAGAGTTTTTATCTGTTGGAACCTGCTCTAAATGTCACAGAGTGAAGGTTGATGCTCATTAAAGCCTGAACACACCTCAGCTGAAGAAGAAGATCATTAACATCTGGCCTGAAGACTGGAGGAAAGAGAAGAGCTGCAGCTGTGATTTACACATGAAGGAGAATCCATAAAGAAGCAGATGACACATCAACAGCTTCTCCGTGAAGCTCCAGGTTCTCCAGGTTCTCCTGGTTCTCCAGGTTCTCCTGGTTCTCCAGGTTCTCCTGGAGTCGTGGATCCAGGCCCCAGCAGGTTGGCAGCGTACCTGCAGCAGGTAAGAACACAGGAAGCATGAAAAATTAAAAACTCACCATTTTACTTAATTTGTTTGATGCATAAAATAAAAATAAAGCTGTGGATCCTTTAATGTTTCTGGCGTTAGTTTGATTATTTGAATTAAACTTTATAATTTAATTAGTCTGCTCCAACCTACAGGTGTTAAAATACAGACTAAATTCATATTTACACATAATAATATTCCACCTTTGTTTTACAGTAGATTCAAGCTTTTATTTTATTTTTCATTAATGCATCAAACCTTCTGCTTCTCTCCCTGAAAATATCAAAACTTATTATAGAATACTCACATCTCTGTAGACATGTTATAAAAGAGGTAATAAATAATAAACTCATGAAAACAGTGTTTATTCTCATCACCTGCACTCCCCTGAACACAGCTGAACACACCAGAACACACCTGCACACACCTGACACAGCTGAACTCATGTGAACAAATCAAAACTACACCTGAACACACCTGAACTCCTCCAAACACACCTGAAATCACATGAACACACCTGACACAGCTGATACACCTGATAACACTTGATACACCTGATTACACCTGAACACACATGAAGACACCTGAACTCACCTGAACACAGCTGAACAAATCTGAACAGACCTGAATTCACCTGTACAAACCCAAACTCATCTGAACGAACCTGAACTTACCTGAATGCACCTTAACTTACCTGCCTGAACACACTGGTACTCACTTTAAGTCACTCACTTTAACACACCCAAACTCATCCAAACACACCTGAAATCACGTGAACACACCTGACAAAACCAAACTCACCTGAACACACTTGACCACCCTTACCTGGTCACACGTTAACACTTAAACTCACCCGGACATACCTGAACTCACTTAAACACACCTAAACTCACTAGAAGTCTCTTTAACAAACCTTAACACACCTGAACTCACCTGTTACAATGTATAATCAACACTTTTCATCCTCTTTGCTGTTTCCTGTTCACCTGTCCAGAACGTGCAGGGTCTCCTGACCCAGGGCTCAGGGGCTGTTGCTGTGGAGATGCAGCTGTTCCAGTCACCAGACCTGAAACAGCAGCTGGACCAGAGAGACACGAGTGTGATGCTGTTCAACCACAAACCAGACGACTGTTGGTTCAACAGTTGTTGAGTGGATTTATTATGATAATTATACTGTGGACAGATGCTGTTAAAGCAGCTGTGTGGTTCCCAGGTTCCCATGATGACCTTTGACCTTCCAGTGGTGTCCATTGAGCTGCAGCAGCTGAGGAGAACAGCAGCGAGTCTGCAGGAGGAGCTTGAGCTGCTGCAGGCTCAGGTGACTTCATTATATAATTATTGATTTATAATTAACATTAATTATACTATAATTAATATCTGAAAAGGTTTCACAGGTTATTCAGAAAAGAGGCAAAATATTCTGAGTTCAGACTTTATTATTGATGAAACCATAGATGATACAATCTCTGCTAAAAGTTTGATATAAAAATTAGATCATTGTTCAGTTATATCTGCAACACTCACATGTTCTTAACATAAGTTACTCCTGAACCCAAACTCACCTGAACTCACCTGAACACACCTGAACACACCTGAACTCACCTGAACACACCTGAACACACCTGAACTCACCTGAACACACCTGAACACACCTGAACTCACCTGAACACACCTGAACACACTTGAATTTACCTGAACTCACCTGAACACTCCTTAACACACCTGAACTCACTTGAACTCACAACAGCTTTAATCTGGTGTCTTTGTAGAACCTGCAGCTGCAGGACCTGCACCGGACTGAAGACTGTCTGAGGACAGACCTGGACTCAGACCTGCAGGTGGTAGCCCAGCATGCTGCAGACCACCAGGACCTGCTGGACCTCAGGGGCCAGCTGGAGAATGAGATTCAGGACTACAGGAGGCTGCTGGGGACTCAGATTCAGGACTACAGGAACCAGCTGGATGGAGGCAGCTGCTGGGGGTAAAATATAAAAATTGTTAGACGTTTGATTCAAATAAAGTGAATAAAAATAATTTATGTTCAGTATAAAATGGATCATCAGTTACAACAAATATTAATGTGACAGTCTCTGTATAAAATGTTAAAATGTCTGAAACAGTAAAAAGAGCAGCAGAGTTAATATGATTCAGATTTCATGAATAAATCAATCTTAATACTTCTATTAATAATAATCATGTTCTTTAATCCTCAGGGTCACTGATGTTGCTGCTTTCAGGACAGAAATCACGCAGGAAAATCTAAGATGGTTCAGACTAAAACTCTGACCACAGTTCGGCCAATCAGGGTCTGGAACAACTCACCACTGACGTTCATTAACAGACCAAATCTGATCCATGAGTCTGAAACCCTTAGGTCAGGAGCCGAGAGGGAATCAACACCCATCAACACTGTGGTAGAAGACAAAGTCCACGTTATAGAACCTGAGTCCGTTAGTCTCAAAGAAACCTCTAGAGAAGAAGAAAAGATCACTGAGACCTTTACTGATGCCGGCGTGAAGCACGAAACACGTTTCACACCAGAGACGACCACAGCTGGTCCTGGATCAGAGGTCACAGAAACAGAATCTGCTGAACCGGGCTGTGTCAAGAACCAGGATCCAGCACAGGTTGTGTCTTCTGGGTTAAAGACTGAAGCAGAAGAGGTCAGAGGTGAAGTTGTTGTTGTTAGAGGATCGAAGTCTGCTGGGAGAGAATCAGAGACCAGTCAGAAGTAGGAGGTTCGATGGTCCAGGAATTAGATCAGAGTTTGTCCTGGTATGAAGAAGCCAACAGCAAACAAAATGACATGAAGAACGACAGCAAGAACATCCCTGTCAGAGAGATTATACCTTTGAGTGCTGAGAATTTGAGGAAACCAAGGTCTGGTAGTCTCAAACAAACCATTGATGTTAAAGAGACAGACGCTACTCAACTGGATGATTTTCAGGCTAAGAACCAATATCCAGCACAAGATGAGTCTTTGAAGTTGGAGACTGAAATAGAAGAGGTCAGAGATAAAAGTGGAGTTGGGGACAACAAGATGAGAGAAGAGGTAGAGTCAGAGGGTTCTTTGATGGTCCACCAGAGTTTGTCCTGCTCCGGTGAGACCAACAGCAAACAAAATGACATGAAGAATGACAGCGAAAACAGCAATAACGTCCCTGTCAGAGAGATTTTACCTGTCAGTGCCGAGACTTTGAGGAAACCAGTGATGATCAACAGGTGCAGCAGTGATTCAGAGGATAAAGTCCACACTGTAGATCCCAAACTGTGCAATGGAACAACGATAGTTGGTCGGATTAACCTGAACGTTGAGGAAAGATCCATCGTGAAAACTGAGATAAATAGAACAGAAGGTTTGTTTCCTGACAAAGTGAGAAGGTCACTGGAGTTCAGGTTGAACCAGGGTCTGGTAGTCTCAATCAAACCATTGATGTTAAAAAGACAGATGCTACTCAACTGGATGATTTCCAGGCTAAGAACCAAGATCTAGCACAAGATGAGTGTTTAAAGCTGAAGACTGAAGCAGAAGAGGTCAAAGATATGGGTGGAGTTGTTGTTAGAGGATATAAAGTGTCTGGATCTGAAGGAAACAACAAGATCAGAGAAGAGTCAGAGGTAGAGACTTTAATTGACCATCAACGTTTTTCCTTCTACAAGAACAACAGCAAACAAAACGACAGGAAGAAGGATGCAGGTGTGATGTCTGATCCAGCTGTTTGGTCCTGCAATGATAAACCTCTCAGAGAAATTATCACAGAAACTTTGAAGGTAGAATCAGAGGTGAATCAGAAAGGTGTCGGTGTTACAGATGGAGAAAAGCTGTCGAGTCCAACAGATTCTGATGTGATGTTGTCTTCATGTGAATCAGTGATGTGTTCTATAGAAACAGATGAACGTCTAGTCTGCCCAGAAACAGGGCAGAATCAAACCAAGGTGACCCCACACCTGAGACCAGAGGAGAAACCTGTTCAACCTCGGTCATTTAGAAGCAGGTATCAGGCTTTGTTAGAAGTGGACAGAAATAGAAGCATAAGACCTTCAGTTAACAATGGTTCAGACCAGAAAGAGACTTTCAACAGACAGCATCTGGTTGACAGCTGTGGAAACGTCCTTGTTCCTGGAGGTAGCGCAGCTAGCTTAGACGCTAATAGAGGAAATACAATTGGTGGTGGCATAGCAGCAGAAACCAGGTCCAGTGGCAGCAGATTACCCAGTGAACCCAGTGAAGAATGCTCACTTCGTGCTAAAAATGAACCAGCAACAGGGAGGTTTGGCAAAGCAGGGAGTGGGGAGTGGATGGTTTACGGTGTTGTTTTTGGACGTAAGAAAAGCCTGGATGCTAACGTTAGCTTAGCGGACACCGGCAGCGAAGATGGCCAATCGGCACCCACACGACTACCAACAAACCCGCCGGGAACAGGGAGGATTGGCAGCGCAGGAAGCGGCGAGTGGCGAGTTTACGGGGGAAGCGCTGAACGTCGGAGTCGTGATGGCAGCACGGAAAGAGTCCGCATTAGCGTCAGCAGTAGTTTAGGCAGCGGTGACAGGTGCAGCAGGTCGCCATGGAACCGCCGCAGCAGCTTGGGGGGAGACAGCGGTGCAGGTGAACGTCTGGTGGTGAAAGACGGAACCACGAGGAGAACCCACAGCCCCGCGGAGAGGAGGCGTGGCAGCAGGAGCAGCGGTGACAGCAGCAGGGGGCGGGGCCTGAACCGCATCGGCACCGCAGGGGGCGGGGCTAATCTCAGCAGCTCTGGTAGTGGCGAGAGACTCAACAACAGAGGAGGCGGGGTGGGGGCGTGGCCTCACCCAGATTAGGGAGGGCCTTCAGCGTGGGGGGGGGGGGGGTCATCACCAGCAGCAACGGACCAATCAGAAGCACCAGGAGCAGAACCAGAGCCAACGAGGAGAGAATCAGCGTCTGCAAGATGGTGGCGATGTCGATGGCAGTGACAGCCGGTAGAGGGAGGAGTCAGGAGAGAGAGAGGCAGGGCCAGACGTCCAGACAGCAGGACACTGCAGGTGAGAACAGGTTTAATCCAGGATTCAGGTTCTGTTAAACTCAGAGTAAATTAACCCTGAGATGAGGGAAACTCTGAGTTATCTGATCCAGAAAGAGAGGGAACTGAAACTCTGACTCAGTCACCATGGTAACAGACAGGCAGGTTTACATGTAGAAACTGTGAGTTTCTACATTTCTCCTCCCACATGATGCAGCTCTTAAACATGAATTGTCCATTAATCCTCAATCTGATCAACATCAAAGCTCAAATTATTAGAAACACTACACCAGAGCCGCACTTCATCTGGTCCTTTACCCAGACGAAGTGCGGCTCAAAACCCTCTGATGAAGAAGAAGAAAATTGGGTCAGCGTTAACCCTGCCTGGGTGTGGGTTACCAGGGCCCCCCTCTGGAGCCAGGCCTGGGGGAGGGGCTCGGGTGCGAGAGCCTGGTGGCTGGGCCTTTGCTCACAGAGCCCGGCCGGGCTTAGCCCGAAGCGGTGACGTGGGCCCCCCTCCCCATGGACTCACCACCCATGGGGGCCACAGGGGGACGATGCGGAGAGAGTTGAGCGGC
>CM060482.1:29903269-29928269 GCA_030544235.1 Lepturacanthus savala | reverse complement strand
AGGATGTTTAATGGTTCAACGTGTTGGAACCTGTGAGTTTCTGTAATTTAGGTTATCTATCTTATTTAGGTTTAGGAGTGTAGGTGCGGCGTCTGCAGTGATGCGGGCCCTGCATCGGTCCGTCGTGGTGAAGAAGGAGCTGAGCCGAAAGGCGAAGCTCCTGATTTACCAGTCAGTCTACGTTCCTACCCTCACCTATGGTCACGAGCTTTGGGTAGTGACCGAAAGAACGAGATCGCGAATACAAGCGGCCGAAATGGGTTTCCTTCGCCGGGTGGCTGGGCTCTCCCTTAGAGATAGGGTGAGAAGCTCGGTCATCCGCGAGGAGCTCAGAGTAGAACCGCTGCTCCTCCACATCGAGAGGAGCCAGTTGAGGTGGCTCGGGCATCTAGTGAGGATGCCTCCTGGACGCCTCCCTGGTGAGGTGTTCCGGGCACGTCCCTCCGGGCGGCGGCCCCGGGGAAGACCCAGGACACGCTGGAGAGACTATGTCTCTCGGGTGGTCTGGGAACGCCTTGGGGTCCCCCCGGAAGAGCTGGAGGAAGTAGCTGGGGAGAGGGAAGTCTGGGCTTCCCTGCTGAAGCTGCTGCCCCCGCGACCCGATTACGGATAAGCGGAAGAAGACGAGACGAGACGAGTGTTTTTATACAATAAAACAGTATTTTGACATTTCAGAGAACTGAATCGGATTTATAAATCAGTCATTTTATTCTTTAAGAGGCTAAATGTGATTCTAGAGTCGAGCAAAGTGTCAGGATTTAAAACTAAAGTTCACTTTCAGGTTTAAAAAGACAAAAATAAAAACAGTTTTTCAGCAGTTTGGAACAAATGAAGATGACTGGAGATTTAAAACTCTATTTTATCTTCCTTAAAGTGCTGCAGCTGTAATGTATTCATCTTATTTAGCTGAAGCCTGTTGCTGCAGGTTTCAGGTATTTTTTGGTTTTTCAGCCTGTGGAAGTTTCCGTGCAAGCGGCTGACTGACAGTTTGACGAGCTGAGAAAGTTCAGCTGATGATTGACGGCCACATAAAGACCTAGAGGAGAACAGAAAGTAGAATTATGAGAAGGAGGGAGGAGAAAGCTACAGGCGACAGCAGGAAGTTCTGAAGAATTCAGCCTTTAGGAGAAAATAATGATGATGAAGCTGTGATTTTAAACCAACCAGGGGGGCGGAGCTTTACCGGAGGCAGGGGGCGGAGTCAAAGGTGCTTTAAACAACAACAGAATAGAGTTTATAGAGTTTTATTCAGGATACACATCAACTTTTTGTGGATAAATCACTTGATTTTTTAATAAACTGCAGAAACATGTACATTTCAGTTTGATTGATTTTACATCAATCAAACATGTTTACTGGAAGAATCTGTCACAAACTTAAAGACTAAAGAATGTTTTCTGCTAATTCACCACAATCTTTGAGTTTTATTTATTCACTTTATTCAACAAAGCTGCTTCACTGAAGTGATGATTTGCTGCAGTAACTTTAATCAACAGATTACATCCATCCATTACAGTTCTTAATGCTCCCATATGTCGACAGTTCTGCACAAAAGAGTGTGTGTGTGTGTGAGTGTGTGTGTGTGTGTGTGTGTGTGTGTGTAAGATTATGAAATAAAAGACAGATTAAAGAAGCTTTTATTTTTTTCATCTTTGAACCTGTTGTGTCATATCAGATTATTTCAGTGAAGCTGTGGGTGTGAACCTCCTGAACCTGAGAGCAGCTGAAGACGATGAAGATGATGAAGATGGGAACACGCCTGCAGCTGAATACCATACAGCTACTGATTCTCCACACCCACAACACTTAACCTTTAAATCAGTTTAGCTGCAGGTGCTGTCAGAGTCCTGTTCTCAGGTAAATAAACTCATTAAACCTGATTACAGGTAACTTATTACACCTGATTACAGGTAATCAGACTTACTACAGCTGATCACTGCCCTCAGAAAAACTGAAGACTGCTTAAATACACTGCTCAAAAAATTTAAAGGAACAGTTCATAATCAGAGTATAACATCAAGCCAATTAATCTGCTATATTGATGTGGTCGGGTCAGTAGCAGAGGGGGTTGGTAATTAGTTTCAGCTGCTTCTGTGTTAATGAAATTAACAACAGGTGAACTAGAGGCTCAACAATGAGACGACCCTCAAAACAGGAATGTTTTACAGGTGGAGCCCACTGACATTTTTCCCCTCCTCATCTTTTCTGATTGTTTTGCTGGACAGGGCCGGAGAAGGTCCTGAACCCATCAGCAGGACTGGTATCTGCTCCATCAGGATCAGAACTGCCATAGTCCTACAAAATGACCTCCAGCAGGCCACTGGTGTGAATGCCTCTGACCAAACAGTCAGAAACAGACTTCATGAGGGTGGCCTGAGGGCCCCACGTCCTCTAGTGTGCCTTGTGCTCACTGCCCGGCACCGTGGAGCCACAGAAGATCAGAATTGGCAGGTCCACCACTGGTGCCCTGTGCTTTTCACAGGTAAGAGCAGGTTGAGCACATGTGAGAGACTGGAGAAGCCGTGGAGAATGTTATGCTGCCTGTAACATGGTTCAGCATGACCGGTTTGGTGGTGGGTCAGTGATGGTCTGGGGAGGCATATCCATGGAGGGATACTCAGACCTCTGCAGGCTGGAGAACAGCACCCTGACTGCTGTTGGGTATCAGGATGAATCCTTGGACCATTGTCAGACCCTATGCTGGTGCAGTGGGTCCTGGGTTCCTCCTGGTGCAGGACAATGTGGAGAGAGTATGCAGCAGTTCCTGGATGATGAAGGCATTGATACCATTGACTGGCCCCTATGCTCACCTAACCTAAATCCAACACCTCTGGAACATTATGTTTCCATCCATCCGATGCCACCAGGTTGCACCTCAGACTGTCCAGGAGCTCAGTGATGGTCCAGATCTGGGAGGAGATCCCCCAGGACGCTATTCCTCGTGTCATTAGTAGCATGCCCCGACGTTGTCAGGCATGCATACACACACACTACTGAATATCATTTGAGTTGCTGCAATAAAACTTCAGCAAAATGGACTGCTGCATCATTTTGTTCTGTAATTTTCAGGGTGTCTTAGAATTTAGCCACTGTAAATTGATAATTTTCATTTCCATCAAGAGGTGGCATCCTTTCATTACCCAGTCCACATCAGTATAAATAACCAGCATCACATATTTTCCATTTCACCAGTCATGTCACCTCCAGCTGGTGCACTGTTGTCAATCTGCTGCAGGTAGAGAGAAGTAGCGCTGACCTCTGACCTCTGCTACAGGTAGAGAGGAGCAGCTCTGACCTCTGACCTCTGAACAGTCTCTGCTATCTCTGCTTTGTTGGTGCAACTTTCTTAAAGTTGTACCAACAAAGCAGGATGTTCCCTCTGTCCTTGTTTCTGCTGAATCTGTCAAACTGGACCTTTAAATGTTTAGAAGAAGAGGAAATGAACTTGGTGAAAGTGTTAAATTAAGCTTTTATTAAACTCAGTGTATGATCAGATCCTCCTGACTCAGCCTAATTCAGACAGGATCTGAGAACTGGTTGGTCCATTCTTCTTTGTCTCAGTCTCAACCAGCATTGACCAACGTGTCTTCTCCATCAGCATCAACTGAGCCGATGCGAATGGACCATCTCTGCAGTCAGGCTCCGCCCCCAAGCATGTTGTTGTGACATCACTGGACTTCATTATCTTTCAGTGACAATTCATGCAGCAAATTTGTGATTTTTTTGTCATTTTTGGAATCTTCATTTGTCCTCCATCACCCTCACAAACTGAACCTTAACACCAGCCACCGAGGAAAGTAGAATAGAGGTAAAATAAGAGTGAAGCAGCTTCAGTTTCTGTTCCACGATTTAGTCCATTTAGTATCTGAGGTCTGATGTTTGACAGCTGAGATGAACTGAATTTTATTGATCCTCTGAAAATATAAAAAGTGTTTATTTAGGATCAGAAGACTCATCCTGATCAAACAGGAGTGTTTAGTCTTTAAGCTGGTCTGGCTGCTGCTGCTGAACCTGCTGCCAGCTGTTACCTAACTCCAGCTGTTATATAACTCCAACTGTTGTCTAACTCCAGCATTATTAATGCTGATTGCTGTGGGCTGAGGCTAAAATCATTAAATGTCAGGCAGGTCTGAACAGGCCCGGCAGCTTTTGATCTTCCTTTAACTTGGCGTCGGGTTCTCAGACACACCTTCATCAGGTCAACAGGTGTCTCCTCCCAGACTTGGCAGGACGTGTCCATCTTCCTCCTCCTCTTCACCCGTCCTCCTCCTATAAATTACCTCCTCGCTCTGAGCCTTTCACTCTCCCTCCTGATCCGCAGCAGCCTCCTTCATCTTCATCTCAGTAGACCAGCAGGATGATGTCCATCAGCTCCAGAAGCTCCAGGTCCATCAGTGGCGGCGGTGGTTACCTGAGCAGCAGCAGGTCCATGCACGGCGGCGCCGGTGGTGGTTCTGTCCGGATCTCCTCTGTTGGCTCCTCCCTTCTGTCTGCAGCAGGTGGTGGAGGAGGTGGAGCCGGCTATGGCTTCAGCTACAGTAGCAGCAGCGGTGGTGGTGGTGGAGCATTCGGCGCCGGCGGAGCGTTCGGCGCCGGTGGAGCGTTCGGCGCCATGGACATCGGCAGCGTGGACATCGGCGCCAACGAGAAGGCCACCATGCAGAACCTGAACGACCGGCTGAGCGTCTACCTGGAGAAGGTTCGTAAGCTCGAGATGGCGAACAGCGAGCTGGAGCTGAAGATCAGGCAGTTCCTGGAGAGCAAGACCTCCCCGTCTGCCAGGGATTTCAGCGGCTTCACCGTCACCATCAGTGAGCTGCAGGGAAAGGTGAGCAACGCTTAATCAACCAATCAATCAATCAACCAATCAATCAACCAACCAATCAATCAACCAACCAACCAACCAACCAATCAATCAATCAATCAATCAATCAATCAATCAACCATCCAATCAACCAAGGTTGGCATCAATCAGCACATTTGTTGGATGTTGTTCCTTGATGTGCTGATGAAGGAAGTCACCAACCAACACGTCTTCTCTTCTGCAAGAGTTTTATTCCACAAAGAACAGAGTGAAAGACATAATGAATCAGAGTAATTTATAGATCTGTCTCCATGATGCTGGAGACCTCTCTCTATTCATCCCAACACCTTCTTCATAGACTGTTCTTTGGTCCATACCTGGTCAAATTTCTCTCTATTTGGTAAAAACAGCTCACCAGTTGTTCCTGATGATCAGCTGCCTTGAGACAATTTAAAGAAAGTCCAACATCTGGCTTTGACCTCTGACTTGGGCTGCAGGCCTTTCAACCCCTTTTTTCTCCATCATATGGCCAGTTTCTATTCTATAAGGTTTACATTCACATGGCATCTCATTTTAAGATGTGGAAAATACACAACAAGGGCAACAACAAGGTTGAAATCATTTAAATTAAAGTAGACAGTAGATTTACAACAATAATAGCAAATGATGTCTAAAACATATAGGTGACATCAGGGCTAAAGAACAAGGTAAGTGATGTCATGGTGGTCTGAAAGCATTTCCATACAGGTTTTGAGCTTTAGTCATATGACCTCTGAACCTCTGCTGCTGCTGCAGTGGCAGAGAAAGAGTTGATGCTATAATTTAAACTGTGTTTGTTTTTGTTGTTGTTTTCAGATTTATTGTCTAAATAGTAAATCTCATAATGTCCCTGACTTTGAATTGGTCATATTTGACAGTTTTAGGTGATTTGACTAATAATTTCTTTTCCTGGTACATTCATACTATGTTCAATCAATAGAATAAGTACTGAGTAATATATTAGTAATATAGTACTAAACTGAGTAATATACTCAGTTTGTGCAAAGTAGTTAACAGCATCATTGTGACTGAGTATAAATCTGCCTCCTCCAACATTAAACCCTCATCTACTGCGTTTAAATACATAAAAACCAAATATTCACCACAAATCTGTCGTTTTCTTCTTCCAGATCCAGGACGCCACCAGTTTCAACGGTGGCATCTACCTCGCTGTGGACAATGCTAAACTGGCTGCTGACGACTTCAAGCTGAAGTGAGTGAATCTGGTCAAATAAAAAAAAATAAATAAATAAAACGTTTCTGAAAAATTTTAAAGATTTGATGATGTTAACAAATTTCACAAAAAAGGAGGTGATATTTTAGCAGCCAATAAATAATGTTCCATAACCCCCTATAAACAATTTTCACTGTTTTTTGTCTTTTAAAGAAATAAACTAGAGCTGCAATAATTAGTTGATTAGTTAATTAGTTGCTAAATATCATATTAATCTCCAACTCATTTACCAACAACCAATCGATTAAACTAATCGATTAATCCAGTCATTTTTAATTAGAAAACATCTAAATTCTCTGGTTCCAGCTTCTCTTCTCTGGTTATTTCCTGGTTTCTTTAGTCTCTATAATAATAAACTGATGATCTTTGGGTTGTGGACAAAAAAAGACATTTTAGGTTGAATCTTCAGTTTTGGAGACACTGATCCACATTTTACACCATTGAATGAACCAAACTACTAATTAATCTTTTTTTAAAAAAAATCAATAAATGAATCAACTATTTATTAGGTGCAGCTTTAATGTTCACTAGTTTTCAGCTGAAACAAGCAGTGAACAGAAAATGAAGTTGATGTTAATGTTAGCAAACACTTTCTAACATCTTTTTAACATTGCTAATGTCAATAAATACTTGTGGAGTTCCACAGGGTTCTAGTCTGGTAACAGTCGTTGGTTGAATCCCTACTCATTTGGACCTTTGGTTCCAGGTATGAGAGCGAGCTGGCCATGCGTCAGTCGGTGGAGGCCGACATTGCCGGGCTGAGGCGGGTCCTGGATGAGCTGACACTGGCTAGGTCCGACCTGGAGATGCAGATTGAAGGGCTGAAGGAGGAGCTGGTCTTCCTGAAGAAGAACCATGAGGAGGTGGGTGAACTCAGCTTCGTACAGCAACTTGAACCCTGAACCCCTGAGTTACAGTTTCAGTCGTGAACCTGATGTTTCTACCAGGAGCTGCTGGTGATGAAGGCTCAGATGAGCGGTCAGGTCCACGTGGAGGTGGACGCCGCGCCGCAGGCCGACCTCACCAAGGTCATGGAGGACATCAGGGAACACTACACGGCCGTCGCCGCCAAGAACCGCAAAGAGCTGGAGGTCTGGTTCCAGGCCAAGGTGAGAAAAAGGGGGCGGGGCCACGGATACTGTTCTAACCCAAAATGGCTCATAATCATCATCTGTTTAGTTTTAATAACCAAACAGATGCTGATTACAGCTCAAAAACTAGGAAATAACAGTGATTTTTCTGATTATTAATGGATTATAGGGGGATATCAGGCAAAATGGACCATTTCAGGTTTGGGGGAAATTAGAACCATACAAAGGATTTAAGCTGTTTATATAACTGTAGTTGACTAGTAACAGGTGATGTGATTAGTTTATGGTTTCTATGGTGATGTATTAGTTTATGGTTTCTATGGTGATGAGACAATACTTCAAATCTAGACTGAACCAGTAGAGTCAATGGAGTAGAAATGTCTTCAGATGCTTACAGAGATGTGATTAAATCGTTTCAGATCCTCATTGGACACAGCTGTGAATTCATGATATCAATCTCATGTTATTTCTGTTGCCCGCAGTCAGAATCCCTGAACAAAGAAGTTGCCGTCAGCACAGAAACCCTCAACACCACCAAGTCGGAGTTCTCTGAGGTGAAACGCAGCCTCCAGGGCCTGGAGATCGAGCTGCAGTCACAGATGAGCATGGTCAGCACAGCCTTCATGGGTTTTTATCATCGTGTTGAAGCCACTCTGAAGCGTCTCTATCTGTTTCCCTGCAGAAAGCGTCGTTGGAGTCGACTCTAGCCGAGACCCAAAACCGGTACGGGATGCAGCTGATGGGCTACCAGAACCAGGTCCTGATACTGGAGGAGCAGCTGGTGCAGCTCAACGCTGACATGGAGCGGCAGGGCCACGAGTATCAGATGCTGCTGGACATCAAGACCCGGCTGGAGATGGAGATCGCTGAGTACCGGAGGCTGCTGGACGGAGACGCTAGCAGCAGGTACCGTGGGAGGGAAGGGTGAGAATAGTTCTGTATCAGAGAAGACAGGGAGGGAGAGGAGGAAATCAGGCTGAGCACTTTATTAATGGCTGACAGTCTCAGGACTAACATGAAGATTCTCCTAAACACACTGACTGACGTGGTTTTATAACATCGAGAAGTCAGTTTGATCCTGGGCTACATCACTGTCCTGGTTTAAGATTCAACATTCAAAGTGTTTATTGTCATATTCACAGTGTAGAAACAAGGTTCTCTATTCAGTGGAATTCTTACTTGTTGTCCACATGAATGCTGTATCATTAAGAATAAAAATAGTAATAAGGTGTTAAAGTTAAGATAAAGTAAAATAAAAAACATGAATATAAATATAAACTATAAGTAGGCAGATGATGTACATATATTTACAAATAATATGCAAGGAATGAGGAGAAGGAATAGTGCAAAAAGTCAGGAATAAGGTGCAAAAAGTCAGGAATGCACTTTAGTTTTAATTTGGTATTAAATGAATGTAGATGTTTGTTTCATCAGGTTTTTCTGCATCTAAATGCATCTCAGAAGTTTGTTCAATTTACTAAGATTCTTAGAAGATCTACTAAGATTTTTAACCAGAATTTAAAATCAGCTGATGCAGAAATAATGTTGTATTGTTGTTAGCGTCTAATTATTAAACCTGTAAAATCATCACAGATATGTAGAGACTCATACCAGAATATGCTGATAACCACTATTAACTATTGATTTATTTAATGGATGTTTCAAACATTGGAATCTATGGTTTAGTGTTGCTATGCTAAATATTAAAGAATAGAAAGTAGCAGAAAGTAATGACAGATGTACTTCAACAAAGGAAAAGAAGGAACAAACAGAAACTTTCCTGTTTTTAAACAACCTTCGTGGCCGATTGAGATAAAGATTTTGGAGTTAACGAAGTCGTACAAAGACAACGTGACCAGTGTCTCTGTTAACTTCAAACATTTATTCACTTTCTCAATAAATCACACGAGTCTGTGAAGCTCTGGAGGGGCCACAGGAAATGAGGTGGCGGCCAAGATCTGGGCCCCGGACCTTGGGTTGGACACCTATGATCTAGAAATCAGTCCATGGTCAGTGCTGATTAAAACAGGTGATATTCAACCTAAACCTGGTTTAGAACATCCTGATCTGCAGCATCGGTTGTGTAATACAATAGTTTGTTAATGGTTGGACAAAGGTTATTATAAGTGTGAAAAGGGGGCTTTTATTTTGAAGGACATACAGTTTATGAGGTCACATGACCAGGATATCCCTATTGCTGATGGTCATGTGAGCATCACCTTGTCTTTTATTCAGAATTTTGGAAAATTTTTACCATATGATAAAAACGCAATGTCTGAGGTAAGTAATTTTTTATTCATTTTTACGTTTAATTAATTTTGATGTTATGTTTTTTTACTACTACTACTACTAAAATAGATTTGTTTCCATATGGTAAAGTCCTAGTATATTCAACTTGATGGAGTTACATAGCATGAAAACTACTTTTTTTAATATATATATCTATTATTTAGGCCACTTTAAGTAAACATTTGACCATGTGTAGTTAATATTTGATCCATAGAGGGTTAACACTGCTGCTGGAGTCAAAGCATGAAAATATACAGATACAATCTGTAAAAAAAACACAAACACCTGCATCATGTTGCTGTTGCTGCATAAACAGATAAAATCAGACAGAAAAGCAGGTGTCATTTAATAAAAAGTGAATAGATATAATGAGGGAGGGAAATTATAACAAATGACTATTGATGAATGATGAATAAATACATGTCTCTTACATGTTTTTATTAAACCTAACCCTAAACTTTTAAAGTCTGATCTTTATCTATCAGGTCTATCAGGTACAGGCAGAGAGGGATGGGTGCTAGAGCACCTACAGTAGAGTTTACTGATTATTAGATTCTATGAAATATTTAATTAAAAAAATCTGACTCTACAGAATTGACTCTGGATAAATGATTGTTTTTTATTATCTGTTAAAAGCTTTGGTTTTTGTCAATGAATGTAGTAGTATGAATGAGTAGTTCGACATAGTGATAGTTCCTACTTTCTTTGTGTAAACGCCAGTTTTTTTTTTTTTTTTTTTTTTTTAAGGAAGCACTGCAATGATGTTTAGGAGCTTCCACCTTTAGATTGTCTGATTGTCTCAGTTTTAATCATTAATGCTCAGTCATTGCTCAGTCCTGTAGTTCATGAAGGAGATAACTGATCTGATCCTTGTTTGTATCTTTCCTGCAGCATCAGCATCTCCAAGAAAACCACCATCTCCTCCATATCGTCCTCCTCCATGGCCTCCGCCGAAGCTGAAGCTGCTGCTGCTGCCGCCCTCGCCTCTGATACCACCATTACCAAGCAGAAGATCATCACCATCGTAGAGGAGGTGGTGGACGGGAAGGTGGTGAGCTCCTCCAGTGAGGCGATCGTCAACCAGGTGTGAGGAGGCCAGCAGGGGGCGCTCAGACCAGCTAGAGGTCCTCAGACCACCAGGAGGTCCTCAGACCACCAGGAGGTCCTCAGACCACCAGGAGGTTCTAAGACCTGCGGAGGGCGCCCACACACTTCTCACACAACAATAACCATGAATAAAGCCGTGTTGCTTCAGAATAAATGCGTCTGCATCTTTTTGTCTAACAGCTGCTGTTCCTGCTGTGGCCACCAGAGGCTGCTGCAGCAAAACCTGATCAGCAATAATTAGAATAATCTGGACATAACAACTGATTACGACATGTGATTGATTGATAGATTGATTGATTCATTGATTACTACTTCGATAGAGTAGTGACAGGTAACTATCACCTCATTCTGAACGGTTTCCAGGACATTTTTGACTAATTTGCAGGTATTTACCTCTCTAATGCACGAAATACTACTTGCACATGGTAAAAATGTTTTATTACTTAAAATGGTCTAAAAAATAGATATATTCAAGAAATAATGTAAACATAGTCTCAGGATAGTTTCATGCTATGAAAGCCAATGGGACTCCATTAGGTTAAATACACTTGGAACTTTCAATATTTGTATATTGTTCCCAAATTATAACATCAAAATAAAAAAAAAAAAATCAAGTTCAATTTTTTATTTGGTGAAATTTTTCCCAAATTTTGAATAAAAGATGATGCTCACATGTCAAATGTCCATCAGCAATAGGGATATCCTGGTCATGTGACCTCATAAATAGTATGTCCTTCAAAATAAAACCCCCCTTTTCACACCTAACTGTAAAAAATAGATTTTACATCACAGCTCTTTAGAAAAATGAAGATAAAGTTATTGTTGCCATATGACAACACTTTGCAGTAGAGGGTTATTGGTTCATTTTTTGGAAAAACTGAAAACGTTGGTTTAGTTGTAAGTTGAGTTTATTTTTTGTTTATATGTCAGAGACCATGTGTTATAGAAAATAGAGTTAGGGGTCAGGGGGCCATAGATATACTCCACCATCACACCTACACCACCGTTCAATAGTTTGGGGTCACTTTTATTCAGTGACCCCAATTCAGTTCAATAGTCAGACTTTTATTTACCACCATGAGTTGTAAAATGAATATAAACTATAGCCAAGACACTGACAAGGTTAGAAGTAATGATTTGTATTTGAAATATCTTTTCCTTCTAACTTTGCTTCGGTCAAAGGAAGGTCAGTTTTCTAGTTTCTCTAAGCAGCTAAACTGTTTCCAGCTGTGCTAACATGTTAGCATCAAGGGTTTTTTAATCATCCATTAACCTTCTGATCAATAATCAAACACATTGATCCATTACAACACTGGAGTGATAGTTGCTATAAATGGGCCTCTATACACCTATGTAGATATTGATGCAGCAAAAACCAGACATTTGCAGCTAGAATAGTCATTTACCACATTAGTGATGTATAGAGTGGATTTATCATTAGTTTAATGTTATCTTCATTGAAAAAAAAAACTGCTTTTCTTTCAGAAATAAGGGGATTTCTATGTTTCTGCCCCAAACTTTGGGGCAGAAACGTTGTACGTTGGTACGTTGGTCTTTTGATTCTTTTGATTCTTTTGGGGTAACTATAACCTCATTCTCAATGATTTCCAGGACATTTTTGAGTAACTTACAGGTATTTAATGGTTCATTTTAGGACATTTAGTAGAAGTTGTAAAGAGAAACTGAAAAAAAGTTGATTTAGGTGTAAGAAGTTGAGTTTAGTATTTGGTTTATATGTCAGGGACCATGTGTAACAGTAAATAGAGTTATGGGTTAGGAGGGGACATAGGTATACTCACTATACTTCACCATCACACATACAAGTAAAAATCAGCTAATCACAAGAGATGCTCATGAATATTAATGAGACAGATCAGAATCAACCTGTTCAGGGCTCTGTAAACTACACTGGGTGGAGTCTTTCTACAAATAGAACCAGGAATAGTGCAGATCTGGATCTTGGATTCATTCCAGCTGTGATCTGATCGGAGCTCGTTAAGTTTTTATGATCCTTGTTGTTGCTGAAGCTGTTCAGATGCTTTAAATGAGTCAACATTCCTGCAGCATGAAGTGAGGTTCAGACTGAACAATGTGCTGTTTAATGGATGAATCTTGTTGGTTTAGTTCTTTCTCTGCAGTGCAGGATCTGAGGTTTTCCTCTAACAGCCGATCTGTGTGATTGAAGCTTCTTTATGAGGCTCTGGTTGTTATTTCTGATTCTCTGAGCTAGCAGCTCTGCAGCTAAACCACGTTTATTCCTGTTGTTTAAGCTGCAACAAAAGCTGTGATTCACAAACCAGAGTCATTCAGTCATCACATGTTAAAGTTAGACTAACATTAACTTTAACTCTAACCTTCCTGGAGCTAGCATCACCGCAGTGGAGGGGTTAGCATGTTCCAACAATCCCAGGAGTTACAGTAGTGTGAAAAATAACATCTGTCCAGTGTGACTAACCAGATTAATCCAGGTTTTTTTATCGTTAGGTCAGGCCCGGAATGGAAGGAGGACTCAAATGCGAAAATCAGGGAAACAGGTTTTTATTGCTTCCAGGCTGCAGCCACAAGGGGCTATAAAACACACAAAGAAACAAAAACTGTCCTAAAACTACATTCTCTAACTATCTGGGGTCTAACTACACTCACGCTATCCGAAAACAAGAGAACTAATCTCAAACAAAAAACACTTCACCTAAAAGAGGGAAGGACTGAAACAAACAGGAATTTAACAAAAGGAAATCACTCCGGAAGGAGGAAAAAACGCTAGAATATCTAGAGATAATCTGAAAGCACTATCTAAGGCTCAAGAAACAAAAGCAATCCCAAAGGACGACAAAGCTATGAAACGATATCTTATTCTAACTCTAACCAAGGCTATGAAAACTTACGAACAAAAAGAGGCAAAGCAAAGGGCAAAGCGACTGTGGTATGATGACTGGATTGGGTGCAATGAACAAAGACACTTTGGCACGAGACAAGTGGAAACGCAAACTATAAATACACAAGGAGGGGAAATTGGGAACAGGTGCAACCAATCAGGAATCAGGGCATACGATCAGACTGGTGACACATGAGGAAGGACAAGTGACCTGAAATGAGAGGAGAGTTAGGATTTCAAAATAAAACAGAGAAAGGACATGGCAAAAAACCCAGACAGGACAACCTCACCGCTGTGACAGCTACATGGCAGCTGTAAACCAACAAGGCTCAGAATTCATGGTATTATGTAGAAAGGAGTGTGTTCTAAGAAATATCAGTGTCTGCTGTTGACTTTACAAACTCAAAACTATTTTGTACAAACCTTTTTTTATAGGATTTATCAATTCTGTGAATCACTGAACTAGTATTTAGTTGTATGACACAGTTTTTTTATAACAGCTTCACATCTGTGTAGCATGGAGTCACCATTCCACAATTTCTTGGTTTTGTTTCAGAAACAGCATTTTTGATGTCACCCCACAAGTTCTCCATTAGATGAAGGTCCAGGGATTGGGTTGACCACTCCATAACATTAATATTATTGGTTTAGAACCAAGATGCTGCTGGTTTACTGGTGAGTTTGGGGTTGTTGTCTTGTTGAAACTCACATTTCAAGGATATTTCCTCTTCAGCATAAGACAGCATGACCTCTTCAAGTATTCTGATATATGCAAACTGATCCATGGTCCCTGGTATGTGATGAATAGTCCTGACACCACAGTAGGACGTCTTCAGACTGAACTGTGACTTCAATTCAGAGTTTGGGGTCGTCTCATTATCTGGCTGCATCCCTTAGACCCAAAATGAACAATTTGACTCTCATCAGTCCACAGAATGTTCCTCCAGGTCTCTTTAGGTCAGTTGATGCCTTCTTTTTTTAGCAGAGCGACTTTGTGGTGATTCTAGTAAATAGATCAGCTTCAGCCAGCTTCGCAGCAGTAACAGGTAACTCCAGACTGTCTCTGATCATCCCGGAGCTGATCATTGAGTCTTTACCATTCTCCTTATTCTTACATCCATTCTGATGATCATCTTCCGTTTTCTGCCACGTGTCTCTGTTTTTTTTCTCCATTTTAAGGCATTAGCTCACCAGCCTATAATTATGTGCACCTCTTTATACGTTTTTCCCTCTTTAATCAACTTTTTAGTCAAAGTTGTTCTTGAACGACCCATTTAACAGTGTGATATCATGAATTCTGGGTCTTGTTGGTTTTCTGAGGATCTGCTACATCTGCTGCTAAATTCTTTGCTCTGTAGCATTAAAACTAAAACCTGGATTAATCTGGTTGGTCCTATTGGACTGATGTTATTATGAACTCTACTGTATGTTGGAGGGGCTTATCCTGCATTGGAGCAAACTAACTCTAGTGCTAATGTTAATTAGTGTTGGTGTTATTTACTTAGTCTTAACACTAACAGTGTTAGTTCTAGTTTCTACTTAGTGGATTCATCTTTAGACCACTTAGTGGTCTAAAGATGAACCTTTACTGATGGTCACCTGAGGTTTGACCTCTGACCCTCAGAGAGTCTGTGTTGACTCATCAACACACTGCTGATCAGTTTTAGTTTTAGTGTGTGATCAGCTGATAATATCCTACAGAAACAACCCCTGAACATATGAAAGGATGTCAGTGTATTGTTTGTCTTCGTGGAACCAGATAAACCAACGTTCAGATGGATCCGCTGAGGACAGAATGTCCCCATAAACCAACGTACAGATGGATCCGCTGAGGACAGAATGTCCCCATAAACCAACGTTCAGATGGATCCGCTGAGGACAGAATGTCCCCATAAACCAACGTTCAGATGGATCTGCTGAGGACAGAATGTCCCCATAAACCAACGTTCAGATGGATCTGCTGAGGACAGAATGTCCCCACAAACCAACGTTCAGATGGATCTGCTGAGGACAGAATGTCCCCATAAACCAATGTTCAGATGGATCCGCTGAGGACAGAATGTCCCCATAAACCAACGTTCAGATGGATCTGCTGAGGACAGAATGTCCCCACAAACCAGTTGGAAAACGTCCCCACAGAGACACAAACTCTGCAGTCAGACTCGATTTTCCACTTAAAATCAGCCTTGGGCTGAATGTTAATGGAGGCCAGGTAACCGTGGCAACGCCAGGTGGAGATTTACCTATGACAAACAAGGCATCTGTTTTTACTGTTGGAGGCAGCAGGTGAAATATGAGACGCTTCATACCTGCATTCAGCAGCAGCCTGAGGACACGAGTCAACAACCCAACATGCTGCTTCTGACAGGTTGGACACATCTTTTATTTTGTTATCTATCAAACAATCAATTATTTTAGGATACGGATGCAAATTAGATGCATGAAGTTGTTTTAAACTGTATTTGAATACAAGTATTTGCATTGAAATCAGTGTATATCAGCTTTAATTTACATATAATACTCTCCTTCAGTGAACTTTAACACCAACAGTATATTTGATGAGGATCAATGATGAGTGACCTCTATTGAAATCCCTTCAATGATTATAAGACACAAGCGTCTTTTATGTTTAATAAAATCATCTTTTACACTTTAATTTTCTTAAAACTTTAGTTAAATCAAATACAATCTAAACCTCTGATTCTTATTTTTAATATTTGCTTTAACATCAACAACCTCTTCCTGCATTCTGCCATTATTACTTATGGATGAAATTATAGTGAAAAGAAAATATTCTCTTTGTTTCTAGTTATTTATTTCTGTTTTGTTTTGAAGTGAGTGTCAAATATTTCTGTTTATTGAACGTTCCATGGCCAGAATCTGTGACAGAGCTCTGTCTGTTTTTTGATGTTTTTTTTTTTGTTATAATTTAGTCAGACTCTAATAATAAAACTTTATTTAAACTTTCTTTGTTCAGAGGAGAACCAATGAAATCTTCCACCAAAACAATCTTTGTTGGCTTCATGATTCAGAACTGGGCTGAAATGATATGATGATTTGATAAACTTTAACACGTGAAGACATTTATTTCATGGTTTTTGCAGTTTTTACATCTGGATTTGGACATTTATTTGTCTCCAAACTTCACATGAAGTGCAAAGCTGCTCCGTTTTACAACTTTACGACTGAGTTTTACGAGTTTTCATGAGCAAACAAAGCCTGAATGAAGCTGCACAAAGGATTTTATTGTTTGCAGGAGCAGCAGATGACAGAGTGGAGGAGAAGGATCCTGCAGACGTGTCTGAACCTGCAGAGGAATCTGAGTCTGTGACAGAGGGTCCAGGGTCTGAGATGTTCCACAATCTGCAGATTAGATAAAATTAAGCTTGTCTGCAGCTGCACAAAGAGTCACTGAGGTGTTACTCAGAGCAAACAGCCTGCTGGATGATGGATCGTTGTGCAACAGGCAGATGCTTTGAATTCCTGCCGTGTGATTGGTGCGTTGTTGCTGTGTTTGTTCTCTGGGCCCCGGGGCGTTGTGGTGGGTGCTGCACCGCCTCACCCCTCCCTCATTTCCAGGCGGCATAAAAAGCCACCGTGTCCGAAGCCTCGCCGCACTCGCTCCAGAGACTCCTCCAGCATGACCTCCTACGCTCGCTCCACCACCTTCTCCAGCGGGAACCGCCTCAGCTCCATGAGGGCGCCCTCCATGTACGCCGGCGCCGGGGGCACTGGGGTCCGCATCTCCAGCGCCAGCTCCCGCAGGAGCTACTCTGCCGCTCCAGGTGCGGGGTTTTCAGCCGCCGGGTCAGGCCTCAGCGGCAGCGGCGGTGGCTTCAACCTGTCTGATGCCATCGACATCTCGGACAACAAGAGGGCCACCATGCAGAACCTGAACGACCGGCTGTCCTCCTACCTGGACAAGGTGCGCACGCTGGAGAACGCCAACGCCGAGCTGGAGCTGAAGATCAGGCAGTTCCTGGAGAACAAGACCAAACCCGAGGGCCACGACTGCTCCGCCTTCAAGGCCGTCATCGCTGACCTCCAGGACCAGGTGAGTCTGGGTTTGTGATTCTAGGACATTGGTAGAAACCTTAGAGAAAAGAGCAGGAAGCTGAGATCCTCCATCCAGGAGAGAAAAGAAAAGCTGGAATCTGAGCTGCTGCAGAACACAAAGCTTTTCATGACAATAAACCTTCACTGAAAGCAAAAAGCCCTGCAGCAGCAGACTCAGGTAACCAGTGCAGACATAAAATACAGGTGCAGCCACACCCAGACCAGAAACAGGCCAACAGAATCTACACATGGGAACAGAAACTTGACTTTTATTTGCACAGATATTACGTCACCCTCATATGAAACAGGAAACCAGGACAGCAACATATAAACATTAAAGATGCTTTTTGTTCCTTTAGTTTTGGTCTAGATTAGAGATCCTGAATCAGATCTTTGAGCCTCTCTACAACAAACTAAGTTCTGATGAGACCAGAGGATGAAATTAAAAAAACAGCCTGAATCTCCTTGTGTGTTCCAGATCTTAGACGCCACCCGTGCTAACGGGTCTCTCTATCTGGCCGTGGACAACGCTAAACTGGCAGCAGACGACTTCAAGGTCAAGTGAGTAAACCGACGCTCAACATTCACCCAAAACTCGCTGTAACTTCCCAGATTTGTTTCCGCTGAATTCATGATGATGTGATTGACGTTGCAGGTTCGAGAACGAGCTGGCCATGCGTCAGTCGGTGGAGGCTGACATCGCCGGGCTGAAGCGGGTCCTGGACGAGCTGACGCTGGGCAGATCCGACCTGGAGATGCAGATCGAAGCTTTGAGGGAGGAGCTGATCACTCTGAAGAAAAACCATGAGGAGGTGCGTAGAAACACAGTTATCACGCCTCGAAAAACATGTTTTGAAACCAGCTGCTTGACAGAGTGTTCGTCCTGCAGGACCTGCTGGCTCTGAGGACCCAGATGAGCGGGCAGGTGAACGTGGAGGTGGACGCTGCTCCTCAGCAGGATCTGACCGCCGTCATGGCTGGAATCAGAGAGCACTACGAGACTGTTGCCACCAAGAACCGCAGAGAGCTGGACGCCTGGTTCCAGGCCAAGGTGGGTATAATAAACACTGATGTCAGAGAGTCTGACAAATAAAATGAAAACATTCTGGCCTTATGTTTTCAAAGAGAATTCAGGAAGATTCACATTCATTTCAATAGAGTTAAGAGTTTTGAGCAGCATCTAGTGGCCATTATTGGAATTGCATGCTAAACAAAATATAAAATATAAACATATTTTATTAAATATTGTTTTTATTTTATAATATAATAATATTTATTTTATTAATTAAAACATTATTTATTTATTTATTTATTTTTGTTGTTGTTTGTAGATCTATTTCTGTATTACAGTCCAAATTTAAAACCAAGTTACGTAAAATAAAAAGGTTAGTACAGCGAGAAATATAAAAACAAAAGAGTGAATTAAACAGACAGCAGAGTATTGTCTGCATAGATGTTGACTTTAAAACACACTCAACATATTTACTGATGTGTTTATTGTTTGTTATTTTTTCTGAGACCTGGTTCCAGGCAAAAGCGGGTTTAATAAATACTCTGATGTCAGAAAGGCTGCAAAAGAGTCAAATAACAAAAACATTCTGCCCTTGTGTTTTCAAAGAGAATTCAGGGAGTTTCCCATTCACTTCAATACAGTTACAAATTTTGAACATCATCTCGTCGCCATTATAGGAACAGCATGAAATCCCTGGCTTCAAGGCTCTGGATCCAATAACAAGAAACAAATTGAAACAAAAAAATATTTTATGATTTATATATTATATTTTTTAAATTATTTTATTTATTTTATTAATTTTTGAAATTGTATTTATTTAGTTTGTGTTGTCGTTTTTTTGTTTGTTGTTTTTCCTACAGTCTGATGAGCTCAACAAGGAGGTCGCTGTGAGCACCGAGACACTGCAATCATCCCGCTCCGAGGTCAAAGAGGTCAAACGCTCGCTGCAGGGTCTGGAGATCGAGCTCCAGGCCCAGCTCAGCATGGTGGGTTTCAGACATTCTGCTCCTTTTTTTCTCTGAATTTCCTGTGAATCCCATCTAAAATGCTGGTTCCTTCCCGTTTCAGAAAGCATCTCTTGAAGGGACACTGGCTGACACCCAGAGCCGCTACGCTAACATGCTAGCAGCCTACCAGCGGCAGGTCAGCTCCCTGGAGGACCAGCTGGCCCAGCTCAGAGCTGACCTGGAGCGCCAGGGCCACGACTACCAGGTTCTACTGGACATGAAGACCCGGCTGGAGATGGAGATCGCCGAGTACAGGAGGCTTTTGGATGGAGAGCTGTTGAAGTAAGTGGACCGATCTGGACTGGACAGAACCAGACAGAGCCAGTCAGAACTGGCCAGAACCAGTAGAATAAGTAAAACCAGTCAAACCAGACAAAACAGGTCAGAACTTGTCAGAGACAGTAAAATGAGTCAGAACCAGTCAGAGCCAGTCAGAGCAAATAAGAACAAGTCAGAACTAGTAGAATCAGTCAGTTAAACCAGTAAAATGAGTTAGAACCAGTCAAATAAGTCAAACCAGTCAGAGTCAGTCAAACAACTCGGAACCGGTCAAACCAGCCAGAACCACAACGCATCACAGCCAGTCAAAGCAGTCAGAACCTTTTAGAACCAGCCGGTCAGAATCAGTCAAAACTGGTAAGATCCAGTCAAAACCAGTCAAGAACTGCTGAAATGAATCAGAACCAGTCAGAACCAGCCAGAACTCGCCAGAGTCAGTAGAATCAGTTAGAACCATTCAAACCAGTCAAAACCAGAACAACTCAACCAAGTCAAACCAGTCAGAACCAGTCAAACAAGACAGAAACTAGTCAGAACTGGTCAGAACTCAAAACAAAGAGAGAATAGGTGTATCATCTGGGGACTGAGGACCAGGATCTGACAGGACTTTTGTGACGTTCATGTGTTTCTCCTTCAGCACGTCGACCACCACCGTGACCCGTAAAGTTCTGATCGTCACTAAGGACGTCAGCGACGAAGACGAAGAGACGACTGAAGTTCAGGAGTGAGACTCTGGAGACACCGAACATCTGGAGATGTTCACAGAAATAAAATAAAACACGTCTCATCAACTCACACGTTTCTGACTGGTTATTATCTTATATTATATGTGATATACTTTAAGGACATTAACTCTTAATACTGCTACTATTGTAGGATTTTCATGGAGGCCTGATGTTTGTTTCCTGGTGTCAGTGTTTTTTTGCCTAAGATGATCTAAGAAGGACTTTTTCTTTCATATTTTGACTTGTGTGCTTATATTCTTTAATAATAAAAAGTGCAGAAGATTATATTTATTGACTAAGATATAGAAAATAAATCTAGATAAGAGTTTTGTAGCAGCATCTAGTGGCTATTATTGGAACCGAAGAAACAAAATTATAAAACAATGAAAAAATATAGTATATAATTTTTAAATTATTATTTTATTTATTTTGTTCATTTAAAATGTTTTAGTTAGTTTTTGTTATTATATATATATAATGTATAATTTTTCATTTGAATATTTGTATTCCTTTATTTAGTTTTTGTAATTGTTTGTAGATCTGATTCTTAATTATCTTAAATGCTTCATCCCACAGACTGGGTGTGTGGGATGAAGCACATAAATGGGTCAGTGACAAATAATATTTGGCAAGATGAGAAAGCTTTTTAAAGTACAGCTTTAAGAATCATTCATCAGGTCTATAAATGTACATTTATGTTCACGTTGGTTTCTTGTTATTTAAAAGCCCAATTCTATCGTTTTATCTTTTATCGTTTATCTTTTTCTTTTACAAAAATCACTTTTTGTGTGAGTTTTTGACATGAAATATCAAATGGTGTAACTGAAAATGAATAATACATTTTAAATATATAATCCACCTGAAATATAAAACTAGTTGATAGCATGTGTTTTTTTATTTATTTAAAACATTTTTAAGAGAGTTAAACTATCTGGTACCAAGTTTTTAGGGTGACCCATATATATGTTAAATATATTCATTATTTTATTTCTTCTGTATATATAAACACTTGTTTAGTACTTGATCAATTTTAGTTATTAATATTACTAATAGAATCTGTGTGTAATATAAATGTGTGAATATAAAACATGTAGAAACTGCAGCTCAGTGTTTCAGGTCAGTGATTCTTAAAGTTTTTTGCATCAAGGAGCCTTAAACTCATGAAAACTAGAACATAGACCCCGTCTTATCATGTTTAGAATCATGGAGGACTGAAACTGCCATAATCAGGAATGATATGAATCAATAAATTACTCAGTACATGAATAAATATACCAGTAAGTCTCCATAATTATTGAATTTTCCATTTAATTATGATTCATTTGTGTATTATTTTCATATGTATTTGATTTTCTGTTTTATTTATTCATTTATTGATCTTAATGAAGATCAATATTGATCTTTAATGATCTTATTGAAATATATTTATTTATTCACTCACCCCATTTATTTTCACCTCAATATATGAAACCGAATTTCAAATAAAATTAGACATTAAGTTCTTGTGTAAAGAGAAAATAAAACACAAATAAATAACTGCTATTAAATAAATTCCTGGCAGTCCTCTATATAAACGCTGCTACATTCTGTCGTTGTGGAATTATAGTGAAAATACATTCTTCCAGGGGCAGAGCAGGGGTCCCAGCCCAGGGGGGGTGAAGTATTCTTGATGGGCCCTTGTGGCCTAAACATCCCTGTTAAAACATAAGCGCTAAAAAACAATGCCGCAGATCAGCCCCTCTGACACATAACCACAGCAAGCAGGCACACGCGGTCAGAAGGATTTAAATGAGGTTTCAGCAGCATGGCCAGCACCAGGGTCATTATGTCAAGCCTAAGTCTAATGCAGACTTCAAGTAGTATCAAACTAGAGATAAAAATCATATGACATCCAGTGATATCGGATTTAATACAGCTGAGTAACACAATTCAGACACAAACTACAGGACAGTTTCAAATGTGTGACATGTAGTTAACACAATGACCCAGCACAAAGACACGGTGGTCAAACAGCAACAAACTACACAGGAGGGGCCATATATTCAGCTTTATGACAATGTTATCAGAAATAATGAATATTATGACAACTTACCAATGATGGTTTCATCTAGCGGTGGGCAGAATACCACAACAAAAATTAATTCCATCCAAAGGTGGGGAAAAAAGTCCACATGGAACGATCCAAAATTCCCAAAAAACAAAATCCTTACTATTTACAGTGTGTGTGGCCTCATTACAGCGCCACCAGCTGGTTGGTCGGTGCAGACTGGCTGTGTGTCATTGAGTTGGAGGGTTGAACTTGTTGTTTGAAGAAGTTTGTCAGTGGGACACAAGGCCACAACATTCTTCCTCTGCTCTAAAACTTTTCTTTTGTGTGCTCCCGACTTGTGCTTACCCATTTTGGCGCAAACTAGCAAACAGGCAGGCAGACAAGGGGAGATGGGAGTTTTTTTTCATTTTTATTTTTTAAACAACTTTATCCTTATGAACGCAAAGTGTTATAAATAGTGCTGTCAGGTGAAAATTAATCAAAAGTTAATCTAATTACAGGATTTGAAATTGTAATTAGCGGTTCCCAACCTTTTTATCCATCACCTCCATCTATATCCAACCTGGTTGATGAACCCCATATTTCCCACACCTTCCAAAAAACACGACTAAATGTGTTAAGGCAGCAACCAGAACACATCATATAATGATCACATTAACTAAAGAGCATCTGAATTAAATTTAAATGTATCAAAGTTTTAAAATAATGCAGCACATTAAAATTTATAGCAGGAGATGACAGGCTTAGCAGCAGGAAGTGTGTTGGGGGGAGCAGTGTAACCATAGCAACACTAGTCTGATGCTACAGGATATTATGGGATATTCTGTTCTAGCTGCTGTTTGGTTGATGTTTTTGAATCAATGATCATTCATCATCTTGTTAAAGGATGTGACACTGAGGGTCTTTACACTGTCCTCATTTAGTCACTTTAAACAGACCAGAGTTGGTTTCCTTGGATAGTTCCACTTCCTTTGTCCAGGTGTGAAAACTCATAGAACTCTGGTCCAAACAAACCAACTCTGGTCCCAACAAACCAACTCTGGTCCCAACAAACCAACTCTGGTCCAAACAAACCAACTCTGGTCCCAACAAACCAACTCTGGTCCCAACAAACCAACTCTGGTCCAAACAAACCAACTCTGGTCCCAACAAACCAACTCTGGTCCAAACAAACCAACTCTGGTCCCAACAAACCAACTCTGGTCCAAACAAACCAACTCTGGTCCCAACAAACCAACTCTGGTCCCAACAAACCAACTCTGGTCCAAACAAGCCAACTCTGGTCCCAACAAGCCAACTCTGGTCCCAACAAACCAACTCTGGTCCCAACAAGCCAACTCTGGTCCAAACAAGCCAACTCTGGTCCCAACAAACCAACTCTGGTCCCAACAAGCCAACTCTGGTCCAAACAAGCCAACTCTGGTCCCAACAAACCAACTCTGGTCCAAACAAACCAACTCTGGTCCCAACAAACCAACTCTGGTCCAAACAAACCAACTCTGGTCCCAACAAACCAACCAACCAAATGGGGGTCTCTGTTTGTATCAAGTGAATCCTGGTCTGGTTCTGTCCTGGTCTGGTTCTGTCCTGGTTCTATACAGTGTGAACGCTCACTGGACCAAACACAGAACCAAATGTACATTTTATATTTATATATATTTCAGAACCAGTATTTTATAGAGGGAGAGATGCTTCTGCCTCAGCTGAGAGAATTCAGTCCTCACTGTTGATCCAACGAGTTTTTTTTTTTTTTTTTATATCATACTTTATATCAACAACTCAACATCTCAGCAGCGTCCGTCGTTTTCTCCGCTGCCGTTTCTTGGTGTATTCACCAGCTGAGTCGTGATAAATAACAAACATCAACAGCTGCTTCCTCTTTTCCTGCAACACGATCAACAACAGCGTGGAGTCTCTGCTTCAACCACAAATCTCCACAAATGTGACGTGACTCCAGTGACTGGACTCGACTGCGTGTGTCTGATGCAGGAATAACGATGCACCAAAAGAATGAAGTGTTAAACCAGCATGTCTAAACAGAGAGAAGATGTATAACAGGATGTTGAATATCCATTTAACATGACAAACAAAACGTTTATTTAGACTCTTTATGGTGTCGGAAAATCCCACTTTGAAAAAAACTTTATTAAAAACACTCCAGACCGCAATCACATTTTTTTAGCTTGCGCACCCCCTAGTGGCCGCTCGCGCATCCCTGGGGTGCACCACACTTTGGGAATCCCTGATCTAATTAATCACATTTTAATCTCATATCTACTACTGGTTCCCGAATAAAGAATTTGAATTCTAGAAACTTCCACCCTAGCGACGAAAGTTTTTTAGTCGCGGAATCTTCAGCGGTCACTTTTAAAATGCTTGCGCATTGACTTGCCGCTTATGATTAATCGTTAATTTCTTTTATAGCACGTTAA
>CM060482.1:29743269-29900769 GCA_030544235.1 Lepturacanthus savala | reverse complement strand
TAGTTAATTGATGAGTTCATTGATTAATTGATTTAGTTAGTTGATCATTAGATGATGTGTTCTGGTTGAATTAAACTGCTGCAGCAACACATTTAGCTGTGTTTTGTGGAAGGTGTAGGAAATAGGGGCTGCATCAACCCAGGTTGGATATAGATGGAAGTGATAGATAAAACAGTTTGGGAACTGCTGCTATAGATGAACTAACTTCATCGGTGAAGATGCTCATGATTATTCTTCTCTTGTTTTCTGATTCTTTTACAGATATATTGTTGTTCCAGAGCTTCAGGATGACGTCAGCTGGTTTAATCACCTTCTTCTTCTTCTTCTGTTTTACTTTATCTGTCGCTGATCCAACTGGAATCAAAATCAGGATCTGCAAAGATGCTCTGCCTGTTTGTAAGATAACACACACACACACACACACACACACACACACAGAGAGAGAGAGAGAGGGAGAGAGAAAAAAACAGATAATTAGAAAAATGTATAAATAAACATAGAGCTTTTTAAAGTGTGAAGTATTAGTCATGTTTGTACTGTATTTACAGTAAAGTATAAGTTGTATTTATACTGTGTTTTCAATAAATTATTAGTCGTATTTGTACTGTGTGTTCAGTAAAGTATAAGTAGTATTTGTACTGTGTTCTTGCAGTGTCGAACCTTGCTGTGATGTTTTTGGAGGAGCTGGTTGACAAACCTTTTGATTTCGAGTATGATATGAAAGTCATCAAGTTCAGTATTGCTGGGTAAAATATCATCAATTATTATTATTATTGTTATTATTATTATTGTTATTATTTTTGCTTTTAAGAGGTTTTGTGTTCGGTGCTCTTTGTGTCTCTGTCTGACTTCTTATTAACAGAAAACTGTTGGTGGTTGGGTGTAGAATTGGCAACATATGAACATGTTAAATTTTGCGGCTGATCACACTCAGGAAATGCTTGATGATTGTTTTAGTTTTTATTTGTTTTGGTTAATATTTTGTGTTTTTTAATCTTTTTTCCTCTCCTTGTTTCCTTTCAGGTTGAAATTAACTGAACTGAAGGTTACAACACCACCATCTATGGAATTCAAGGGTTCCAACATTGTGTTTGAATTCAAGGACGTCTCCTTCACTGGACAACTCGAACGAAAATTGAACATGAATTTTTTTGGCTATCATCCAGTGTACGTAGGAAACTAGCAGTGTGGACAATGTGTTCATTCAGCAAGTCTCTTTGAGGCCTTAAAAAGTACAAATTCTGAATGAAAATGCATTTCAAATTTTAAATCTCCAAAGACAAAAAGGTGTGTTTTATGTTGCAGAATCAGCCAAGCTCACACTGTCATCAAAGGAAATGGCCTGACCATCAGTTTCAAACTGAGGTTGATCAAAAATAACGACGGAAAAATGACTGTGTCCATAGACGCCTGTGAAAGCAATGACAAGATCACCACAGAAATCGACGGCTTACAGGGGTAATGAGACCAAAACCAGGTCTGGATTATAGATGTAGTTTGTTTAGGTTGTGAAGATGCAGTGTCGTCATCAGTCAGGGACGACTCTGGTAGGAACTAAGGCTATTTGGCCAAAGAGTAACAGATGAAATCTTTCAATTCTCTGTAAGAGAATTTCTTGGACAAAAGATATTGGAGTCTTAAAGTTTGTGAAGAGTCCTCAAAGTTCATTAAAAATAGATTTTATTGAGCAGAACAAGTTTACAGCAAGGAAAGGGAGCTAGCAAGCTAACAACAAACAAAGTCCAGCACTATTTTTTATAGCCTTCCTCAACCATTAGCATTTGTACAATATTCAAAATGTGCAAAGTAACAGGAATGAAGGATACCCAGGAACTGGGATGGTGATTATGCTAAAAGCTGCTAGCATAGCCAAGCCTCTCCAGCTGTCTGTGATGTTAATGTCTTTGCTTCCAGGATGTTGAAGGACAAAATCCAAAGCCTTATACTGTACTTCTGGAAAAACGCGGTTTGTTCCACCTTCAGTTTTTAACATCATAATTTCATGCTATGCAGATGACACACAGCTATTCCTTCCCCTGCCCCAAGAAGCTAAAATGCTACTGTAATGCTACTGTAAGGTTTATGTCATGACATAAACCTTTCTTGAACTCAATAACTCAAAATCAGATATATATTGATATCAGAAACCTGATATCAATATCAGATATCAGATATATTATTTATTACCTAATAATAAGCATATTTTAACTATCTATGCATATGTCCTAATACTTTGCAAGGTTTAGTTTTTTGGGTCAATTTCCCAATTTCACCCTCAGCTATTTTAAAAGTGTATAATTCATTCATTTTTGCATCCATTCTATCATTATGCTATTAACTGACTGTCTGTGTGTGTGTGTGTGTGTGTGTGTGTGTGTGTGTGTGTGTGTGTGTGTGTGTGTGTGTGTGTGTGTGTGTGTGTAGTTGTGTACTGTCCTTAAGAGGGTTGGTTTGCCTCAAATCAACGCCATGTTAAACAGTCTCACCATGACAACAAAGGTGCATGAAAAGAATGACATCAGCGTCAACTATGGTCTGAGCCAAGATATCTTAATCAACTTAAACTGCCTCAACTTGAATTTCAAAGTAAGACAAACACACATTTAACATGTAACACTAATTGAAAACCTGAGCAAAGCAAAACTCTTTCCTCTGAAAGTCTCTAAAGTCAACAACTTACATAACAACTTACATGGGGTCAACACTCTCCACACTTTGTTACAGGATAGGGATTAGGGTTCTGGTTAGCATTAGGGATATAGGGAGGATAGGGGTTAGGGTTAGTATTAGTAGTATTTGTACCTTGTCTTCAGAAAAGTATTAGTAGTATTTGTACTGTGTTTTCAGTAAAATATTATCAATATTTGTACCATGTGTTCAGAAAAGTATTAGGGTTAGGGGTTAGGGTTAAGGTTAGGGGTTAGGGTTGGGGTTAGGGTTAGGAGTATTTGTACCATGTGTTCAGAAAAGTATTAGGGTTAGGGGTTAGGGTTAAGGTTAGGGGTTAGGGTTGGGGGTTAGGGTTAGGAGTATTTGTACCATGTGTTCAGAAAAGTAGTAGTAGTATTTGTACTGTGTTTTCAGTAAAGTATTAGCAGTATTTATACCATGTGTTCAGAATTGTGTTCACAATTTTAATCAAAACAGTTATAACAACAGATGCCTATTGACATACAAACAAGGTCAGTCAAACAAGGAACATAAGAGAATTAAATGACTTTTTCAAATTTTCTAACATGCCTTTGTGACTTGTTTAAGTCACTTTATTTTAAGAGGGTGACAAGTATTAGGGTGAGTGGTTAGGGTAAAAGTTAGGGGATAGGATTAGGGGTTAGGGGATAGGGGTTAGGGGTACATAAAGGGGAACATAGGACCCTTTTTATGTAAAAGGACCCCATGTTCCCTGGTCACAGAACAGATCGGGTAACATCGGTCCAGGCTTCCTTGTGTTTAATCTGAGGTTCAATGTGTGATTGTGTTGTAACATCAATGTCATCATGTAAAAGCAGAGACCTACTCTCCCTCTGGACCTGTTTCCAGTAATGGATCAAACTCTTTGTGTGTTTCAGGGGACAGTTTTCACTGGGGACTCTGACACAACATCCATCACAGTTAAGGATATAGTTTTTGGTACAGCAGAACGCATGGTTTATGTTGGTATCTCTGAGCTGCCCTTCAAGAGTGCCGGCCAGGTGATATTTGATGCTGGAGATTTTCAGATTGACACTTCAAAGGTGAGACCTGCTGAGAGCCAGATGACAGAACCTTCAGACACCACCACAAACCAACATCTCAGCTTGTCTGACCAGTGGTGTTTGGATTAGTGGCAGTTTTAGTTTCTAGTGTCCTGTGGTAGTAGTAAACAGTAATATAGTAATGTAAAAGTAAAGGTATCGCATCGGTTGGTGACTCATTGACATGTTTCTAACAGTTTTAGGTGAAGACCAACAGCACAGAATAATAATAATAATAATACATCGGCTTGTAGTTGATCAATCATAAAAAAAAATACTGAACTCTCTTACTGTCTTCTCTTCAACAGCTGAATGATGGAATAATAAAGTCAATTGTAGACTTCATCGAGCCTAAGCTAAAAATTAAGAAGGTAAGATGTTCAAATAATAAAGTTTAGAATAGCTTGTACATGAGTCTCAGGCCCCAGCCACACTAGTCTAGATTTTCTTTTCCACTGGTATTTTCGTGCCCCGGTTAAAAAAAACAAACTCCTTCAATGCGCCGATCTGACAAATATCTTGGATACACAGAGACCTCAACATGAGTACGATCTTCCTACCAAACCAGGCCAGTAGTCGTTGATGAGCTACATTTCAAATACCTGTGTGAAAGAATGTTTTGAGCATGTGCAGCCTGTTATTATTTTGTACCCACCCACCATCTATCTGCACCGATGGTTTTCAAAACCCCTATTACACTCTGCTGATCTCTAATCTACACAGACTTTAAACAATAGAATCTGTGGACCATCAAGTCACCAAATCCGGGGTTCAGGCTACACTTTTGTCTGCTGAAGGAGATCTTGGCTTGCACTTCATGCAGTAACCTTATATTCAGCTGTAAAACTGTGAATGATACTAAAACTATCAAGAACAGAGACATAACCCGAGACATGTCCTCCATCTCTGAACATTACGGTTGCTACAGTAAACTACTCAATCTGATATTTTTGAATTTCTCCACTTGTTTTTCTGACTTGATCTCAGGGTAGGTGTCATGTTGGTTCAGAGGCCAAATTGGATTGAAAAGTGTGGATAAAAAACCCAAACCACTCTAGATTTGTGAAGTTGGGGTGTCAGTAATTATCAATACGCACTAACCTAAATAATAAATCCTTTTAAAGTCAAGTTGAAGAGTTGAGAGTTACCCTAACTCTAACCTTTGACCCTTAACCCTAATACTTAATCCTGACCTTAACCCTAACTTTTAACCCTAGCCCTTAACCCTAACCCATAACTGTGACCCTTAATCCTAAAATTATTCTTAACCCTAATACTTAATCCTGACCCTTAACCCTATTCTCAACCCTAATATGTGATCCTGACCCTTAACCCTATTCTCAACCCTAATATGTGATCCTGACCCTTAATCCTAACACTTAACCCCTATCCCTTAACCATAACTAACAAGTCCTTTTAAAAGTCAAGTTGAAGGGTTGACAATTGCCCTAACTCTAACCTTTGACCCTTAACCCTATTCCTTAACACTTAAAAAATTTAGATTTGTGTAGTTGGGGTGTGAGTAGTTATCAATAAGCACTAACCTAAATAAGTAATTATAAAGTCAAATTGAAGGGTTGAGAATTGCCCTAACCTTAACCCTATTCCTTAATACCTTACACTTATCCTTAACACCTTCACCCTGACCCTAACAAAGTGGGGACTAGAGGACCTGGGGACCCACTGCAAAGAAAAAGTACAGAATAAAAACAGTTTACAATCATGGACCAGGAAACAGCCTCCAGGTTGTGGTTGTGTTGTTTTCTTTAATCCATCATGATTCTATAACGACTGCTTGAACCACCCATTGTGCTTCTTTCTCCTGCTGTTTGTTAACTGAAGGGTCCTCTCGCCGTGGGGCTCGATAATGTGCCGACTATCAGTATCAAAAAGGAAGGAGTCTCCGCTACCATAAGCTTCAGAGTCCATTCTTTGAAAGAACCGGTTGACCAGAACAAAGTCTATCAAGTGGTAAACACACAAATATAACCAGGCTCAACAATCCATCATCACCATGTTTAATACCACAAACTTCCTGTTTGCTGCAAAGTTAATCAAGGAACAAACTGTTGAAAATGAATAATGTCTTATGAACATTTCAGTAATGTCTAAATAGGAAGTGACGATTGTGTTACGAGCTGTCCATAAAGGTACCAGTCAAAGCCAAAATATAAAATAAAATGACCCGCCATTCCTTTTTGAATCCTTCTTTTATTTACCTGCCTGTAGAAATATATGTATTCATGTAGGTCAGATCATGCTAAGCTAAGTGCTAACATTGTTTAATGACTTGAGATCTGTGACATGCTAGCGATATTCCATATTTTCGTTTCACTCTTCACCTGAAATAACTCAGATATTAGCAGTCAAGGGGTTTTTAAAAAGTAGGCAACTGGACTTTTTCTTTGAGCTTGAAGACGTTTCACCTTTCATCCGAAAGGCTTCTTCAGTTCTAGCCTGATGATGGAAACCAGGAGCTATATCTCTGGATCACAGAGGGTGGAGCTATAGACCACACCTCCCATCCCATAACAAAGGGTCACATAGGTCACCCTTCAAGGTGTGAATTTGGATGAGAGTCGTTGTGGTAACGACTCTCATTCCAATTCAAGGTGTGACTTGGAATGAGAGTCGTGGTCACATGATCCAGAGAGAGAGTCCTGCTCTGATGGTGAAGAGCAGTTAAACTTCCTGGGATGAGATCTCAAGGCAGGATGGTATGTAGCAGATAGGTTATGACGCAGTCCCCCTCCTCTGTTCAAAGTAGGTTGTTCCAAATGGACATAAATGGCCTCTTTCACTCCTCTCTCAAACCACCTGTCCTCCTTATCTAAGATGTGTACATCAATGTCTTTAAAGGAGTGTCCCTTTTCCTTCAGATGTAGATGTACTGCTGAGTCCTGTCCTGATGTGGTGGCCCTCCTGTGTTGTGCCATGCGTTTGCGGAGTGGTTGCTTAGTTTCACCAATATATAGATCCGGGCACTCTTCACTGCATTGTACTGCATAAACCACATTGTTGAGATTTTGTCTTGGGGTTTTGTCCTTGGGGTGGACCAGTCTCTGTCTGAGGGTGTTACCAGGATGGGAGGTGTGGTCTATAGCTCCACCCTCTGTGATCCAGAGATATAGCTCCTGGTTTCCATCATCAGGCTAGAACTGAAGAAGCCTTTCGGATGAAAGGTGAAACGTCTTCAAGCTCAAAGAAAAAGTCCAGTTGCCTACTTTTTAAAAACCCCTTGACTACAATGACCTGGATGAGTGAGAATCTACACAGTCAGATATTAGCAAGCTAATATTAGCTTCAGCTAGCTTAACTTTGCTCTAGCATTTGTAAATATTTAGTAACATCTCCTCTCTCTCTGCAAAATTGTCTGCATCTATGCTCTTCTGTCTGAGGTCAAACAGATTTCTGCTTCCACCTGATGTAACTTTGTGAGGTCACTCGTGACAATTTCAGTCGTTTTTTCTTCTGATCACGTTGTGTCTCCTGCAGAATTGTAACCTGGAGAATATGAAGGTCAATGTCAAAGAAAACAAACTGGTTCTGGAAAAAGGCAAGGCCCCCAGGTAAGAACACACACACACACACACACACACACACACACACCACACACACACACAAAATCTCACATTCTATACAGCTAAACCTTTACTATTATATTGAATAATCATAATAAAAACTATTTCTAAAGCAACTAAATGTATCAGAAATCTGATTATGTGTAAAAGTTCTAAACCGTAGCTTTCTCTTTTAGTTGTGAGATGAATGCTGCAAAAGTGACGGTAAAAAATGCTTTCATAAACTTTACCTTCACAACATAATAATAATAATAATAATACAAACAATAATAGAAGCAATAATAACAATGTGTGTGTTGTTATTTCTGTGCAGAACATTTTAGTTAAAGGTGTATTAAAGGGTGCAGCCTTTTTGCTCCCGTATAGTAAGTACTGAACTACACATTTCAGTTTATTTTTTTAAATATACACATGTCATATATATAATGTGTGTGTGTGTGTGTGTGTGTGTGTGTGTGTGTGTGTGTGTGTGTGTGGTGTGTGTGTGTGTGTGTGTGTGTGGTGTGTGTGTGTGTGTGTGGTGTGTGTGTGTGTGTGTGTGGTGTGTGTGTGTGTTTTAAAGAGGGATTTGAGCTCCCTCTGCCTAAAGGAATCGAGTTGAATAACTTGAAGATCGACTACGAAGAAGTGAGTTTCTACCTCACCTATATCACCTACATTGTTGTTACCTGTTGTTACCTGTTATCACCTGTTACCACCTGTTGTCACCTGTTACTACCTGTAATTTCCTGTTGTTACCTGTAGTTACCTGTTGTTACCTGTTACTACCTGTTGTCACCTGTTACTACCTGTAATTACCTGTTGTTACCTGTAGTTACCTGTTATCACCTGTTACTACCTGTTGTTACTTGTTATCACCTGTTACTACCTGTAATTACCTGTTGTTGCCTGTTACTACCTGTAATTACCTGTTGTTACCTGTTACTACCTGTTGTTACCTGTCAACTGTTACCACCTGTTAGTACATGTTGTCACTTGTTACTACCTGTTGTTACTTGTTGTCACCTGTTACTACCTGTTGTTACTTGTTATCACCCGTTACTACCTGTAATTACCTGTTGTTACCTGTTGTTACATGTTGTCAGCTGTTACTACCTGTTATTACCTGTTGTTACCTGTTACTACCTGTTACTACCCTGTTACTACCTGTTGTTACCTGTTACTACCTGTTACTACCTGTTACTACCTGTTACTACCTGTTACTACCTGTTGCTACCTGTTACTACCCTGTTACTACCTGTTACTACCCTGTTGCTACCTGTTACTACCTGTTACTACCCTGTTACTACCTGTTACTACCCTGTTACTACCTGTTACTACCTGTTGCTACCTGTTTCTTTGCAGGGCTACTTGGTCATTGCAGGGGACCTGAAGTTTGATAGAAAATTGGTGGAGCTGCTGTTGAAAACAGAAGAAGAAGAGAATCATTGATGTTAGATTTGAACTTTGCATAGATGTCCTACTTTAATTATGTAAGTTCTGGTTTAACAAGATAAAAGTATTATTGCAAGTTCAGGTGGATCATTGTATTGCATCTTACTTCTCTACAATAAAAATGCTTCAGCATCACCGACTGATGTTTTCATTTAGAAAAGTTTTTAAGGCTCTATGTAGAAAGTTGGTGTAAAAACTGGATGAGTATAATTCTAGCCTCTATACATTCATACACCAGTAGAATAGAGCAGCCTGCTGTGCTGTGATCACAGAAGCAGAACAGGAACCAGAACAGGAACCAGAACAGGAACCAGAACAGGTCAGAAACATACGGGAGACCAGGGCTTGTTGTCACACATTTTCATATAGTTCCTTTAATCAGTACATCATATACATCATTTTATTTTTTTATATGATTTAATATGTGCCTGTAGAGGAACTCTTATTTTAAAAGGCGGTAATGTCTACTGCAGAAAGGATGGGTTACTTCTGCAATTTAATTGATTTGGTGTCTTTGAGCACTGGTGTTTTTATCATATTTATATATAGCTTAAAGTTAGCTTTAAAAACTGAGGTTACAGGAGCATGCCGTAATCCACTGTTAGGATTTATATCTGAAAGAAGCTCATTTTAAAATATACCAAGAAGATATTTTTTTACTTTGGGTTGTGAAAAGTGGTTAATTGGTGCCCGCCTCACTTCACTACTCTCTTCTGAGAAAGGACACCAGACCATGTGAAGGAGAATTATTTTCCCCCACATTTTAGTAGCGCCCTCTGGTGGTGACGATGATGGCAGTGTGACAACTTACCCATGTAACAACAAGCCCTGGCCTCCCCCACATTAATGGTTCTATTGTATATGGGTTGTTTTATGGCCTGGATCACAGACCTGAGACCGCAACAAATAGATGAGACACACAGGAAGAAAGAAAAGAGATTAAAAGGAGATTTATTTAACAAAACAACTCAATTTAAAAAGAGTTGATTACAAGGGAAAGGTTCAGAATTAGTTAAAATAAATAAGATTATGATGTCAAATGTCCATGAGCAATAGGGATATTCTGGTCATGTGACCTCACGAACTGCATGTCCTTCAAAGTAAAAGCCCCCTTTTCACGAATAACTAACTCATCATTATTCTTTCATGTATTTTCTTATTCTTTTACAGATATACTCATCTTCCAGAGCTCAATTGTAAAAGTTGTAACCATAGTCTCAGGATAGTTTGATGCTATGTAAGTCAGTGGGACTCCTAGGTTTATACACTAGGAAGTTATTATATCTACATATTGTTGCCATATGGAACCCAATCTATTTTAGCAGATTAGAAAAAACGTATAACATCAAAATTAAATTAAATGTAAAAAAAAAAAAAAATAGAGTTTACTTAACCCAAATAGTGAGTTTTTTTATTTGGTACATTTTTTCCAAAATTCTGAATAAAAGAAAACCTTCTGATGTGAGACAATAACGCTCACATGTGAAATGTCCATGAGTAATAGGTCACATGACCAGGACCAATCCTGGCCATGTGACCTCATAAATTCTATGTCCTTCAAAATAAAAGTCCCCTTTTAACATCTATCTGTATAGATTTTATATCACAGCTATTCAGAAAAATAAAGACAAAGTAATTGTTGCCATGTGGAATCAATATGTGATAGAAGTTTTAGAAGCTTTACAAAAAAAAATCCCAAAGCACAAAAATAACTAAAAATAAATATCTTTCTTTTTAACCTTTTGGGCACTGACAACTATATTTCACCTTTGATCACACACACCTTTTCTCTGCATGTTTAAATGTCAGTGTTGTTACTCGACCTTTTCTCCTCGTGTGATTATCCTCACGCCTGCAGCTTCTCTTCCCTTAATTACCTGTATGATAATAATTATAATCACCTTGAACTTTTATTTCCTGTTCTAACAACATTTCTACATAACTTCCAAAGGTCACGTGACGCCCTCAGACACGTCCTTTTATTGTTTGAAGGTCAACCTCTTCTCCTGCCGCTCCCTGGTCAGGTGACCTCACACCTCTCTGGGTTTTTAAAAGGCGGCGGCACCCGAGCGGCGCCTCACTCTCCTCGCAGCTTCCTTCCATTATGGTGTCTGGATTCATCTGGCAGTCCGGGTCCGTCAGGCGCTCCAGCGGCTCTGTGGTCGCCGGTGGTGGCAGCGTTGGTGGCGGCAGCAGCGTTGTAAGATGTAGGAGCGTTTATGGAGGAGCAGGAGGATCAGATGTTCGCATCTCCAAAGCCTCGTATGGCTGCCTTGGCATTGGCGTTGGCGTTGGTGTCAATTCGTCTTCCTCCTTCTCAGGTTTCAACGAGAAGTTGACCATGCAGAACCTGAACCAGCGCCTGGCGTCCTACCTGGACCAGGTCCGGTCTCTGGAGGCAGCCAACAGCGAGCTGGAGCTGAAGATCAGGAAGTACCTGGAGGGCAGGGCCAGCCATGCCGGCAGAGACCACGGCGCCTTCCTGGTCACCGTCGGTGACATCACGGCCAAGGTGAGGTCATCACGGAACAAAAACACATCAAAAACACGCAGGACGTCACGTGACCATCTGTGTCTCCACCTCCAGGTCCAGGCCGCCGTCAGGACCAACGGCCTCATCCACATCAGCCTGGACAACACACGCCTCGCCATGCACGACTACAGGAGCAAGTGAGGTCACAAATACTCACTAGTACTGCAGTACTCAGAGTACTCAGAGTCCTGTACGAGGAGTTGTAGTAGTAGTAGAATGAAGCAGAAGTATCTGTCATAGTTGTAGTAATAGTATGAGTAGTAGAAATATGAGTATCTGTTCTAGTAGTAGAATGAAGTAGAAGTATCTGTCATGGTTGTAGTAATAATATGGGTAATAGAAGTATGGATATATATTGTAGTTGTAGTAGAATGAAGTAGAAGTATCTGTAGTAGTTGTAGTAATAGTAATAGTATGAGTAGTAGAAATATGAGTATCTGTTCTAGTAGTAGAATGAAGTAGAAGCATCTGTAGCAGTTGCACTTGTGGGAATAATATGAGTAGTAGAAGTAGAAGTATCTGTTGTAATAGTAGTAGAATAAAGTAGAAGTATCTTTAGTAGTAATGATATGACTAGTAGGAATAGGAGTATCAGTTGTAGTAGTAGTACTTGAAGTATCTGTTGTAGCATCAGCATTATAGGTAGTAGCTGCAATAGTAGTATCTGCAGTACTGATACTAGTAGTACCTGTGTATTAATCTAATCTGTGGTAAATTAGATTAATACACAGATACTAAACTGAAGCAGCAGTTTGTGAATAAAAATAATTAATAATATTAATTCTGTGAATAACAATAATAATAACAATAATGAATAATAAGGGGCGGAGCCTGGTGTGTGTCCCTGCAGGTGGGAGGCGGAGCTAAGTCTGCGACAGTCGGTGGAGGCGGAGCTTAGTGGACTGAGTCAAGTCCTGGAGGAAATCAACAGGTCCCGGAAGGACATGTCTCTGAGGACGGAGGAACTGAAGGAGGAGCTGCACCTCCTCCACACCAACCACCAGGAGGTCAGTGAACTTTGACCTCCACAGGCTCCGCCCCCTTCTCTACTGACACTCAGCTGTGTGTTTGTTTCAGGAGCTGCTGGTGCTGCGTGGTCATGTGGGGAGCGGGGTCCATGTGGAGGTGGACGCCGCTCCAGGAGACGACCTTGCCAAGGTCATAGCTGAGGTCAGAGGTCATTACGAGTCCCTCACCGCCAAGAACAGGAAGGAGGTGGAGCTCTGGTTCCAGACCAAGGTGACGCCATGACATCACTTCCTGTGGCTGCAGATTTAACCTGTGTGTGTTTGGTTGTGCATGTGTGTGTGTGTGTGTGTGTGTGTGTGTGTGTGTGTGTGTGTGTGTGTGTGTGACATAATGTGTGTGTGACATAATGTGTGTGTGAGAGTGTATATGTGTGTGTGTGAGTGTGCAAGAGTGTGTGTTTGTGTGTGCTTTCGAGGTCCTCGCAATGTCATAATAAAATATATGTGTGTGTTTGTGAGTGTGTGTGTGTTTCCAGTCCTCACAACATCATAATAATAATTTGTAACACAGTACAAATACTATTAATACTTTACTGAAAACATAGTACAAATGCTACTAATACTTTACACTTTAAAAGCTCTAATTATCATTTATACATTTTTCAAATGATCTGTTTTTTATTTTCAGACTGTTGTAGATTTATCATATAAATTAATGCTGATCATTAGACAGTAACTATGTGTATGTCATATGTTAGATTTGTTCTGACAGAAAGTGTGTGTGTGTGTGTTACAGACAGAGGCCCTGAACACGCAGGTTGTGACCCAGACATCTGACCTCCAGGTGTCCAGGTCAAAGGTCACTGAGGTCACGCGGCAGCTGCAGAGTTTGGACATCGAGCTGCAGTCTGTGTTGAGTCTGGTGCGTCGTCACGGCAACACAAACAACAAAAAACAAACAACAATTACTGAGAAAGTGTTTTATTTTCCAGAGAATTTTCTAAAAAGCAGCCACAAAACAAGAAAAGTATCTGTGATTTATAGATCTGAAAATATTCAACACTTATCCATAAGGAAATTAAACCATTACTGAAACTAAATAATATTAAAAATATATAATAAAAATAAAATAAAAAAATAAAACACACAGACATAAATCATGGCATTTTTATATTATTATTTCGTCATCTCTTATCAAGTTTTATAATATTTTTTTATATTTACATGTTTACAGACAGTTTTTATGAATTTAATTCTTATTTATTGGAGATTTCTGGCTGATATTAATTGGGTCAACTCCTGCATATTTACATGTATTCTATATGCGAGAGTTTTTTTCTGTGTAAAGTTTTTAATTTCGATGTTTTTATTTTTAAACAATTTAAATTTTTCCCCCTTTTAATCAACTGTTTTTAAATTGTATCTAGATACTTTTAATGTTTTATGTAAAGCACTTTTGTTGCTGTACAAATATACTTGCCTTGCTTTTATTTTGAAAGTGTGTCCTGTGTTTCCTGCAGAAAGCGTCTCTGGAAGGTTCTCTGGCTGAGACTCAGAGCCGTTTCTCTGCTCAGCTCAGTGGGTTCCAGCTGCAGGTGAGACAAACACCTCTGACCTCTGACCCCCTGACCCATGACCTTTGACCCTGACCCCTGACCGTGTCCCTTTAGGTGTCGTCTCTGGAGCAGCAGCTGCTGCAGCTCAAGTCCAACCTGGATCGCCAGGGACTGGAGTACCAGACCCTGCTGGACCTGAAGACCAGACTGGAGCAGGAGATCAGAGAGTACCGGAGGCTGCTGGACGGGGGCGGAGCCAGCAGCTCCAGGTGAGTCACAGGTCAGGTGACCCGTGGCAGGTAAAGGGTCCCAGCAGCGATTGACCCTCCACTGCATAGTGCTGCCGTATGGCAACAATTACAAATTTATTTTCATTTTTGTAAAATAAAACGAAAATTTCTGTGATATAAAATCTATCACATCTTGTCTGTGTAGATTCTCACTCATCCAGGTCATTGTAGTCAAGGGTTTTTTTAAAAAGTAGGCAACTGGACTTTTTCTTTGAGCTTGAAGACGTTTCACCTTTCATCCTAAAGGTTCTTCAGTTCTAGCCTGATGATGGAAACCAGGAGCTATATCTCTGAATCACAGAGGGTGGAGCTATAGACCACACCTCCCATCCCATAACAAAGGGTCACATAGGTCACCCTTCAAGGTGTGAATTAGGATGAGAGTCGTTGTGGTAACGACTCTCATTCCAATTCAAGGTGTGACTTGGAATGAGAGTCGTGGTCACATGATCCAGAGAGAGAGTCCTGCTCTGATGGTGAAGAGCAGTTAAACTTCCTGGGATGAGATCTCAAGGCAGGATGGTATGTAGCAGATAGGTTATGACGCAGTCCCCCTCCTCTGTTCAAAGTAGGTTGTTCTAAATGGACATAGATGGCCTCTTTCACTCCTCTCTCAAACCACCTGTCCTCCTTATCTAAGATGTGTACATCAGTGTCCAGTTGCCTACTTTTTAAAAAACCCCTTGTCTATCACATCTTCTGACGTGGTTTCTAACGTTTTTTCTGATTGGTTTGTCAGCTCCTCGTCCTCGTCGACCATCACTAAGCGGATTGTGACGGTGACGGAGAAGGTGGTCAATGAGAAAGTGACAAGCTCCTCTTCATCTTCTTCATCCTCATCAGCCTTCATGACACACTGAGACATGTCAAGACAAATAACAATAAAACACACAGTAAAAACTCCCAGGCTCTGAGCTGTGTTTGTCTTCATTACAACTTGATGTTGCCATGGTTACAGTCTAATTAAATGGATTCAGAGTGATGCTGTGAGGAAAAGGAATTACGACAGATAAAGTAAGAAACTAGTAAGTAGTAAATATTAATAAGTACTGGGTGACTTATTTATTATTTTGAAAACAAGGAGGTTCTCAATCATAAAAAAGTTGTAAAACTTTTTGAAGCTTCATGAGGATCAGATTCATGTTACAACAAATTCACTGCGTCGCTACGGCAACAGTTCTGTTAAAACTCAAATATTAAAACCTTGCATCATCTAATATCTTAGATGACACTATCACTCAGGTTTGTTCTGTGTGTAGTTTTTGTGGTTTTCATATAGATCTGTACATTAGTGTTGGGGGATTACCCTTATTATAATAATAATAAGGGTAATCATAATAATAATAATAAATGACTCATACTATTTTTGTTGTTGTTGTCTATAAAGCACTTTTCACAACAAGTTACTGGCAGGCTTTATAATGTTTGATTAACTGTGTAAATGTCTTGATATGAAAGCACCTCTCATTCTCAGTGCAGCTCAGTCACACTGGCAGTCTCTTAACTTAAGTATGATCAGAACATTAGACAACATCCACTCTTCAGTGCTCCCACAAAAGCAGGCATAGGAGAGGGTCTTGTGTGTGTGCGCGCACGCGTGCGTATGTGTGTGTGTGTGACAGATAGAGACATTTTATAAATGGCCTATTAATATTAATTTTTATTTATATAGTTGGTTGAGGATGAAGATGAGGGTGAAGAGAAACGGAGGAGCTCCGCACAGGAGAGCTGCGTGTGGAGAGAGTTTGATGAGGACAACACTGGGATTCAGAGCACGAGGAATGCAACAGCTGATGCTGTGATGGAGGTCCGTGCATTTAGGACGGAGGCTCAGATACCCAGGCACTCAAACCCTCTCACATGGTGGGCTCAGCGAAAGGTCTCCTATCCACGACTGACTAAAGTCATGAAGACGAGACTCTGCATTGTGGCAACGTCGGTGCCGTCTGAGAGAGTCTTCAGGAAGACTGGGCAGCTGATATCGGAGAGAAGGAATCGGCTCAGCCCTGACAAAGTCAGTCAGCTGGTGTTCCTTCATTTCAACCACAACTAATTGTGTGATTGTGATTGTTCAAATTGCACATTTCATATCATAATATATGTTTTATTTATACATTATTATTTATTTTTCAATATATAACAGCATCTTAATATTATGTTAATATTTAATTTCAACATGACTCAGAAAAGAAAGAAAAGAAAACTCCCTTATCTCCGTCTGCTCCACTGGAGCCAGAACAACCTCCTTCAATATACTGAATAGTTTTAATGCAGAGAGTGTGACAGAAGCCAAATTATGAACGTAAGGTGATTCTTTATTTAGTTTAGATTTATTTAGTGACAGGTTGAAGCCTCAGCAGCAGCAGCAGCCTGAAGTTCATTGTTTCATTAATCTTCCTCCACGGCTGCAGGCTGCTGTCAAACTGCTGCTGTTGTTCCTGATCTGTTGTGCAACATCGACATTAAAACATCAATATGAGGATTGGTTTGGTTTGGTTCAACAAGCCTGTAACTGAAGCCTCCCCAGATAACACAACTCTTTATTGGCCCGTATCCAGACCACATACCTGTGGATTTGGAATGATGCCCCATGGGCAGTTCCACTGCTTTTCATCAAAAGTGGGTCAGAACCATCTGACATTGACATGGCTGACATCCAGATTTCACAATTATAACACATTACTGATGTTCAATTATGTGAATAATGTGATGGTGACTCACTAACAGTCACTATATTAATCTGAGTCATGTTGATGTTGCAATGATAGGAAAACACACAGCAAAGATTTCTAATATAATCTGAATAGTAATGTTATAAAAGTTGAGTTTTTCTTTGAACCACTTAAACCCCAGACTTATTGTTCAGGTTCGTTGCCTTAACTGATAATAAAAGTGTAATATCTCACTTAAACTTGGTTTCAAAAGAAATCAACATCATGTGAACGTTGTGTTTCACTACATATAAAAATACTTCATTTAAAACTTTATGAGGAGAGATCTACAATCTGGCCTCCAGAGATACTCTCAGATTCTGCATGTTTTTTTTGACACATTTCTTTTTGGAATAAAACTCTTTGTGATCAAGAGAAGATGTGTCAGCTGATTCTGCCAGTGCAGTGGACATGTTCTTTAGCCAAGCTGTTTCTGTTTGGAGCAGATCTTTATAAGTTTGTTCCTGTGGTTTGAACAAAGGTACTGAAGTCACTTATACCTAAATCATCTGAAACATCTGGTCACCACCTGTTGTTTTGTGGTGATTATGGGATTATAATAAACAGTAAACTGATCTGTTTGTCTCTCAGTTTCATCCATCACTAGATAGCGATGACTTGGAATGAAATTCATTTGATGTTAAAAAAAAGCTGCTATGTAACTAAGCTACTTTTGTCATTTTATTCCATGTTCTCTGGTGGGTAGCTTCAATATAGTGAAGCTTATTTATTAAATATAAAATATCTTGTAGTTTAGCTCACAACATTTTCCAAGTAACTTGCCCAACCCTGCTCAGAAAACTGCCAGAGGTGTTTTCACACAGAGTGAAAATATCTGAAGTGAGAGAGATGGTGCAACAGCAGGAAAAATACACAAATACTGCATATTCTTACTGCATAGGTGTACTGATACATCACACTGCCTGCAGAGACCATCAATGCACATGAGGCACGAGTCAAACATTAATATGCAAATCAACTTTATACATTTATTTAGATATTTATTAATTATATTATATTTAATAATTATTTATTAATTAGTTCCTTTCATACACAGGTTAACTCAACATTAAGATAAAAAATAGAAAATGTGCAGAAAAATGAATGGACAGGAATGAAAACAGACTAATATGAAGCTTTAAATTAATAAAAGAACATTTATCTCAAATGAAAAACTGAGTTTCAAAGATCTCGATCATGAACCTGTGGCAGATGTTTAATGTGATTCACAAATCAGTTTTTATTCAATGTATTATTAAAAATTATAATATTGGATCATTTGAACATTTATTGAAACTATGTGAGAAGTTTAGAGGGAAAATATATTTGTTGTAGCTGTTAACAATCATAGACATCTGTCACTCATGGCATCATATAAACTACCTGCAGTTTCAAGCTGGATTTTGTGAGTGAGAAGTGAGCAAAATATTGTTTTGTATAGTTGTGTAAGTTTTGTGCAATACTGCAGTGATAGTAAACTGCAGTTTTGTGGAAGTGAGCTAACTCAGCTGTAGCTCCGCCCCCATGAGCAGCTTTAAAAGGAAGAAGACTGAACCTCCTCCTCACTTCTCTTGGCAGACAAACCTCCTCCATCAAGACCATAATGTCCTCTTCACAGAAAGGCAGCGGCAGCCGTGGCGGCAGCGGTGTCTACGACCCTAGCGAAGGCCAGGGAGGCAGCGGCATCTACGACCCCAGCGAAGGCCAGGGAGGCAGCGGTGTCTACGACCCTAGCGAAGGCCAGGGAGGCAGCGGCCTCTACGACCCCAGCGAAGGCCAGGGAGGCAGCGGCCTCTACGACCCCAGCGAAGGCCAGGGAGGCAGCGGCCTCTACGACCCCAGCGAAGGCCAGGGAGGCAGCGGCCTCTACGACCCCAGCGAAGGCCAGGGAGGCAGCGGCCTCTACGACCCCAGCGAAGGCCAGGGAGGCAGCGGTGTCTACGACCCTAGCGAAGGCCAGGGAGGCAGCGGCCTCTACGACCCTAGCGAAGGCCAGGGAGGCAGCGGCCTCTACGACCCCAGCGAAGGCCAGGGAGGCAGCGGCATCTACGACCCTAGCGAAGGCCAGGGAGGCAGCGGCCTCTACGACCCCAGCGAAGGCCAGGGAGGCAGCGGCCTCTACGACCCCAGCGAAGGCCAGGGAGGCAGCGGCATCTACGACCCCAGCGAAGGCCAGGGAGGCAGCGGCCTCTACGACCCCAGCGAAGGCCAGGGAGGCAGCGGCCTCTACGACCCTAGCGAAGGCCAGGGAGGCAGCGGCCTCTACGACCCCAGCGAAGGCCAGGGAGGCAGCGGCATCTACGACCCTAGCGAAGGCCAGGGAGGCAGCGGCCTCTACGACCCCAGCGAAGGCCAGGGAGGCAGCGGCCTCTACGACCCCAGCGAAGGCCAGGGAGGCAGCGGCGTCTACGACCCCAGCGAAGGCCAGGGAGGCAGCGGCATCTATGACCCTAGCGAAGGCCAGGGAGGCAGCGGCGTCTACGACCCCAGCGAAGGCCAGGGAGGCAGCGGCCTCTACGACCCCAGTGAAGGCCAGGGAGGCAGCGGCGTCTACGACCCCAGCGAAGGCCAGGGAGGCAGCGGCATCTATGACCCTAGCGAAGGCCAAGGAGGCAGCGGCCTCTACGACCCCAGTGAAGGCCAGGGAGGCAGCGGCCTCTACGACCCTAGCGAAGGCCAGGGAGGCAGCGGCGTCTACGACCCCAGTGAAGGCCAGGGAGGCAGCGGCCTCTACGACCCCAGCGAAGGCCAGGGAGGCAGCGGCGTCTACGACCCCAGTGAAGGCCAGGGAAGCAGCGGCAGCTATGGCGGCAGCGGTAGCTATGGTGGCAGTGGCAGCTTCCTGGGCAGCTATCATGACAGCAGTGGCAGCTTCCTGGGCAGCTATCATGACAGCAGTGGCAGCTTCCTGGGCAGCTATCATGGCAGCAGTGGCAGCTTCCTGGGCAGCTATCATGGCAGCAGTGGCAGCTTCCTGGGCAGCTATCATGGCAGCAGTGGCAGCTATCATGGTGGCTGCGGTGGCAACCTGGGGCGAGCTTTGTCTGGTAAAGGAATGAGCTCCTTCAGCGTGGCGGGAGGTGCAGGAAGAAGAGGTGTCAGGGTCTCTCGGGCCGACAGGAGCTATGGAGCATGTGCGGGCTCTGGCGAGGACGTTGCCATCGTCACCGAGAAGTGCATGATGCAGAACCTGAACCAGCGCCTCACTGTGTACCTCACCAAGGTGTCGTCGCTGGAGAAGGCAAACGCCCAGCTGGAGCTGAAGATCAGGCAGTTCATGGAGGCAAAAGTCAACTCCCCACCCAGAGACTACAGCAAGTACCTGGCCACCATCAAGGAGCTGCAGGAGCAGGTGAGGAAGAGGTGCAGCCTGGGAAATGGTGTCTTATCATGCAACTGTATATTTTGTCAGTCCCTACTCTTTTATACCAGAATATTCTATTTATCAACTCCTTATCAATTGAAACTTCTGAAATGCGTGTTAATAACTAGAACCAGGTGTGTTGGAGTGGGCAGATTTGTTAAAGGCCCCTGTTCTAGATGCACTGATGACAGTTTATAACAGTAAAATCTGCAGCAGGAAAGATTTCAAGAGTATGTTCTAACTCACAGTGGTGGAAAGTAACTCAGTACATTTTCTCAAATACTGTACTTAAGGTGCTTTACTTGAGTATTTCCATGTGGTGTTCCTTTATACTTCACTTTTAGAGGAAAATATAGTACTTTTACTCCACTACTTTTATTGAAAAGCTTTGGTAACTTTTCATATAAAAATGGTTATAAAATTATATGTTAATATTCCTACTGCTGTTTAAATTGTCTGCTTTTTTAAAAGGAAATGTTGAGTGAAATTCATATGAATACTGTGTATTTTTATCGTTATTATTATAAAAACATATGATAAACATATAGTATGCTGTAATATTACTATTAATCCAGTAGTATCCCAAATTGCAATCTGCAAACTCACCACTAGATGTCAGCAGAAACTACAGAAAGTACACAGTTTAACACATCTTTATATATTATATCTTTATCTATATATGAAGTTGGTAAATATATCTCCTGTAAAATGTACCAATGCTGTGATAATACAAATATTTAAAATTACAGAAAGATACAGTTGGAAATTAAGATTATGTACATATATTTATCTAAAATAGTCAATATGAATCTATATATATGAGATGTGGCAGTGAGACTAGTATTGTGAGCCAACTAGTGTTAATAGAATTAATAAAGTACTGACGTAGTTGATTAGTACTCTGGGCTGATAGAGTACTGCAGTAGTAGGAGCATAGTATCTGATGTGTGTTTTTGTTCAGGTGGAAGAAGCCGTCTTCAGTAAAGAAATGATGCTGCTGAAAATCGATGATGCTAAACTGACTTATGAAGACAGGAGAACCAAGTGAGTGTGTGTGTGTGTGTGTGTGTGTCACCTTAACCCCTTGATGCCTAAATATACTTAGAATTGTATTAAAATAATATTTGTTTTTGCTTTCAATCTGATGTTAAATTAAGTAGAGATTGTTAATTAATCTATAGCAAATGAAATAGGTTTGATGCTACTTTTGAAATTATTGGTAAGATACAAAATTGTTTACAATTGTTTACGCTATTATTTATACTATAACTAGTAACTATAACTATATACTAACTACTATACTATAACTAACTATATACTAACTACTATACTATAACTAACTATATACTAACTACTATACTATAACTAGTAACTATAACTATATACTAACTACTATACTATAACTAGTAACTATAACTATATACTAACTACTATACTATAGCTAACTATATACTAACTACTATACTATAACTAGTAACTCAAACTATATACTAACTACTATACTATAACTAAGTAACTATAAGTATATACTAACTACTATACTATAACTAACTATAAGTATATACTAACTACTATACAATAACTACTAACTATATCTATATACTAACTACTATAACTAGTAACTATAACTATATACTAACTACTATACTATAACTAGTAACTATAACTATATACGAACTACTATACTATAACTAGTAACTATAACTATATACTAACTACTATACTATAACTAGTAACTATAACTATATACTAACTACTATACTATAGCTAACTATATACTAACTACTATACTATAACTAGTAACTATAACTATATACTAACTACTATACTATAACTAAGTAACTATAAGTATATACTAACTACTATACTATAACTAACTATAAGTATATACTAACTACTATACAATAACTACTAACTATAACTATATACTAACTACTATACTATAACTAACTATAACTACATACTAACTACTATACTATAACTAAGTAACTATAAGTATATACGAAATACTATACTATAACTAGTAACTATAAGTATATATTAACTACTATACTATAACTAACTATAACTATATACTAACTACTATACTATAACTAAGTTACTATAAGTATATACTAACTGCTATACTATAACTAACTATAACTATATACTAACTACTATACTATAACTAGTAACTATAACTATATACTAACTACTATACTATAACTAGTAACTATAACTATATACTAACTACTATACTATAACTAAGTAACTATAAGTATATACTAACTACTATACTATAACTAGTAACTATAAGTATATACTAACTACTATACTATAACTAATTACTATAACTATATACTAACTACTATACTATAACTAGTAACTATAACTATATACTAACTACTATACTATAACTAGTAACTATAAGTATATACTAACTACTATACTATAACTAAGTTACTATAACTATATACTAACTACTATACTATAACTAACTATATACTAACTACTATACTATAACTAACTATATACTAACTACTATACTATAACTAGTAACTATAACTATATACTAACTACTATACTATAACTAACTATATACTAACTACTATACTATAACTAACTATATACTAACTACTATACTATAACTAGTAACTATAACTATATACTAACTACTATACTATAACTAGTAACTATAACTATATACTAACTACTATACTATAACTAACTATATACTAACTACTATACTATAATTAGTAACTATAAGTATATACTAACTACTATAACTAGTAACTATAACTATATACTAACTACTATATTATAACTAACTATATACTAACTACTATACTATAATTAGTAACTATAAGTATATACTAACTACTATACTATAACTAACTATATACTAACTACTATACTATAACTAGTAACTATAACTATATACTAACTACTATAACTAGTAACTATAACTATATACTAACTACTATACTATAACTAGTAACTATAACTATATACGAACTACTATACTATAACTAGTAACTATAACTATATACTAACTACTATACTATAACTAGTAACTATAACTATATACTAACTACTATACTATAGCTAACTATATACTAACTACTATAACTAGTAACTATAACTATATACTAACTACTATACTATGACTAGTAACTATAACTATATACGAACTACTATACTATAACTAGTAACTATAACTATATACTAACTACTATACTATAACTAGTAACTATAACTATATACTAACTACTATACTATAGCTAACTATATACTAACTACTATACTATAACTAGTAACTATAACTATATACTAACTACTATACTATAACTAAGTAACTATAAGTATATACTAACTACTATACTATAACTAACTATAAGTATATACTAACTACTATACAATAACTACTAACTATAACTATATACTAACTACTATACTATAACTAACTATAACTACATACTAACTACTATACTATAACTAAGTAACTATAAGTATATACGAAATACTATACTATAACTAGTAACTATAAGTATATATTAACTACTATACTATAACTAACTATAACTATATACTAACTACTATACTATAACTAAGTTACTATAAGTATATACTAACTGCTATACTATAACTAACTATAACTATATACTAACTACTATACTATAACTAGTAACTATAACTATATACTAACTACTATACTATAACTAGTAACTATAACTATATACTAACTACTATACTATAACTAACTATATACTAACTACTATACTATAGCTAACTATATACTAACTACTATACTATAACTAGTAACTATAACTATATACTAACTACTATACTATAACTAAGTAACTATAAGTATATACTAACTACTATACTATAACTAGTAACTATAAGTATATACTAACTACTATACTATAACTAATTACTATAACTATATACTAACTACTATACTATAACTATATACTAACTACTATACTATAACTATTAACTATAACTATATACTAACTACTATACTATAACTAAGTAACTATAACTATATACTAACTACTATACTATAACTAACTATAACTATATACTAACTACTATACTATAACTAAGTAACTATAACTATATACTAACTACTATACTATAACTAGTAACTATAAGTATATACTAACTACTATACTATAACTAACTATAACTATATACTAACTACTATGCTATAACTAACTATAACTATATACTAACTACTATACTATAACTAACTATAACTATATACTAACTTCTATACTATAACTAAGTAACTATAACTATATACTAACTACTATACTATAACTAGTAACTATAAGTATATACTAACAGTTTTTGATGCTCTCATCTTCCCAAACATCTGTCACTGCCCCATCATGTCAGACCAGAGCAGTAAGCCTTTTATTGTGAAAAATCAACAGAGTGGAAATAAAACAGGCTGTAAATCCTTAGCTAAAGAGGCCTAGGCTACACAGAAGAAAACCTAGAAACTCCCCAGAGGAGGAAAAAAGCATCTAATACTGCTAACTTTAAAAATTACAAAGAATCACTCCAAGGAGGAAAACCCAAGGGCTAAAAAACATTAACTGAAAACACTCCAGCAGGAGGAACACACAACTACTTCATACGAGAAAGAAAACAAAGGCTCTAATCTATGAGAAGGAACAGAAAATCACTCTGAAGGAGGAAAATTAAAAGAATACAGAACAAAAACTGCTCCAGCAGGAGGAGAACCTAACATCTTTGATCTAGAGCTAAGGGGAAACAAAAAGGGCTCGAAGCTACAAGAAAGTAAAGAACTGAAAATCACTCACATGGAGGCAGACAGAAAAAGACTAAATTACAAAACTTACAACAAAAAATTCACTCTTGACAAGGACCAATGAGGCTGACAGCCTCATTGGAAGAGCAAGTGGTCTGAAACAAGAGGAGACCTAGTCTTTCAAAATAAAACAGGAAGTGACAAAACAATAACTCAAGACGAGACAACCTCACATAAAGTGAAAATAAACAATTCAGATGGACAAAAAGTTTGAATTTCTCAAATTTAAAGAGGAAGCTCAGGCTGTAATGATGTTGACCTTTGACCTCCTCAGGTTTGGGACGGAGCTGTCGTTCTGTGAGTCGGTGGAGGCTGACATCGCCGGGCTCAGGTCACTACTGGGAGATGTGGGCGTGGCCACAGACCACCTGGGCAAGCAGGTGGAGATCCTGAACCAGGAGCTGGAGACCATGAAGAAGAACCACCAGGAGGTACGATGACCTCTGACCTCTGACCCTTTGATGCCAATGTTGGGAGTAATGCGTTACCAGAGGCGACAATCCCATTTTATTAGGGGGACATAGGGGGACAATAACAGTACATTTTCAGAGAATAATGTCCGGAGGGGACATGAAAAACAACATTATATGAACATGAGATCATGGATCAATGAGATAAAACAATGAACTCCACGTCCTCCTCTCTCTACTGTTCTTTCCTCCTCCCTCCCCTAGTCTCTGTTGCTATGGTAACTTACATCGTTAGAGCTCGTTAACGATCATTAGGTCTGATCTTAACCAGCAGATTGATAAAAAGAGGCTGATTCTGGACTAAATTTGAACAAGTGGTGTGATAAATGACTTACTGATTGGTTTCTTCCATGCTAACTGTCAAAATTAGCAGTTAGCCACTGGCCCCACCCACTGGAAAAGAGCATCTGGACCAAACCACTTTGAGGAATAGGGGGGAGCATTTTGAGATTTCTGTAACATAGTAATGTAAGGCATTACTGAAAAATTGGTAATATTTTACTTGGTACAAATGTCAGTAACACACATTACAATGTGTTTTAACCTGGATTGAAGTGGTTGTTGTCAGAATGTTTCACTTCCTTCCAGACGAGTGAAGCTACAGAGACGTTGGCTAGAAACTTCTCCTCATTACTTTCTGATAGTGAAACATTAGGATGTGAACAACATCGTAGTCAAATGCACTTTATAATCTTGCTGACTAGTTTTCATTCAGCTGCTGATTCCACTGTTAAAGTGGTTTTATCTCCACTCTCATGTTAAATTCATGTTACTATGGAAATGTTAAATTCCTGCTGCTATTTCAGGAAGTGGACACTTCTTCAGGTGTAATTTGACTATGATGTTCTTCACATCCTGATCAAGCAAAAATCAATGCATTTTAGTAATCTATTACCTTTGTAACATGTTACTCCCAACACTGGTCTAGTGAGGTACCTGTAACTATCCACTAATTCTATTGGTTTGACAGTTGTTAAAACCGGGATAATTTATGGTACGTTATGTGACTTATGTGATGTGCTGGATCCTCCTGATCAGGACCTGAGGTCCCTGAGAGTCCAGGTGGGAGGTCAGGTGCAGGTGGAGGTGGACGCGGCGCCGCAGGTAGACCTCACCATGGTCATGGAGGACATCAGGAACCACTACCAGGCTGTCACTAGCAAGAAAAGCAGGGACCTGGAGACCTGGTTCAAGGGAAAAGTGAGGAATAAAACACAGAGTAGAAAGAGGAACGTCACTCCTCGGTTTGTTGCTGATGTTTTTTCCTGTGACTCCTCCTCCATTTCAGGTGGAGCTCCTCAACAAGGAGGTGATGACTACTGACCTGATGCTGAATTCAACGGTCGGGCAGGCGAAGGAGGTGAAGAGTCAGCTTCAGGGTCTGGAGATCCAGCTCCAGTCTCAGCTCAGTCTGGTACGAACACATCCAACCACAGAGCTAATTATTAGCATTTATTTCAGTCACTCTTTATTTCATAGTTAATAGCAGTAAAATCTCTCCGAGAACGAGGAAAAACAGGATAATTTCATATTTTTTGTTGCTAAATGTGATAAATATCAGATGTATAGAAATGTTTTATTTGTCTTTTAAATCAGTGCTAAATCACTGTACAAGATACAAGCTACATCAAACTGCAGGTAAATGCAGCAAAGTAGAACAATATAGTTTTAAGTCAAGTCAATTTTATTTGTTCAGCCTAAAATCACAAATCACAGATTAACCCCAATGATTTTTACAGTTTGTCCTTAGAGCCTCACATCAGACAAAGAAAAACTTTAATGGGGGGGAAAAAAGCAGAAGAAACTGCAGGAAGAGAAACAGGAGGATGAACTCGACCAGCATGGAACACACACTAGAACAGGAAAAGTTTAATGATTGATCTTTATTTCGAACACGTATGTGAACAGTTTATTACAGTTTACTTCAAAGGAAAATAAACAGAAACGGAATCTTTCCTGTTTTTAAACAACCTTCGTAGCTGATTGAGATTTTAGAGTTAACAAAGTCGTACAAAGACAATGTGACCAGCGTGTCTCTGTTAATTTCAAACATTTATTCACTTTCTCTCAATAAATCACAAGTCTGTGAAGCTCTGAAGGGGCCACAATCCCATTTCATTGATGGCGGACAATAAATACTACATTTTCAGAGAATAATTTCTGGAGGGGACATGAAAAAATACTATATTACCATATAGGATGGATAAAAAAACTATGAAAATCTTTCATGGAGGACCACGCCCCCCTTTTTTTTTCCTTTTCCTCATCTCACTGGTAACTTCCATCGTTAGAGCTTGTTAACGTTCATTAGGTCTGATCTTAACCAGCAGACTGGTAATAAGAGGCTGATTCTGGACTAAATTTGAACCAGTGGTGTGATAAATGACTTACTGGCTTCTCCATGTTAGTTTGATTGGTTTCTTCACAGCATCTGGACCAAACCACTATGAGGAATCAGGGGGGTCATACGTTTTTATAACAATTAAGAAGACCCCTTGTTTTACATTCAGCAGCACTTGTGTTGTGTGTTTCTTCATGAGGTCACTGGTCAGTCATCATCATTTTTATGATGAACCCGTCTGTCTGCTGTAGAAATCCTCACTTGAAGCCACCCTGGCTGAAATCCAGAACCACCACGCCCTGCTGCTCAGCGGCTGCCAGGTTCAGGTGGATGGGTTGGAGCAGCAGCTGCTGCAGCTGAGGACCGACCTGGATCGCCAGGGACTGGAGTATCAGACCCTGCTGGACCTAAAGACCAGACTGGAGCAGGAGATCAGAGAGTACCAGAGGCTGCTGGACGGAGATGGGTAAGACCAGATCAGATTCCTGCTGCCTTCACATGGAAGGAACATTCAGAGGAACAAGATGAACACAGACATGACACCAGAGCTGAAAGGAACTAAATACTTTTACTTAAATACAAATTTGAGGTTCTTGTACCTTTGAGTCTTTGATAAAATCATGTCCAAATTCTCAGAATCCAGCTTCTAAATGTAAACATGATCTGGTGTTTTCAGCCTCTGAAGATCAGGACACAGTCATCCTGGACTGTGGAAGACGTATGTTTCAACATTTTTAAGGATCAGATGACAAATCGATTAATCAAAGATAATAATCATCAAACAATGAATAGATGGTAAAAACAATGGTTAGATTGAGCTCTAGTTGGTGCTGTTTATCAATCAGGGTTAGTTGCAGATTTATAAACACCTCCTGCTTTCTTTTATCTTCTAGATCTTCATGCTCCACCACCTCCAAGGTGATCTTCAAGGAGGTCCTCCAGACCGTCTCAGACCAACCATCTGTCCGTCTGACCATGAACTCCATGACGTAGGATTCTAAGACCAAGGACTCAGTGACTCAGGATGGAGTCTAATCTCAACTTCAGGACTCCAAAAGCTCTTTATCTTCATGTGTCGTATTAAACCTGATCAGTATAAAGATTGTGAATTTGTTTACAGCTTCACCAACAATACAAACTCTGTTGCTTCAATAAATAAGGAAAATATCTCAAAGTAAAACATCTCAGATGTCTTAGTGTTTGTACAGTAGAGACCATGTTGGGTTTTTCTTAAAAGGTCATATGTTCCCTGCTTTGTTGGGTAAAGGTTAAAGGTTAGGGGTCGGGGGTTAGGGTTTTAAGAACACATCAACAACAGCGAGGTGTGGAGCTCCAGGTGGACCCGGTACCCTAGGTCCATGGTTACAATGATAATAGGCCAGAACGGTTGTTGTCAATTCTAACTGGTTGTCAAATCCTTGATGTGATCCCCCTGCATAAATACATCTTCAGTTCCTATTTCCCCTCTAACGATGTGAAGGACTGTATATAGGATGCTCGGTCTATATATAGGATGTCTATGGGTGTACCCCAACCCCCCCTTCAAAAAGAAGGAAAAATGCAACAAATATTTGTTTTATTCTAATATAAAGACTTGGAACACAAATGATAATTACTATATTTAGAAGACAAAAAATCATTCTCCCCAATCAACCTTAGGGTTGAGAGTTGATCGAGTTGAGTCTTGATTGATTTTTTTTTTTTTATAGGGTTGAGAAACCCTCGGGTAGAATGAGTGGGAGGCCTTGGTTGTGGGTGAAACACCACTACATCAGGGACCAGGTGGCTTCTGCAGCTGGATCATAGCCCAGGACCTCTGGAGGTAGATGTTAGTGCAGGATGGAGCTCCATTCCTGGGTATGGAGCTCCATTCCTGGGTGTGGAGCTCCATTCCTGGGTGTGGAGCTCCATTCCTGGATGTGGAGCTCCATTCCTGGATGTGGAGCTCCATTCCTGGATGTGGAGCTCCATTCCTGGGTATGGAGCTCCATTCCTGGGTGTGGAGCTCCATTCCTGGATGTGGAGCTCCATTCCTGGGTGTGGAGCTCCATTCCTGGGTGTGGAGCTCCATTCCTGGGTGTGGAGCTCCAGGGATCTTTGAATTATACTGTGCTACCATCTAGTGGTCATTTTTGATATTTCCAGCTTTTCCTTTCAGCTTCAAGATTCCAGAGAGAGAGGAGATTGTTTTCTAGTAGAGTGAAACCTGAATGCAGACCTGAGTTGGTATCTAAATATATGGGTTGCCCTAATTAGAGTTATGGGTGAGGGTTGGGGCTAAGGTTGAATTAGGTTTAGGGGGGTAACCTTTCATTTTGTGCATCCTTAACTACATATTAACTAGTTCAGCATGAACTACAGAATATTAACTAGTTTGTTTTTCATATGTAATTCATAACCATGTTTTCATGTGTCATATGTATTTAAGGTTTGGGGGTTGATGCAGCCCCTATTTCCTACACCTTCCAAAAAACACAGCTAAATGTGTTGCTGCAGCAGTTTAATTCAACCAGAACACATCATCTAATGATCAACTAACTAAAGAGCATCTGAATTAAAAGTTTTAAAATAATCTAACAAAAAAATTAGTATCAGGAGATGACAGGCTTAGCAGCAGGAAATATGGGGAGAGCATGGTAACCATAGCAACACTAGTCCGATGCTACAGGATATTATGGGATATTCTGTTCTAGCTGCTGTTTGGTTGATGTTTTTGAATCAATGATCATTCATCATCTTGTTAAAGGATGTGACACTGAGGGTCTTTACACTGTCCTCATTTAGTCACTTTAAACAGACCAGAGTTGGTTTCCTTGGATAGTTCCACTTCCTTTGTCCAGGTGTGAAAACTCATAGAACTCTGGTCCAAACAAACCAACTCTGGTCCCAACAAACCAACTCTGGTTCCAACAAACCAACTCTGGTCCCAACAAACCAACTCTGGTCCACTTGAAAATGGGGGTTTCTCTTTGTATCAAGTGAATCCTGGTCCGGTTCTGTCCTGGTCTGGTTCTGTCCTGATCTGGTTCTATACAGTGTGAACGCTCGCCGGATCAAATACAGGTCATTTTATATTTATTTATATTTCAGAAGCAGTATTTGTACAGAGAACAGATTTGAACATATGGTTCTGATCCGCTGGTGTTGAGAGGAACATCAGGAGTTTTTAATGATATATTAATTCTACTTTATATAAACAACTCAACATCTCAGCAGCGTGGAGTCTCTGCTTCAACCACATTCTTCAGCTGGGACATCCAGGTGTGACGGTGGAGGAAAATCCACTTCTCCAGGCTGTGACTGGACATATGAATGATGATCAATGAAGAAAACACTGTATAAACACAGGGGAAAAAGAGCTGCAGCATGATATGTGTTTATGATGCCACATTCTGACTGCTCCCTCATATGTGCTGGTCTAGAACCGGCCCTGAACACATGGTGAGCTGTCTTTACCAAACAGAGAGAGGTTTAACCGGGTATGGACAGAATGAGGATTGGACCTAAGAAAAGTATTTGAAGAAGATGTTTAGGATGAATAGGGAGAGGTCTCATTCTGGCTCAGACTCTCCAAGACAAGCTTTATGAGGAGAGATCTACAATCTGGCCTCCAGAGATACTCTCAGATTCTGCATGTTTTTTTTGACACATTTCTTTTTGGAATAAAACTCTTTGTGATCAAGAGAAGATGTGTCAGCTGATTCTGCCAGTGCAGTGGACATGTTCTTTAGCCAAGCTGTTTCTGTTTGGAGCAGATCTTTATAAGTTTGTTCCTGTGGTTTGAACAAAGGTACTGAAGTCACTTATACCTAAATCATCTGAAACATCTGGTCACCACCTGTTGTTTTGTGGTGATTATGGGATTATAATAAACAGTAAACTGATCTGTTTGTCTCTCAGTTTCATCCATCACTAGATAGCGATGACTTGGAATGAAATTCATTTGATGTTAAAAAAAAGCTGCTATGTAACTAAGCTACTTTTGTCATTTTATTCCAGGTTAGCTAGACTCATTTCTCTGGTGGGTAGCTTCAATATAGTGAAGCTTTTTTTATTAAATATAAAATAACTTGTAGTTTAGCTCACAACATTTTCCAAGTAACTTGCCCAACCCTGCTCTGGAAGGTTTTTACAGGCTGGACGTTTTGTAGCTGAACTACTACTAAGAAGTGAGCAATATATTGTTTTGTGTAGTTGTTTGAGTTTTGTGCAATACTGCCGTTATAGTGAAGTGAAGTTCTGTAGAAATGATCTGACTCAGCTCACAACATTTTCCAAGTAACTTGCCCAACCCTGCTCAGAAAACTGCCAGAGGTGTTTTCACACACAGTGAAAATATCTGAAGTTAAAGATATGGTTGAACAGCAGGAAAAATACACAAATACTGCATATTCTTACTGCATAGGTGTACTGATACATCACACTGCCTGCAGAGACCATCAATGCACATGAGGCACGAGTCAAACATTAATATGCAAATCAACTTTATACATTTATTTAGATATTTATTGCATTCCCTGCAGTTTTCCTACTGGCCTGGCATCGAGGTGGATGACGCTGTCATCTACCTTATCAATTAAACCCGATCAGATCAGGCTAGTACATAAATTTAGTGCCTGTGTTAGAGACATAAAGACCTACTCAACCCTGATAAAACTGAAGTTATTATATTAGGCCCTAAAAGTGTTAGAGAGTCCCTATCTGAGCAAATAGTAACTCTAGGTACTGTGAGGATAGCCTCAGTTAAAAACCTGGGAGTTTTATTTTAGCTGAACTTATCATTTAAAGCTCATATTAATCAAGCCTGTAGAACAGCCTTCTTTCACCTGCGTAACATAGCCACAATTAGAAATATCCTGTCTAAAAATGATGCTGAAAAACTAAACCATGCGTTTGTTACATCTAGACTAGATTACTGTAACTCCCTATTAGTAGCGTGTCCTAAAAGTTCCCTAAAAAGTTTTCAGCTGGTACAAAATGCAGCGGCTCGTTTACTAACAGGAACTAATAGAAGAGAACACATCACCCCCATACTCCAAGCCCTTCATTGGCTTCCTGTTGAGTTCAGAATTAAATTTAAAATCCTACTCCTCACTTATAAAACCATTAATGGGATGGGCCCCTCTTATCTTAAAGATGCTCTGGTCCCGTACCATCCAAATAGAACACTGTTCCCTGTCTTATGGAACCAACTCCCAACTAACTAGGAATAAATCAGAGTTAGGGTTAGCCTAACCCTGATCCTAACCCTAACCCTGATAAACCTACTCCTTCACCTGCCTGGTTGGACCCACCCTTCTGCCCCCACCCTACGACATCTCTACAGACTGAAGCATCTTTACAGACTAATCCATCATCATCAGATGTCTGTCAGTCCTGGTTCATCTATAGTCTGTCTGTCCATGGGAGTGGATCTCTCCTTCACTGTGGTTCTCCCCCAGGTTTCTTCTTTCACTGGGTTTTGGAGTTTTTCCTTGCAGAGAAGGAGGGTCTAAGGACGGGGGATGTCTGGGTCACTTTGGACTGAATTTTGTGAAGCAGTTTGAGACAACTGTGTTGTGATATTGGGCTATATAAATAAAAGCGAATTGAATTGAAAAGTGAATCTACCTGCTACAATGATCCCAGAGCAAGTGGGGAGCACTGTGAGGGTCATGTTCTTTAACCTCTCCGGTGCTTTCAACACCATCCAGCCTCCACTGTTGAGAGGGAAGCTGGAGGCAGCTGGAGTGGATAAAGAGCTGGCAGCCTGGACCATAAACTACCTCAACAACAGATCACAGGACCTGAGACTGACTGACATGACTGTGTCTGATGTGGTAGTCTGCAGCATAGAGAACGGTCCTTTCACCATTTCTGTTCAGTCTGTACACCTCAGACTTCTCCTACAATTCAGATTACTGCCACATTCAGAAGTTGATGATCAGATGAAACAGCTGTCATCGGATGCGTGTTAGATGGGAACAACCATGAATACAGGGGGCATCATCAATGACTTTGTAAACTGGTGTGTGATCAATCAACGCCATCAAGATGAAGGAGATGATCATAGACTTCAGGAAGAAGTCACCCCCTACCATACCGGTGAATATCCAGGAAAAGGACATAGAGACAGTGGACTCTTACAAGGACCTGGGCATTCATCTCAACAATAAACTGGACCACAATCACTGATGTCCTGTATGAGAAGGGCCAGACTTGACTCCACCTGCTGAGGAGACTGAGGGCTATCTCGGTACTGGGATGTTCCCTCCAGTCTGTGGTGGTGGTGGGTGAGAAGTGGATGTTAGTGAAGCTGACATCCATCATGTACAACCCCCAAAACCCTCTACATGAGACCATGGGTGGTCTGAGCAGCTCCTTCAGCCAGTGACTGAAACACCCTTGCTACAGGAAGGAGTGATTTCATAGATCCTTCATACCTATGGCAGTTAGACTCGGGTCCTTCATACCTACGGCAGTTAGACTCAGGTCCTTCATACCTACGGCAGTTAGACTCGGGTCCTTCATACCTACGGCAGTTAGACTCGGGTCCTTCATACCTACGGCAGTTAGACTCGGGTCCTTCATACCTACGGCAGTTAGACTCGGGTCCTTCATACCTACGGCAGTTAGACTCAGGTTCTTCATACCTACGGCAGTTAGACTCAGGTTCTTCATACCTACGGCAGTTAGACTCGGGTCCTTCATACCTACGGCAGTTAGACTCAGGTTCTTCATACCTACGGCAGTTAGACTCAGGTTCTTCATACCTACGGCAGTTAGACTCGGGTCCTTCATACCTACGGCAGTTAGACTCAGGTTCTTCATACCTACGGCAGTTAGACTCAGGTTCTTCATACCTACGGCAGTTAGACTCAGGTCCTTCCTCAACCACAATGCCTGACGCATACTGTGTATGCCCTGTATATAATGTGGATATAATGTGTATATTGTGTATTTTATTTCCTTTTCTGCCTCTAGATATTTTCTATATTTTATTTATTTTATTAAACCGTTGTCTGATTTGCCATTGCTTCTCTGTATCTGAGCTATGGTAATGCACAAATTTCTCTTATCATTTGAACATTTATTGAAACTATGTGAAAAGTTTAGAGGGAAAAATATATTTGTTAACTGCTGTTAACAATCATAGACATCTGTCACTCATGGCATCATATAAACTACCTGCAGTTTCAAGCTGGATTTTGTGAGTGAGAAGTGAGCAAAATATTGTTTTGTATAGTTGTGTAAGTTTTGTGCAATACTGCAGTGATAGTAAACTGCAGTTCTGTGGAAGACTGACTCAGCTGTAGCTCCGCCCCCATGAGCAGCTTTAAAAGGAAGAAGACTGAACCTCCTCCTCACTTCTCTTGGCAGACAAACCTCCTCCATCAAGACCATAATGTCCTCTTCACAGAAAGGCAGCGGTGGCCAGTGTGGCATCTACGATCCCTGCAAAGGCCAGGGTGGCAAAGGCCAGGGCCAAGGAACCTGTGACCCCGGCAAAGGCCAGGGTGGCAAAGGCCAGGGCCAGGGCCAAGGAACCTATGACCCCTGCAAAGGCCAGGGTGGCAAAGGCCAGGGCCAGGGCCAAGGAACCTGTGACCCCGGCAAAGGCCAGGGCGGCAAAGGTGGTGGCGGCATCGACGACCCCTGCAAAGGCCAGGGCCAGGGCCAAGGAACCTGTGACCCCGGCAAAGGCCAGGGCGGCAAAGGTGGTGGCGGCATCGACGACCCCTGCAAAGGCCAGGGCCAGGGCCAAGGAACCTGTGACCCCGGCAAAGGCCAGGGTGGCAAAGGCCAGGGCCAGGGCCAAGGAACCTGTGACCCCGGCAAAGGCCAGGGCGGTGGCCAGTGCGGTTGGGGCATCGACGACCCCTGCAAAGGCCAGGGCCAAGGAACCTGTGACCCCGGCAAAGGCCAGGGTGGCAAAGGCCAGGGCCAGGGCCAAGGAACCTGTGACCCCGGCAAAGGCCAGGGCGGTGGCCAGTGCGGTTGGGGCATCGACGACCCCTGCAAAGGCCAGGGTGGCAAAGGCCAGGGCCAAGGAACCTGTGACCCCGGCAAAGGCCAGAGCGGCGGCCAGTGTGGCATCTACGGCATTAAGAAAAAGTAAAAATTAACAAAAAAATAAAAACTTGAAGACAGCGTCTGATTTGAAGTCAGTTATTTGAGTTTGTTGTCCTTCTTTTTGCTGTGATGCAATTTCACAAGTTTCTCAAACTATAATAATCCAAATTAAAAACTTGGAATGCTATGTAAAACAACAAATAAAATAAATATTAAAGGGAACATTTTACAACTTATTTTGAATCAGAAAAAACAGAAATTAGGTCTATTATTGATGTTTATATCTTTTTAGCTAAATTACATTTCTATTTTCCTTCCTTGTAGCTAGCTACTACAAAGGTATAGAGCTATATTTAGATCAACAAATCCATATTTCCATTTATTTTGATAACTTCAAAGTAATGCAATAGTATTATAATGTCTTACATTTCCAATACAGACATATTGTAATGTAATAAATTACTTTGAAATAACAGTAACAAGCAATAAAGGGTTTTCCAAGGGTGACCTGTCCAAGCACACATCACAAAACCTGATAAAATAAACAACTACATTAAATTAAATACCAAATTAAAATTAAAGTGCAACAGAAACACTTTGATGTTAAAGTGCAATATGTGTTAACATTAAAAACATAAGTGCAGTAGTAATAAAAAATAGGATGTTAAAATGCAAGGGTGCAGTTATTTACAATAAACAATAACTGCAACAATAAACAAAACAATTTAAAAAATATATATTTTACTATATATTTATATTTATATAAAAGGTCATATGTTCCCTGCTTTGTTAGGGTAAGGATTAAAGGTTAGGGGTCAGGGGTTAGGGTTTTAAGAACACATCAACATTACATAGCATTAGTGGAATGAACTTTGGAATTTAGCTGCCATCTAGTGGTCATTTTTATCACTTCCAGCTTTTCCATCCAACTTCAAGATTCTGGAAGCAGATTCATATCTAGTAGAGTGAAACCTCGGTACAGACTCAAGTTGGTATCTAAATATATTGGTTGGCCCTAAGCCATGGCCATCCCAGGTGTTTAGCTCCAGGTGGACCCGGTACCCTAGGTCCATGGTTACAATGATAATAGGCCAGAACGGTTGTTGTCAATTCTAACTGGTTGTCAAATCCTTGATGTGATCCCCCTGCATAAATACATCTTCAGTTCCTATTTCCCCTCTAACGATGTGAAGGACTGTATATAGGATGCTCGGTCTATATATAGGATGTCTATGGGTGTACCCCAACCCCCCCTTCAAAAAGAAGGAAAAATGCAACAAATATTTGTTTTATTCTAATATAAAGACTTGGAACACAAATGATAATTACTATATTTAGAAGACAAAAAATCATTCTCCCCAATCAACCTTAGGGTTGAGAGTTGATCGAGTTGAGTCTTGATTGATTTTTTTTTTTTTATAGGGTTGAGAAACCCTCGGGTAGAATGAGTGGGAGGCCTTGGTTGTGGGTGAAACACCACTACATCAGGGACCAGGTGGCTTCTGCAGCTGGATCATAGCCCAGGACCTCTGGAGGTAGATGTTAGTGCAGGATGGAGCTCCATTCCTGGGTGTGGAGCTCCATTCCTGGGTATGGAGCTCCATTCCTGGATGTGGAGCTCCATTCCTGGGTATGGAGCTCCGTTCCTGGGTGTGGAGCTCCGTTCCTGGGTGTGGAGCTCCATTCCTGGGTGTGGAGCTCCATTCCTGGATGTGGAGCTCCATTCCTGGATGTGGAGCTCCATTCCTGGGTGTGGAGCTCCATTCCTGGGTGTGGAGCTCCATTCCTGGGTGTGGAGCTCCATTCCTGGGTGTGGAGCTCCATTCCTGGGTGTGGAGCTCCATTCCTGGGTGTGGAGCTCCATTCCTGGGTGTGGAGCTCCATTCCTGGATGTGGAGCTCCATTCCTGGATGTGGAGCTCCATTCCTGGGTGTGGAGCTCCATTCCTGGGTGTGGAGCTCCATTCCTGGGTGTGGAGCTCCATTCCTGGGTGTGGAGCTCCATTCCTGGATGTGGAGCTCCATTCCTGGATGGGGAGCTCTACTGGATCATAGCCTAGGACCTCCTAGGTTTAGGGGGGTAACCTTTCATTTTGTGCATCCTTAACTACATATTAACTAGTTCAGCATGAACTACAGAATATTAATTAGTTTGTTTTTCATATGTAATTCATAACCATGTTCATATATAGTTATATCTGCATTCATATGTAGTTCATATGCATTTCATAAGGTTTGGGAAAGTTTGGCAACCCAGAATGTTTAAAGAGCCTTATTGGATAAAAAAAAAAGACAAAAAACAAATGTGCCTGAGCTGCAATAAAAACTAAACTCAGGCTGTAACTACAGCCCAGGCTGTAAGTGTATATTAGCTATATTATGATGGACTATGTTTACATCTTATTCTTATATTTTTTAAATATATATATTATTTAAGCCATTTTAATTAATAAAAACATTCATAAAAATTTGACAATGTCTAAGTAATATTTCACACAATAGAGTGTTAAGTTTATTATTATTATTATTATTATTATTATTTGTTCAAATCAGTGAATTGGGTCATTTCCTCTGTAATGCCCCAAGGTTAATAAATTAAATTGCATATTTAATGATTAATTCATTACTTCTAATAATTATAACTCTAAGTATCATATTTATATTGTTGACATATGGCAATAAATATATTTTACCATATTAGAAACAAACAATGTGTAAGACAAAAACTGAATTAAACTTAAGTTAAATTTTTTTATTTGGTGAAAATCTTCCCAAATTCAGAATAAAAGTCAACCTTCAGTTATGAGACAGTGATGCTCACATGTCAAATGTCCATCAGCAATAGGGATATCCTGGTCATGTGACCTCATAAATTAAATGTCCTTCAAAATAAAAGCCCCCTTTTTACACCTAACTGTAAAAACATAGATTTTCTAATACAGCCTTTTAGAAAAATGAAGCTAAACTAATTTCTTGCCATATAGCAGAACGATGCAGTAGAGGTAAACTATGTGAACACAACAGGAAGTGCGCTGATCCAGAGACAAGTTGAGACTCAGGAACATCAGAGACAAATAGTCAGAGCAGAACAGACAAATGCAGGTAAAACACGACTTCCCTGTTTGCTGTCTCTTATATTGAAAGTGCAACTTTTTTGCACTTTTCTTTCTTTTCTTCTGTTGGTTTAGTGTGTTTTTGTCTGTTTTTGTTCATTTTGCCTGCATGTGACCAGGGCTAGGTTTACTGTAGTAGTAGCCGGTGGAAGGAGGGTGGGGGACTGGAAGACTTTTCCTGCTTCATGGAGTCTGTTCTCACACTGTGAGTTGTTTGTGTTGGTTTAGGCTTCATGACTACCATGACTGGCTGGATACCTGCACACACACACACACACACACACACACACACACACTAATGCACAAACTTGGTTCTTCCAGGTCTTGTCCAAAGCTGCCGATGAATCAGTGCATCGAAACCTTGATAAAGGTGATTAACCTGGTCCCCGCTGGGTCCTCTGGCTGGGAATTTCTCTTATAAATAATCAATCCTTCTTGTTAATTAGAGTAGCAGCACCAATATGTACATGTAACACACCAAAATGTCGATAAATCGAATAAATAAATAATAAATCTAAATGTGGAATAAACTCAGCTACAAGTCTATATCAAATATTATTATTTTAACTAAACAGCATTTCAACCCCAAGCAGTAATATGAGCATATAGTGAAAACAAATCAGTAAGTTTCTGCATTTTTGTGATAATATTTTTCCAACACTGTATTCTCCACCAGCAGACACCAAGCTTGTCTCTATAAGATGAAGACTCACTCCTCAGTCTTTCCAAGAACCACCAAAAACACTTATACTGATATGACTAAAAATGATGTTGTAGCTCTGCTGTTTTTTAATAAAACGTGTGTTGGAGCTCATGAAAACACTGCAATCTGCTGCTTCTAAACCTTCTTCATCATGTTGAAGTTATTCTTATATAATCCACACTGTTTATTAAGTTACAGACCAGATTATTTACAGAGTGTGAAGTCGCTCTGTATAACCCATCTTTGTAAAACACATTCTGACATGTTCTATGATAGATGAACTGGGCTACTAACACATGATTTACAGCTGGTTTTCAACATAAATAGGTGTTTTCTTTAGGGCGGAGGTAATTTTTTTTCACATTATTGCTTTATATTGCTAGCTGGATGTTTTCAACACTGTACATTTTAAATAGATTCTGTCACTGATACAACTATCTCACAGGTGTTAGCTTTATTTAAACCCTGTAGTTGTAGAGATATACTGCATTAAGTCTGGACATGTCATTATCTAGAGGTAGATGATAAATTGACCTGGAGGAGGTTAACAGTAGTTTACAAAGTAAACCCTGCAGGTCCAGTAAATTACGTGTTAGTTGTTAGAATCTTACATCAAGTCTTCTGTGTTTTCTTGTTCTGTGAAAGCAAAAAGAACAAAATGATTTTATTAGGCTTCGTATGTCATAACTAAAAATTAAACCACTACAAAACTGTGCAGAAAGTGGTTTTATACAGGATCTGTGAGGCAGTGAAATTCAATAAGTATGTAAGTATGTAAATTCAATAAGTTCATTAAAGCTGAAGATTCAACCTAAAATGTTTTATTATATAAGACATATTTTACACAGAAGTGAAATTGATTTTTATAAATGCTGAATAAAATGGGACCCAGAACGGATCCCTGTGGCACTCCAGCTGTGAACAGCTTCTGGGAGGGTTTTCACTGAAGATCCTTTAAAATTCCACAGTGTTCTCTGAATTTACCACAGAAGACAAGATGTCAGACGTTGACCTTCTCAACATCCTGGACCATCTAAAAGAGGATCAATTCGACAGGTTCATGTGGCGCCTGAACAGAGAAACGGTGGGTGACGTCACTCCCATCGCAGCCAAGAGACTGTCCAACGCCAGCAGACAGGAAGTGGCCGAACTCATGTTCTAGAAATATGAGTTCGCTGGAGCTGCAGAACTGATGAAGAACATCTTGAAGAAGATCGACAGGAACGATCTGGTGAAGAAGTTGCAGAGAGCAGAAGGTCAGTGACAGGAGTCAGATATCAGCTGATATCCAGACACTAATAACTGTCAGATTTAGGCTAAAAGATATATAACAACACACACTCACAGTAAATCCTATTATTCAATTATTCCTGGGGATTATTTCCCCAGGAAGATTTGTCCTGTGAAATGTATACAGTAACAAAAGACTATAGAGACAAAGTGGAGCAGCTGAAATAAAGCAGTGATTCCTGTGTATTTCCAGCTGTCATTCTGTTCTGTCTCCATCTGCTGGTGGTGAGAAGATACTACACCCTGAATAAAAATTAAAACACAACAAAACTGCTATGTTGACAGTTCATTATTTTTCTGGCCCCATTTCCCATGTTCATGTAATGTGTCTGAAACATAGAGACATAATTTCATTGAACCTCCAGTATTGATCTGAGTCCTAGCAGAAAAACCTGTTGAACTTAGTGGAACTTAGAAAAAGGTGTTTGCTACCTTCCTGTCACACCTACATGTTTCAGATCATCCAAATAATTTAATTAGTCAAAGACAACACAAGTGAACACAGACTGTAGGCTTTAAATGAAGGTTTTTACTATTAAAACACAGCAGCAAGTCCACCGGCTGAAGAAAAAACAAATGAAGTCTTTGGAGTGGTCAAAGTCCTGACCTGGATCTTGTTGAGATGCTGTGGATGACCTGAGAAAACTAAAGGTTCATGACCTTAAAAAGGCTAAAGGTTCATGACCTTAAAAAGGCTAAAGGTTCATGACCTTACAAAAGGCTAAAGGTTCATGACCTTACAAAAGGCTAAAGGTTCATGACCTTAAAAAACAGCATATTTATAGTCAAACTGGAGGTTTACAGGAATTTACCAGTTGTCAATGTCCTGAATTTTTCCTGAATCAATTCTGATTGATTAAACTATAAAGCAGAAATCCTGTTTTTTTTCTTTTCATTTGTGTGTGTCAACGCCTCTGTGGCTCTTCAAAAATAACATTTAACAATGTTATAATAATTTAGATAATAGTGACACGCCTAGATGAGCTCTGACGTGCTCTCATGTAGCCTGAAAATAATATCGTTTAAAGCATTTATTTGCAGATAATGGCAAATGGTCAAAATAACAAAAAAGATCCAATGTTTTCAGACCTCAAACATAGCAAAGAAACAAGATCAAATTCATTTAAATATTGAGAATAATTTAGAATTTATTAATTTAATTTATTATTTAGAATAATATGTCACTGAAAGCATCTTTACTGAAGCATGAACTGACATAAATCTGTAGATACACTAAATGTTTCTTCATTTAAATCACCAAAAAGGACTCAAAACTAAAAGTTAGTTGTGGTGCAGTAAGGCTCACACACATATGTATTGTGTACATCACATTCACATTGTTTAATTCACTTTGTTGACCACGTTAAAAAATACTAAACGCTAGGAGACAAAACAAATTTAAATGAATTAAAAAACAAAATTAAAAAAGATATCAAAATAGGGTAGTCAAACAGTTTTGTCATCAAATGCATGAAGTAAATAAAAAGTGTTCTTTTTTGTGATAACCAGGCCCGCCGCTCCGTACACGCAGACTACGCAGCCAGCGTAGGGCCCCAACTAGTGGAGGGGGGCCTCTAACATTAAGATTGGGGAAAAAAGATAATAAATATTACACTAATCAATATCAAAAATATTAATTAGTTCTACGGGAGTTTTGTATACCATCACTGATATCGGGAAAATTAAATGTTATTTATTGCGTAATAAAAAGACTCAGACCCCAGCGGTACAGCGAGTGATGGGAATTCTGGCTCTATTTGGAGAGTCGGATCTTTTGGCTCAGCTCACTAATACGAGTCGGCTCGTTCGGCTCCTCTGTTGCTGCCAACGAGGAGCCGGCTCCTATCTGTCACTTCAAAGAGTCGAGTCGGATCGTTCAACTTCAAAGACTCGGATCGTTCACAACGGCACAAAGCTTCGGAGCCACTTTTGTTACTACGCTCTGAAACAGCTTTAATAAACAAATTTCTTCAGTTAAAAACTTCAACAATTGAAATGAGAGAATATCATCCAAGAAACACCATGAATCTGGATCTGAAAAGCGAAAGAGGAAAAAAGAGAAAGACGACAAACTTGCATTCCTTTCTGGTAAGTCCGTGTTATACCGTGTTTGTTTGTTTTGCTAACATAGCGTTACGTGATAAACTCGACAAGCTAGGCTAGGTTAGCCCAACAGTAAACAGGATTGGACAGAGAATTAAATTCAGCTCTAGCATCTTTTCTCTGCTCCAGGGGGTCGTTGGGGATAACTCTCAGTCTGTCCTGGTAGTGAGGAGGAGGAGGGGAGGGGGCGGTGGTTGGGGGATGATTTTACATCTGGCCACAGTGTTGTAGAAGGTGTGTTAAAGTCGTGTGTAGTGCAAAAAAATGTTTGGCCACCTTTGGTCATTCACAAAATGCCACTATTGTTTTGTTTAACGTGTAGGATTAGAACATGTTAATTTTGCTGAGGTCCCAAACCTCCCATCTGAGAGATCTGGATCTGAATAACAACCAGCTGCAGGACTTGGATGTGAAGGAGCTGTGTGATCTTCTGGAGAGTCCAGACTGCAGACTGGAGACTCTGAGGCCAGAGCTGCATCTCTGGCTGATGATAAAATAAACACTGATTCGTTGCTTTTTTTCTTCTTTTCTCATTCTTCTTTTCTCTGGGTGTCACTTTGCTGAGTGTGAGTGAACATCTGGAGTGTTGAGATCAGCTGTTGTAAGCTGGTTGTTCAGACATGGGAAGTTTGACTCAGAAGAAAACGCCAGAGGACAGAAGAATGATGTCCAGACGTCATAGTCTCAACTCCTCATGATTTTATAAACAGACAACAAACAGGTGTTAACAACCACAGGTTATTACTACTCTACCTAGAGAGAACATCAACTTCACTTGACTAGTTCATATCAAAATGGTTTTCAGCTACAACATAATGTTATATTAGAGCATGCTTCTTTACATTTAAAAATAATAAATATGTATATATTGTTACTTTTGGTGCGACTCAAAGCATGACTACCAGGAATCTAAAAGTTAACCCAACACATAGGAAGTAGGACACCAGAGCCTCAAAGAAAAAACAAAACCATAAAGCGTGCACTCACAGTGCAAACTGGCGAAAACCAAAATGCCTTCCAAACAATAAAGATTCTCTTTACACTGAGAACTTTTTTTTTTTTTTCCAGCAGCTAGTGATGGTTCCAAGCTAGAACCACCACTAGCTGTTACCAGCTCTGTGTATAGGCGACACTGAAGCAAATTGCTGAGGCAATGCCTCTCTTTATATACTCTCCACCCAGGTGCAATCAATTACCAATTACTTGGTGCTACTCACACCTGTGCCTGGGCATAGGCTTCCATCAATTAATTACCAAAGCCCCAGCAATGTGAAAGAGGAACATGAGAAAATAACTAATGCCCAAGTGGTTTTGCAATGAAATTCACTTTAAACATGACACAACATATGACATCTGACAGCTCACTGGTTTGCCTTGTGTGTACCCCATTATGTAATGTATATTTACAATAAAACGAAATATGATTTCCCCTGCCTCTTTCCACTTCATTTGAATATATATGTCTATACAAATGTATATATCCATTATCCTTCTGATCAATGATCAAACACATTTAACCATTACGACACTGGAGTGATAGTTGCTATAAATGGGACTCTATACACCTATGTAGATATTGATGCACCAAAAACCAGACATTAGCAGCTAAAATAGTCATTTACCACATTAGTGATGAATAGAGTGGATTTATGATTAGTTTAAAGTTATCTTCATTGAAAAAAACAGTGATTTTCTCATCAAAAATAAGTTAAAAAAGTAGAAGAAGCTTCCTGTCAACATCCCATGTTAAATAAAGAAAACAATGCACTAAAGTCACATTAGTTACATTATTACCAGTTACCAGTTTCGAGCTGAACAAATGCGTTTCTGGTTGGCTGATGGACACGTGGTCACGTTATCAGCATCGCTAATTCTGATTGGTTCAAACCACACGTGTTTGCTCTCACCGAGCAAAATGATGTTGGAACAATGCAGCGCAAAATATACGACTTCTATTATTCATTTTTGAATTGTTATATTGAGCTTAAGTGCCCATTTGAGACATCCTTATTTTATTTCAGAATTTTATTTTACTGAATTTTACTGTATTTGTTTTACATTTCTGAATAATGCACCTGGTCTAACTGGTTTAATGTGCTAGACCTTTACTTTTGGATTTAATTCATGAAGCACAGTTCACCAATAAAACATTGGATTTCAGATCTTCTCTTCTTACTGTATTCAATTGATTAGTCGTCACTACAATATATATATATATATAATTATTGTAATTTTGCTTTACTTTTTTACTTGTACATTTATTAGAATATTTGTAATAAATCTGTTTTAGTTGTACAGTTTTCTACTTGATTACGGTTAAATAGCACATTGTGCTGAAATCGGTAAACCACCTGGACTCACCTGAATTAAAACATCTCTAAAACTGGTCTGGTTCACCTTGTAATTCTGACATTCAGTGCATTTACTTTACTTTAGACTTTACTTGACTGCTCTATAGATGAATTCAGCTACTAACACATGATTCTCAGGTGTTTTTTAACCTAAACCTAATGTTTTTTGGGGGGCAGACCTAATTTTTTCCCCACTTTTTTGCTTTATTCTAATTGGATGTTCAAAACTGTACATTTTAAATTGATTATGGCACTGATACAACTATCTCACAGGTGCCAGCTTAAGTTTAAAACCTAAAATCATTCAGAAAACTCCTGTAGTTGTCAAGGTATCCTGCATTAATTCTGGGTGTTATTTCCTAGGGGGGAAGAGGTTAAGGTTGTGAATGCGAACCGATCAGGATTTGGGGGCCAGCGTAGACCAGAGGAGGCTGGTCGTGCTGCAGCAGAGACGCCGCCTGCAGCTTCCTGCATCAAAACCTGATTCTACTCGGTGTGTTGAGCTGTTAAAAGCTGCAGGCAGCAGCTCCACAGCAGCACGACCAGCCGTCACAACCCAGGGAAAATGGTTCTGAGAATGTGGGAGAAAACCGGAGATGGGAAAACCCACAGACTCAGAGAGGGACAGAGGGACTGGATCTCTTTCTACAAAAGAAAAGAATAAAAGATGAAAATCCAGACTCATGAAGTTGGGGCTAGAAGGGAGATTCTTAGCAAGAAACTACACAAAATAAAAAAAACTATTTACAATATAATACAAAAAGCAGGCCTTTCTGTCTGATTAAAAAACCCAGGAAACGTTTTAAAGACTCATCGATCTCTATGATGTCACAGGGTCAAACTTTGTTATGGTTTAATATTTCAAACCAGAAAATAACCTGAAGATAATAAACCTTTAACAATCGCCCGTCAAACATCAAAGAGTCTCCAGCAGCAGATCCACAGTTTTCTAATCCGATAGAAAGTGGAACCTGTTTTAGTCTAAAATATAAAATATAACCAGCGGTTCGTCCAGAACCAGTGGAACTGAGTTCTGGATGAACCAGCGAGCTGCCGCCACGCTGGCGGCCGCCAGGACCAAGGTCTTCATGCCAGTCCTGGTCCAATTCCAGAGGGACGTCGGGGTCCCGAGTCCTGCTCGGGCCCCGGGGACCACATGGGTCCTGGCTGTGGCCGTGATCCTCGCCGCCGTGAACGCCACCGCTGCTCCGGCCGCTGAGAGGATCGACATGAGTCCCGCCGTGGTCCTGGAGATGAAGGTCTCTGTTTGTCCTCCTGTTGCCTGGTCTTCCATGGTCCTGGAGATGAAGGTCTCAGATTTTTCCCCGGTTCCCTGGTCTTCCGTCGGTGCAGGGTCTGAGTGTCCGGGTCCATGGTCTTTCTGGAGCTGCTGCTGCAGCTGCTGCACGGCTAAGACCAGCTGGCCCTTGGACTTCCGGGGGGGCGGTCCTGGTGAGTCCAGGATCCGTGGTGGGGCAGGATTAGTCCTCCTGCTGGACACAGCCACCCACTCCAGGAGCTGTGGTGGCATCACGTTCGGACCGTGGTGGAGCCCAAGACCAAAACTCATGTGATCCGCTACGTGTCTGCACAGGACACCCAACATGGCCACTGATAGTGGACGTGATGAAGTGAAGTTCTATCGTCTCTGGTCCTCAACGAGTTCCTGGATCCAGTCGATGCCTCGAGTCCACAACTCAACTGGAGTTCAGCTTCTTTATAGAGTCTCAGGATCAAAGAGGAGGAGGAATGTGATGATGTCATCAACTCCACCTGTCAGGTGAGTGGAGAGTGATGTAATAGCCAGAGTGATGTCATAGCTAGAGTGATGTCATCAGGCTCCAACCAGGAAAGTTGACCAGTTGTTTACTTTTAAATAACTGTGACTATTTTTGAAGAAACTTGAATATAAAACATGTTTTCTGTTATTTCAGTGAAATAACTGAAAACATTATTAGTCCTTGGGCTTCATCTCCTTATATACTATTCATATTCCATAGTGTTATTTCTTAATAAAGCCAAAGTTCTAAAACTAATTTCACAGAATCAAAATATTAAGTAAAAAGAGTCTGTTTTTTTTATTATTTTTACAGAAAATTAAGAAAAAGAAATATCAGAGTCTGCATTTTTCTTTACAAACTTCAATATTTCCTGTATGAAGTGATGAATGTTGAGTATTTCTCATCCTGTGAATCACTCCAGTCATATTTAGTTGTGATGACCATGGTTTCTGAGACCTGCTTCACATCTCTACCAACTTCTGGTTCCTATCAACAGGTGTTTCACACTCACAGTTCATCTCAATTCATTGATTTAGTCTCAGGAACTCAGAAACGGCATTTCTGATAACAGCCACTAGTTTTTAATGGGATTCAGGTTCAGGGATTGGGTTCAGGTCCAGGGTTCAGGTTCAGGTCCAGGAATTGGTTTGGCCACTCCACAACTTTAATTTATTGCTCTGGAACCAACATGCTGCTGGTTTACTGGTGTGTTTGGGGTCATTGTCTCGTTGAAATTCACATTTCAAGTGTATTTCCTCTTCAGCATCAGACAACATGACCTCTTCAGATATTCTGATATATGCAAACTGATCCAGCCAGGGCTGAAAGGCCTGCAGCCCAGGTCAGAGGTCCAAGAACAGTCTATAAACTAGATGTTTGGGATGAATAGAGAGGTCTCCAGCATCATGAAGACAGATCTATAATTCAGCTCTGATTCATCACACTGTTCTTTTTGGAATAAAACTCTTTGTGCAGAAGAGAAGACGTGTTGGTTGGTGACGTCTTTTATCAGGAAATAACATGATCAACACACACAAAAAAATAGTTTTATCTGTATATTTATTACATTTTACAACAATTTGCAACTAACAATGTCTCAATCTCAGTCTCAATGAATCCACTCCACCTAGTCATATTAACTTTCACACAGCCAGAAGCACTGGTCGAGGTGGAGGAGTTGCAGTCATCACTCACTCTAGTTTAGGTGTTAGTCCCAAAAATAATCATAACTATCAGTCATTTGAAACTTTGCTTTTATCAATGACTGATTCCAGGCAGACAAACAAAAAACCAGCCCTATTTGCAGTTGTTTATCGCCCTCCTAGTCCTTATTCTGTATTTTTAGCAGAATTCTCTACCTTTCTGTCCAGTATAGTGTTAAACTATGACAAAATTGTAATTGTAGGAGACTTTAACATACATGTTGATAACAATAGTGATTCTCTAAGTAACACTTTCAGCAGCATACTAGATGGAATTGGCTTTACTCAAAATGTAAATAAACCAACCCACAGTCACAGTCACACCCTGGATCTGGTTTTAATTTATGGGATTGAGATTAGTGACCTTGTTGTTCTCCCCCATAATCCAGTTCTTTCAGATCACTTCCTAATTACCTTTCAGTTTATAATGAATGATAATTCCTCACCAGTAGTTAAAACTGAAATAAAAAGAGCACTATGTGACTATTCAGTTTTAAAATATAAAGAGATAATTCGGCCTATATTCACCCCCACATATAATTATGAGAACAGCAGCTCAGACATGTTGTGTCCTGCTACATGTGATGAGTTAGTTGAAAATACGATGCACACCCTCCATAGCGCTTTAGACCTGGTAGCCCCATTAAAATGTAAAACTGTTAGACCCAGGACATTATCTCCCTGGTATAATACTGAAACACGTTCCCTTAAAAAAGCTACACGTACATTAGAAAAGCTATGGCGCTGCTCCCGCACAGATCATTCCCTCAGGGCCTGGAAGAACAGTTTATTGGCTTATAAACAGGCCCTGCGTAAAGCAAAAACTAGGTATTATTCATCATTAATAGAAGAAAATAAGAATAACCCCAGATTCCTGTTCAGCACTGTAGCCAGTCTGACCAACAGTCACAGCTCAGTAGATCCATCTATTCCAGTTAGTCTCAGCTGTGATGACTTCTTAAATTTCTTTAATAATAAAATCATAAGTATTAGAGATAAAATAGATCAAATCCTTCCAAACATCAGTGCTGAGGAAGCTCAGGCTGTAAGCTTAGAAGCTTAGACATAATTAACATGTCCCTAATAACTGGATACGTGCCGCAGGCTTTTAAACATGCAGTTATTAAACCGCTCTTTAAAAAAAAACACTCTTGAGGCAGATATTTTAGTAAACTACAGGCCAATTTCAAATCTACCCTTTCTTTCAAAAATTCTTGAAAGAGTGGTAGTTCAACAGCTGTGTCAGCACTTACAGGACAATAGTTTATTTGAAGATTTTCAGTCTGGTTTTCGGGCCCATCACAGCACTGAAACAGCACTAGTCAAGGTCACTAATGACTTGTTGCTGGCTGCTGATGATGGACTGGGCTCGGTTCTGGTCCTGCTGGATCTAAGTGCTGCGTTTGACACAATCGACCATAGCATCTTACTGCAGAGATTGGAACAGGACATAGGCATTAGAGGATCCGCTCTCTCCTGGTTTAAATCCTATTTATCTAATAGGTTCCAGTTTGTTAGCGTTAACCAGCAATCATCATCATACTCAAGAGTCACCTATGGTGTCCCACAAGGGTCAGTCCTAGGGCCCATTTTGTTTACTCTATATATGCTGCCCTTGGGTAATATTATCTGAAAACATGGCATAAATTTCCACTGCTACGCAGATGACACACAGCTATACTTATCAATTAAACCCGATCAGATCAGGCTAGTACATAAACTTAGCGCCTGTGTTAGAGACATAAAGACCTGGATGTCTGTTAACTATTTGTTACTTAACCCTGATAAAACAGAAGTTATTATATTAGGCCCTAAAAGTGTTAGAGAGTCCCTATCTGAGCAACTAGTAACTCTAGATAATGTGAAAATAGCCTCTAGCACCACAGTTAAAAACCTAAGAGTTTTATTTGAGCCAGACTTATCATTTAAAGCTCATATTAATCAAGCCTGTAGAACAGCCTTCTTTCACCTGCGTAACATAGCCACAATTAGAAATATCCTGTCTAAAAATGATGCTGAAAAACTAATCCATGCGTTTGTTACATCTAGACTAGATTACTGTAACTCCCTATTAGTAGCGTGTCCTAAAAGTTCCCTAAAAAGTTTTCAGCTGGTTCAAAACGCAGCGGCTCGTTTACTAACAGGAACTAATAGAAGAGAACACATCAGCCCCATACTCCAAGCCCTTCATTGGCTTCCTGTTGAGTTCAGAATTAAATTTAAAATCCTACTCCTCACTTATAAAACCATTAATGGGATGGGCCCCTCTTATCTTAAAGATGCTCTGGTCCCGTACCATCCAATCAGAACACTGCGGTCTCAGAATGCAGGTCTACTGGTAGTTCCACAGGTCCATAAAGTCCAGTAGGAGCCTTTAGTTACCAAGCCCCTGTTTTATGGAACCAACTCCCAACTACTATTAAAGAGGCCGACACAGTCTGTGCATTTAAGGTTAGACTGAAAACATTTCTGTTTCAAAAGGCCAAAGGTCAGGGTAGTTAAAGGTAGACTTAAAACCACAGTTCAGTCTAAGCTGCCCTAGGAGTGAGAATACTGGGGGAAGTACAGTCACTGAGCTCTATCATCTCTGTCTGGTACCATGTACCACTGTCATTAATAAACAGGATCTACTTTATACTTGGTCTTTACATCACTATTCACCCAGAGTCCTTCTCCCCACTCCCCTTCGGGGGAGTGGCTACTGTTTCAGTTCATCCGCACGAGGCCCAACGATGACGACTCCTGATGCGACTCATCGAGGCCCCTGATGAACCTTCACCTGCCTGGTTGGACCCACCCTTCTGCCCCCACCCTACAGCATCTCTACAGACTGAAACATCTTTATAGACTATTACTTCATCATCAGATAGATGTCTGTCAGTCCTGATTCATCTATAGCCTGTCCGTCCATGGGAGTGGATCTCTCCTTCACTGTGGTCCTCCTCGAGGTTTCTCCTTTTTCCCACTGGGTTTTTGAGGTTTTCCTTGCCGAGAAGGAGGGTCTAAGGACGGGGGATGTCTGAGTCACTTTGGACTGGATTTTGTGAAGCACTTTGAGACAACTGTGTTGTAAAATTGGGCTATATAAATAAAGTGAATTGAACAAAAACACATTTTTAGTGCTTTCTGGAATAGTGGCAAGAAAAAAAAAGCGTATTAGGAAACACAGGTCTGGTCTATTTCTGCTGTGGTTTGAATGTAAAAATGCTAAAAATCAACATCAGTTTCCTTGATAGATTAATTATAGTTCAGAGTTTTACCATCTCATTACTGGATGTGTGATTAAACAGCAACTAAGAAAAACACCAGATTAAATGGGTTGTGTTTAAAAGTAGAAGAGCTGGATTAAAAGGAGAAAAAACACACAACAGACCAGGAGGTGCCATTAGTTTCTTTAATAAGTCATTTTCCAGTACAAGATGCGGCATCACTTTGTCTTTTTTGCTGCCGTTTTTTTTTTGTTTATTTTATTACTTTTTTTTTAGGAATGACATTATCAATAGAAGATTTGTACACAGTGAGCATCCGGACAGGGGAGGAAGAGGAGGAAGAAGAGTAGGAGAAGGAGGAGGAAGAAGAGGAGGAGGAAGAGGAGATTTGTGCTGATGTGTTTGGTCCTGATACTGAAAACTGAGTCAGCAGATTTGCGACGCGAAGACGCTGGAATGATTTTTCTTTTTTTAAATAGAAAACCGAAGGAATGTCGTCTCGGCCGATTATCGTCTCAATAAAATAATAGAAAAGAATCGCTGTGTTTGGCCTGATCCAGAAAATACTGATCGATAGAAAACGTATGAAAATAAGACCAGGAACAGACCTGTAAGCAGCTGGAAGTCAAACACTAGGAAAACTGGCTCAAAGTAAAGGCCGAGTCTGGACCAGGACCCTGCGTTCCCCCCTGAAGGATCTCATGACCCTCAGAACCTCCAGAAACCAGCAGCTTCAGAGGCTTCGTCTGAAATAAGACGACGAAGAAAAAACTAAAGACGCTTTGTTCAACTTGTAGAAGCTTAAACCCTGTTTGTGGTCGACGGGAGCCGTTTAACGTTGGGCTGCAACTAACAATCATCTCCACCATCCATTCATCTGGCCATTATTCTCTCATTGGTCCAAAAGGCAGAGGATGTCACAGAGGTTCATGTTTAAGAAGCTGGAATCTCCCAAATGACTAAAAATGATGATAAATGGACTAAAGCTCTGATTCAGACATGATCCAAGTAGTCGTCTTCATCATTAACAGAAAAATCAACAGTTTTATTTTTACTTAAAAGATATTAAACAGAATATTTAAAAGCGACGATTGGTCGATTCAACTTCTAATTCCAGCTCCTTAAATGTGAATGTTGTGTGTTTGTATTATTTATTTCATGGAGTCTTCTCCTCATTGGTTGATGTTTGGAAACATGATGCCAGCTTTGTGACAATCAGCTGTTAGTTCACGATTGTTTCGCATGTTTTTAAATGAAGAAAATATATTTTTCTGAGAGAAAACACGACTCATTTTTATAATAAGACGTTATTGCTTTTTAAAATGTGATTGTCTTCTAGTAATGAAACAGACAAAGTAGATATGTACTAATAACAAACAGTTCTTTACTTTAACTTCAACAATAGCATCCTGTTATTTTCAGGACTGTGTTTAAGTACAAACCTTTCACAATAAAAGTGTCGTGTTGAACGAAGGTATTCTGTTAACTACCACTTTAGAGGGGTTTTACTTTGAAATGTAAACAGGAAGTAAAGGTCACATGAGCACAGAATATTAGTTTGAGGAACATTAATTCCTTCGGTTTAACTTCACAAGTTAGAATAAGCAGAGAAAATGTTGATATTGTTTTATTTGTATTTAAATGTTAAAAAGAGAAGACTTCAGCACTAAGAGCATCTCTTCTGTTTAGATGTTAAATCACAAAGCCAGCATCATAGACCAAACGTCTCTACACCTCGAGAAAAAGCAGACAAATAGTTTATAATGTAAAGTGATTGATCAGTGATTGGTTGTTTGCATTGAGTTTGAATTGATAGTGTACATATTTAACATAAAATCAATATATAAACGTTGTTCTTCTGGATTGTCCTCAGTCCGTGTTTAAGCCATTCATGTTATCGTGCTAATTTAAGTGCAACAACATGGCAGCAGATGTGTCACCTCAACACAGCTCTGTGTTCAAAATAAAAGCCCCGTCAGTAAAATTAGTGGGTTCTGTACACTGAAATGCAAAACTTTTCATTTGAAATGGAAACAGGAAGTAAGTTGTACCTTCACTCACATTGTTCATTGTTCTGATTAGAACAAAGTCAACAAACAATCTCAAAGTTCAGAACAGGAAAATGTTTGAGTTTAACAACCTGCTCTAGTTTGATCCTTATTTATTTGAGATTCATAGTAAAACACATGGATGCTATGTTTTTATTATATGTTCAGTTAACGCTTTAAAGAATAAATAGATTTTGTTATTTAAACACTTGACTATTTTTTTTGGTGTTTACTATATTGGAATCGATACATTTCAAACAATAATTCGAACCACTTCCTGTAACCGTCAATTCAAATTAAAAGTCCTCTACCCTTTCAGTCACTGTCATATCTGAGGTTCTGATGTGGTTTTAACTCTGGACATAATTCATCTGCACAATTCATGTCTACGTCGCCCCTAAAGGTCGACACCCACTCATCTGTTCAACATTTCTGATGCATGTGCAAAGTTTCCTGAGTTTTATATAAATAATAATTCTAAATAATTCCTTGAAATACAACAGTCAGCCCAGATAATCAATAGTTGCAACCCTAATTCTAATATCTTTAATATCTTTATGACGGGAAACGATTCAACACATCAACCGATGTGACTGTTTGGAAATTAACCCTCATTAACGGAGCTGTTCCTTCAAAATAAAACTGACTTTTTTTGTGAAGCAGCAGCAGGAAACACTGATTGCGATCAAGAAGCACATTTAAAAAAAAAAAAAAAAAAAAAAAAGGAAGCTTGTTTGGCTTCTGCTGCATTTCTGACAAAGTTTGATGTAGTTTTGAACCACATCAGCTGTTTCCAAGTATTATATATAGGTTCAAAGTATAAAAAGTAAAAAGTTTGACTTCCACTTCATGTATTTTAATACATTCTGTATAGAGTGTTGACTTAAACTCGACTTTAACGTGCCCGTCACGCTGCTCGCTGCTCTGGGAAATCCGTCTTTAGGTTTGAGAGCATTCTTAAAACAAAAAAAAAAATCAGAACAGAAATAAAAAGCTCTTACAGTCGTAGGTTGTATCGGCAGCGGGTCCCTGTCACTGGAGCTGCTGGTCTGGGTTTGGTTTTCTTACAAAAATATGAAGTATTCCAACTTGGTCACTGAAGTATTTGTGCTCTGTATCAGAAAAAGAACTGACTCAGCTCATGACAGTACACGGATTATCTACAAGCCCCCCCGACACACACGCGCACGCACGCACACACACACACACACATAGACACTTGCATAAGAGCAAATCAGTCAAGAGTCCCAGATATACAGTATATATATATACACATATATAGATTTATATATATGTATATAATGCAAAAAGAGCACAAAAGGTATGAAAATGTAAGAAAAAATTCATAAGGAAAACAATTCATATATAGTATTTATAAAAAAAGAGGAATAATACTTTGTTGTTCCGGGAGGTTAAAGCATGGATGTATTATAAGAACTGGAAATGGCGCTAATTCCCCCCCAAAAAATCATTTTTAACATAAAGAAAGCCTGTAAAACTGTTGGTATAGTTATATGGTGCAGCTATAATCCTGTTAATGACTGATCTTTGTATTTTATAGTTTTATTTCATGGATTTTTATCCATCAAAAACCTTTCCAACAGCCTGAAAAGCTCTGGTCTCTATTCCCAGTGTGACATCACAGTTGTGAGCTCCGAATGTCGAACTTTTAGTTTTGAATTCTTTTTAGTGATTTAAATGAAGGAACGTTTAGTATATCTACATATTTGTCAGTTCATGCTTCAGGAAAGTGACATATTATTCTAAATAGGGATGCAACAAAATGAAAATTTGTGGCTGAAGCCCGATAATATAAAAGGTTTTGGCTGAATACCGAATATCAAATTCAGTTAAGTTTTTCACTATTTTTTTTTTTTAAATACAGCTCTGAAAAAAATAAGAGACCACTGCATTTTTGTCTGAAATCATATCTACAAGTAATCATGTCATTAATGTTGAATTCCAACACATCAACACCTCATTCTGCTTAAAGCGGAACCAAGATGGAATAAAGTCACCAAGAAAAACGTAAAGACTGAAGAGCATGAAAAGATGGGATTAAAAATAAGGGTTACTGCACCAAATAATGATTCCTGAACTCTTAAGTGTTTTATGCAAATAAATGCTCTCACTGATTTTTTGGGGGGAATTTGGGGGAAATGTCAAGTTTATAGACTCAAACTAAAATGTTCCTTTAGCCCAAACACATACCTACACTACCGTTCAAAAGGAAGAAAATCACTGTTTTTTTCAATAAATAACATTAAATTAATCATAAATCCATTCTAGTCATTACTAATGTGTTAAATGATTATTCTAGCTGCAAATCTTGTTTTTGCTGCATCAATATCTATAGGTGTATTAGAGGCCCATTTATACTATCACTCAGTGTTCTAATGGATCAATGTGTTTGATCATTGATCAGAAGGTTAATGGAATAACATTTTCTATTCATTTTACAAGAAAATGGTAAAGAAAAGTTTCATAGAAAACATTAAATTGTCTGGGTGACCCCAAACTTTTAAACAGTAGCGTATAAGTAGTAAAATCAGAAAAACTGATAATTTTGCAGTTGTCTCTTTTTTTCTTTTCTTTTTTTCCCAGAGATGTATTCCATAAATAGTCTAGAATACAGTTTAGACAAGTATTCTACAAAGAAACATCTCTGGTAAGTACACATTTTTTTGATTTGCGCATTCTCATCACCCCAGAGCATCATGGGAGCTGACTCTACTGAGTCTCTATTGCTCGTATAACGTGGAAATAAAGGAATTTTTCGGTGTATGCACCAGCATTTGAATGAATGGCGGCCATTTTTCAGTCCGGTATCCAGTTCTCATAATACATCCATGGGTTAAAGGGGGTGGAGTCAGTTTTAGCTACTGTCGCTGCTGCTGCAGCTGCTGCTGCTGCTGCTGCTGCTAACACCGCTGCTGCTGCTGGCGTTGCTGCTGGTGCTCGCCGCGTCCGCCCGCTCCCTCTTGTGGATCTGCTCGTGTGCCTTGAGGTGCCCTGACTGGCTGAAAGTCTTGCCGCAGTGGGGGCAGGCGTAGGGCCGCTCACCGGTGTGGATCTGCTGGTGGGCCTTCAGGTGACCCAGGCGGCCGAAACTCTTGCCGCACTGCGTGCAGCCGAACGGCCGCTCGCCCGAGTGGATCTTCTCGTGGGTCTTTAGCACACCGGAGTTGCTGAAAGTCTTGCCGCACTGCGAGCAGGTGAAGGGCTTCTCGCCCGTGTGGATCTGCACGTGGTTGTGGTAGCTGGTCTCCTTGGTGAAGCTCTTGCCGCAATGCTGGCAGCAGAAGGGCCGCTCGCCGGTGTGGCTCAGCTGGTGCGCCTTCAGCTCCTTGGACTGGCCGAAGCTCTTACCACAGGCGAGGCAGATGAAGGGCCGCTCACCGGTATGCAGCCGCTGGTGCGAGCGCAGGTCGTCAGCCTTGGTGAAGCCTTTGGGGCAGTGGGCGCACACGTAGGGCTTCTGGCCTGTGTGGATCAGCTGGTGGCGTTTCAGGTTGCCCGCCTGACCGAAGCTCTTGCCGCACTGCGAGCAGGTGTAGGGCCGCTCGCCTGTGTGGATGCGCTGGTGCGTCTTGAGGTTGCCCAGTGTGCTGAAGTTCTTGCCGCACTGCGTGCAGGAAAATGGTTTCTCGCCCTGCATGTTGCGGGGCTTCCTCGCCGTCGGGTTCTGCGTTTTGGTCACGACGACCTGCCCGGTCGGCGCCGAGTCGGACCCCATCTTCCCCTCCTCGGCTGCAGGCTGCAGGTCATACAGCACACCACCGCCAAACTCCGGGTCCAGCTTGCCCATCCCGTCCATGTGCAGGGCGTCGGGACGCAGCTTGTTGAGCTCGGTGCGGAGCTCCGCCATGTGGATGGACTCCAGCCCATTGTGCTGGAGGTGGCCTGACATGACGCTGCATTCCGTGTACTCTGTCTTCAGGGAGCCCAGCTCCGTGGTGTAGTAGCACTGCAGGTCCACGTGGTGGTCCGACTTGATGTATTCCAGCGTGTCCGTCACCTGCAATGAGAAAACGGACGCAATCAGATCTGAAGCTACAAGTTTCTGTCACAGAAATAAGCAAAAAACTACTAAACACATGGCAGGGAGTCACGTACCCACTCTGTGTAAGGCTGTGCAAATAACTGAATTTTGATTGTGATTTCGATTTGCATATCAAATGATGAAATGATGAAAAATGGTTAGAAAAGTTCTCTTATATGGTAACTAGGGATGGTTAATTCGTCCTGTTTCCTGATTTGATTATGATTGAGGTTCCAAATCAATTACTAACGAATTCTCAAATCATAATCACCGGTTATTGATTTTCCATCTGACAACATGCCTGAAAAAACTCCTCAGGAAGGTGTCCAGGATCTACTCTGAGCTCCTCATGGATGACTGAGCTTCTCACCCATCTCTAAAGGAGAGCCTAGCTACCCTACGAAGGAAACTCATTTCAGCCGCTGGCATTCGTGATCTCGTTCTTTCGGTCATTACCTAAAGCTCGTGATGCAGGGCCTGCATCACTGCAGCCACCGCACCAATCCACCGGTCAATCTCCCGCTCCATCCTTCCCTCACTTGTGAACAAGACTATGAGATACTTGGACTGCTCCACTTGAGGCAGGATCTCATCCCCAATCTGGAGGCTGCACTCCACCCTTTTCCAGTTGAAAACTATGGCCTCAGACTTGGAGGTGCTGATCTTCATCCCAGCTGCTTCACACTCAGCTGAAAACTGCTCCAGCAAGAGCTGAAGGTCATGGTCCAATGAAACCAACAGGACCAGGTCGTCTGCAAAAACCAGCGACCCAATCCTGAGGCCACTGAACCACAGCCCCTCAACACCCTAACTGCACCTAGAAAATCTGTCCATAGGTGTTAGAAACAGAATCATTGATAAAGGGAAGCTCTGAAGGAGTCCAAACTCCACTGGAAACAAGTCTGACTTATTACCTACAATGCGGACCAAGCTCTGGCACCTGGGCGGGTCTGGAACGCCATACTCCCGGAGCATCCCCCATAGAACTCCCCGAGGGACACAGTCGAACAACTTTTCAGTCCACAAAATATGTAAAGCAGTTAGGGAAACTCCCATCACCTTCCAGGACTGTGATATGGGTATAAAGCTGGTCCACAGTTTCATGACCAGGACAAAAAGGACACTACTGCTCCTGAATCCAAGGTTTAGCTATCTTATGGAAAATCGTCTCTAGGACCCCAAAATAGACCTTCCCAGGAAAGCTGAGCAGTGTGATCCCCCTGTAGTAACACACCCTCCGGTCCCCCTTTTTGAAGAGGTGAACCATCACCCCAGTCTGCCAGTCCAGAGGTACTGCACCCGATGTCCACACAATGTTGCAGAGTCGTGTCAACCAAGACAGCCCCACAACATCCAAAGCCTTGAGGAACTCCAGGCGAATCTAATCCACCCCTGGGGCCTTGCCACAGAGGAACCTTTTGTCTACTTCCAGAATGTTCTCGAAGGTGTTCTGAAGTCGTTTTTCATGGCCTCACTGAACTCCTCCCACGCTCGAGTTTTTGCCTTACCAAGGCTGTGCTCTACTTGGCACGTCTATACCCATCGGCTGCTTTGGGAGTCCTGCAGGACTCCTCCTTCAGCTTGACAGCATCCCTTACCGCAGGTGTCCAAAAACAGGGTCAGGGACAGCTGCCATGACAGGCACTGACCACCTTATGGCCACAGCTTCAATCGGTCGCTTTGATAAAGGAGGCACAGAACAAGGACCACTCGGACTTAATGTCCCCCATCTCCCCCCAAGGTGTCGGAAGCTCTGCCAGAGGTTGAAGCTCTTTCTGACAGGAGATTCAGCTAGATGTTCCCAGCAAACCCTAACAGAACGTTAGAGTAACAGGACGTTAGGGTTTGCTGAGCCAATTCCCCACCAGGTGGTGATGTGGTGATCTCTTCACCCAAGTGTAGTAGACATAAGGGCGCAAGTCTGACGACACAGCCACAAAGTTGATCATCAAACTGTGGCCAAGGGCATCTTGGGGCCAAGTGACATGTGGACCCCTCTATGCTTGAACATGGTGTTTGTTATGGACAATCCATGACAGGCACAAAAGTTTGACAATGGAACACCACTCAGGTTCAGATTGGAGGAGCCATTCCTCCCAATCACGCCCCTCCAGATCTCACTGTAAATGTCCACGTGAGCATTAAATTTCCCCAAGAGGTCAAGGGAGTCCCCAGTAGGACTGCCCTCCAGCACCCCCTCCAAAGACTCCAAAAAGGGTGGGTACTCTGAACTGTCTCATATGCGGAGATGACAGTCAGGACCCATCCCCCCCACCCAAAGGCGAAGGGAGGTTTCCCTCTCGTCCACTGAGAAATCTCTTTTTGGATATTAGAAAAAAAACATATCAAAACTGAATAAATGTAAAAATAAATAAATAAATAAATAATAAAAATAATAAAACCTTCGGTTGTGAGACAGTGATGCTCACATGTCATTGCCCATAAGCAATAGGGATATCCTGGACATGTGACCTCATAATTGTATGTTCTTCAAAATAAGAGCCCCTTTTTAATGTCCAACTGTAAAAACAGATTTTATATTACAGCTTTTTCTCAGATCTCAGAATGACCAAGAACACTTTTTAGGAAGAAGTGGGTTAAACAGAGTGTGATTGGTGTGGTTTTACCTGGGAGATGTAGTCAAAAACGGAGCTGGGCTCGTATTGCGTCTTGTAGTCCAGCTCCGTGACGTCGCCGTGGTGGAAGGGGCCCAGGTGATGGTTGCCGTGGTGACTGTGATGCTCCGACTTGATGTAGTCCAGGCCGCTGATCTCCATCTTGATCTGGTCCTGGCCCAGCTCAGCGGTGGACAGTGGCTGGATCTCGGACAGGTCGATGGTCCTGATGGGCTCCAGGTCGCCATCCTCCGGCTCACTCTTCACGCACGGCAGCATCACCAGCGGCTCAGCAATCTCTGCCGCCAGCGAGCTGAGTGTCGGCGTGGGGCAGTCGGAGGAGAGGAGGGCCAGCGCCGGGGCAGCGGCGGCGGCGTCCAGGTGCGGCGGCGACTGACCACACTCGGGAGGTAAACCCAGACTCAAACAGTCTGTCTCCAAGTCCGTCATGGTAAAGATCAGAGATACTCCTCACCACTCTGATTCAGGATCTCTGAGGTTACACCTCCTCCTTCCTCCTCCTCCTCCTCCTCCTGCCTCCCGGTCCCCCCTCTGCTGCCAATTTTAAAAGTCTACTTGTCCTGAGAAAGGAGGAGCGGCAGGTAGGGGGCGTGGCCCTGAGCGTCGCCTCAGGGATACGACGACAACGACCTGCTGCTGATGATGTCACCACCCACACCTGACCTGGACCAGCCTGAAAAGACAAAAAGACAGGTAACACACAGGTAACAAAAAGACAGGTGACACCACAGTAACAGACACAGAAACAGGCAGAAACATGCATGTTAGGGAAACTGAAAAACTCAGTGGATTTCATACATTTTGGGGGTCATAAATATGAACCCATTTAAGCATATATATTTTAAATATTTGATGCATATATTTAAAGGAGTTGAGTCACTAATAATCATGTTATGCATCTTTTTTTCCATGTTTTAGAAAATAGCATTTTAAAAGGCTAGTATAGTTGTTGTTTGCACAAATCTGCCCATAAACAAAAAAATATTTTCCATGTACAAAATTCTTTTGGAGGGATTATTCTATAGACTTGAATGATTAAATAGATATATACATGTCAGGGTGGAAAATCATGATAATCTAAATAGAATGATCTCTTTCTGGGAGGGTTTGTCTCAAACATGTTCTCAGGAGGAAGTTGATGTCATATGAGAGAAAGCCCTTGGAAACTTATTTTTTTGTCTAAAACAATGCTTCAATGGGTTAAACTGATGACAAAGGTTGTTTATTCTCATTCAATATTAATAATATCAAAAGGGAACTTTTACTTATTTCATTAAAATTCAGATCAAATAGGAAAAACACTCATGGAAATAAAAATATCCCTAACTTATTGTGAGTAGTGAATATGGGTCAGTGACTAAACTGCCATGATGTGGTGCAACCTAAAAACTTGGTACCAGAGAGTACCAAGTTTTTAGGTAGGTTTCTCTTAAAAAAGGTGTTAAAAATTTAAAAACACGTTTTCGGTGGATTATATATTTAAAATGTACCTTTTTTTTGTTACACCATTTCATGATGAATCCTTCTTAAAACTGTAATTTAAAATGTTTTTTACTTTCTCATTTTGCCAAACATTTGTCACTGACCCTACCCCATGAAATCCACTGAGCCAATATGACAATATTCCTAAATTATTGTGAGCGGTGTATATATAAACAACATTAATATATCAGTATCTGAATTCTTTACAGAATATCAGCATCTGCCCCAAAATTCCAATGTCAGTTGTCTAGTCATGATACAGTCAGTCTTATATAATTTTTGTTCTCTGTCCTAATTCTCTGGAATTCAAATTAGAAAGTGAGAGATGTTTCAGCTGTGACAACTGAACCTGTCAGAAAATGTTAAATATATTTCCCGCTTTGGCTCCACCTAAACTGGTGTGAACCAAGGTTCTGAGACTCGAGAATGAAGCCAGAACAAGAACCGAGTCTGTCTGAAAGCAGCCTCAGTGCTGCCTGGTGTATAAGGTCCCTTCTTCCTGACTGCAGCAGGGGAAAAAAGGGTCATTACCCTGGTGGTTGGTATCCTTATTGATTCTCTTTGCTTTATTCCTGCAGAGCCTGATATAAAAGTGATAATTTAGGCAGAGCTCCACCAAAGGGCGACTCCCTGCAGGACCTTGTAGTCCTGTTTGGTTCTGTCAAAGTAGAGATTCCTCAGAATTTGAGAGAATACCAGGAATTTCCTCAAGGGACTGAAGAGAAACAAGTCTCTGCCTTCTTTACCAGAGTCAGCAGTAGCCACTAGGTCAGAGGTCAGGCCCTCAGTGACGTTGACACCAAGGTACTTGAAAATGTCCATCCCCTCCACCAAGGACTTCAATGTTAAGGGGGTGTAGTTCCTTCCACTCTCAGCTTAAGGAGGTTAGAGGGTTATGGTCAGGCCTTTCCATCAGGCCTTTTCTTTATTATCTGTGATCAGCCACATCATCAACAAATAAAACAATGATGTTGGAGTCTAAAGTGGATCCAGTCAATGGACTGGAAACACAGCCCTAGGAGTCTGAATATTCTCATTCATCCAAGTCGTTGTCTCTAGTGGTTGATTAGTAGCATCAGGTGTATTACTGCTTGGTTGGAACAAAAACCTGGACCCACACCGGTCCTCCAGGACCAGGACTGGTGACGCCTGGGTTACTGTTTTCTTTTGGCGTGTTTCCATTGAACTATATCAGCACAACACGCCTCAGTTTGTCTTTTTTTGCGTTTTAATCACCAAACGTATCAGGTGTGTCACTCAGTGATGGGAATATTGGTGTTTCAGTAACAGTTAATCTAACTAATGACTTTTTCTATCGTCACAAGCCGTTAAACACACTGTTACTATGTGTGTTACTGGTCCGCCACCTCTTATTTTGAGTTAACCCATTTAAGCCTAGATTATTTTTTTCAAAGATTTCATGCAATTCATGTCTATTTTTCTCCATTTTGTAGTCTTTTCTTTGTAGAAACTAGCATTTTAATGGCTGTTATACATTCACCGGCCACTTTATTAGGTCCACCTGTCCAACTGCTCGTTAACACTTAATTTCTAATCAGCCAATCACATGGCGGCAACTCAGTGCATTTAGGCATGTAGACATGGTCAAGACAATCTCCTGCAGTTCAAACAGAGCATCAGTTTGGGGAAGAAAGGTGATTTGAGTGACTTTGAGCATTGGTGCCAGAAGGGCTGTATTTCAGAAACTGCTGATCTACTGGGATTTTCACACACAACCATCTCTAGGGTTTACAGAGAATGGTCCCAAAAAGAACAAATATCCAGTGAGCGGCAGTTCTGTGGGCGGAAATGCCTTGTTGATGCCAGAGGTCAGAGGAGAATGGCCAGACTGGTTGGAGCTGATAGAAAGGCAACAGTGACTCCAATAACCACCCGTTACAACCAAGGTAGGCAGAAGAGCATCTCTGAACGCACAGTACGTCCAACTTTGAGGCAGATGAGCTACAGCAGCAGAAGACCACGCCGGGTGCCACTCCTTTCAGCTAAGAACACGAAACTGAGGCTACAATTTGCACAAGCTCATCGAAATTGGACAATAGAAGATTGGAAAAACGTTGCCTGGTCTGATGAGTCTCGATTTCTGCTGCGACATTCGGATGGTAGGGTCAGAATTTGGCGTCAACAACATGAAAGCATGGATCCATCCTGCCTTGTATCAACGGTTCAGGCTGGTGGTGGTGGTGTAATGGTGTGGGGAATATTTTCTTGGCACTCTTTGGGCCCCTTGGTACCAATTGAGCATCGTTGCAACGCCACAGCCTACCTGAGTATTGTTGCTGACCATGTCCATCCCTTTATGACCACAATGTACCCAACTTCTGATGCTACTTTCAGCAGGATAATGCTCCATGTCATAAAGCTGGAATCATCTCAGACTGGTTTCTTGAACATGACAATGAGTTTGCTGTACTCAAATGGCCTCCACAGTCACCAGATCTCAATCCAATAGAGCATCTTTGGGATGTGGTGGAACGGGAGATTCACATCATGGATGTGCAGCCGACAAATCTGCACCAACTGTGTGATGCCATCATGTCAATATGGACCAAACTCTCTGAGGAATGCTTCCAGCACCTTGTTGAATCTATGCCACCAAGAATTGAGGCAGTTCTGAAGGCAAAAGGGGTCCAACCTGTTACTAGCATGGTGGACCTAATGAAGTGGCCGCTGAGTGTAGTTTCCATTTGCACAAATCTGCCCATGAACAAAAACCTATTTATCCCATTTACAAAATTCTGTTTTGGGAAATTATTCTAGAGACTTGAATGATTAAATAGATAAATACATGTCAGGGCTGAAAATCATAATAACCTAAATAAAATTCCCTCTTTCTGTGAAGGTTTGTTGAACAGGAAGTTGATGACGACATAAGAAAGCACTTGGAAACTGCTTAAAACCTTTTGTCTAAGTAGTCTACTATCATGTCATTAGAAAAAAAAACAAAGTGAGAAACATCTCAATTTTACATTTTCAAGTATGAGATGACAGTCCTAGAATTAAAGGCTCATAGGTTTAAGGGTTAAAGTGCATGTTTCTAATGTTTAATCATCATGATTTATAGCACATTATAATCTCAATGTGTAATTATCAGCTTTGCTGGTCTTATCCTACCACTGTCTTCCCTTCTGTTACAGAGATGAGCTCATTTCTTTACGTTGTTTGTGTTTTTTGTTATTGGTTTCGTTATGCTGTGTTTTTGTTGTTCTGCAGCTGACCTCCGTGAAAATGAGAGGATTCCTCTCAGAGGGTTTATCCTACTAAATAAATGTTCTGAAAAAAGAAAAAAAGTACAATTATGAGGTATATTACTCGAGTCCTTCCACAGCATTTTAGAGGGGAAACATGTAGTTGTTAGTAGTTTGACTACATCTCAGTAACATGGTGCCACTGTTTTTACTTATCATCCAGTTTATTTCACATTACACAGAAGGGGAATGAAAATGTTTTTTTTTTGTATTTAATACCAGTGTGGTCACCATCAGTCAAAACTACCTCATGGATTTTTTGACAGTTTAGACTTTTAAACACAGATTTAAAGGTGGAACCAGTGGTTTGAACCTTTGAGACTCCAGAGACTAGTCGGCTCCATTTCACATCTTTGTGATTGTTAACAGCGACAACAAATACTGTTTTTTCCCTCTAAACTTCTCGCATGGTTTCATTTCAATAAATATACAAATGATCCAATATTTTACCAAAAATCAAAGATTAGAGGAAAAAACAGATTAGTGAATCAGAACTCTGCTGTTATTCTCCCATTATTCACCTCAGAACTCCTCATATTTACATGCCAACAACTTAGAGGGGCCCAACCCTCAGTGTATATACATTAAAATAAATTAAAATAATATAAAGTAGTTAAAGTAGATTCAACAGTAACACGCTGCTAAACATTAATATGCTGCATATTAATAATCTGATGATGTCACAAAGAAACCAAACCAACACTTTACTACATCTACTCAAAATACTGCAATACTTCACTGCATCTACTCAATACTGCAATATTTTAACTATATCTACTCATAATCCTATGAGAATTGTCTACATCTACTCATAATACTGCAATACTTCACTGCATCTACTCATAATACCGCAATATTTTAACTACAGCTACTAACATTACTGCAATACTTTACTACATCTTCTCATAATACTACATCTCTTTGTAATAATGCAATACTTTACTATATTTTCCCATTATACTGCAATACTTTACTACACCTCGACTCGTAATACTGCAATACTTTACTACATTTTATAACAGCAATACTTCATTGCATCTACTCTTAATACTGCAATACTTTATTACATCTACTCATACTACTACAATGCTTTAACTACATTGATTCGTGTATTTTTTACTGCAGTAGGACTTCTCATGCAGGACTTTTACTTGCAATTAAGTATTTTCCATAGTTTCCTGTTACTTGTACTACAGTAACTGTAGTACTAGTCCTGCGGTGTCGGCCTCCCCGCACACACTCACGCAGAAAGTTGTTTGATGTCTGCTTCCCATTAAACAATAATGTGCTGTTTATTCTCCCGCAGGCTGGACGCGGAGCCGCCAGCTGCTGTGACCCCGCACAGCCCCGCACACGCAGCGGGGCAGCAGGCTGCGTGTCCGGCTGCGGTTACCTGTCTGCTGCCTGGAACCCGCAGGTAGCCCTTTTCAACTCGCCACGCAACCTCTGCACAAACTGCCTGCAAGAATGTGGCGGTGATTTCCCCGCAGAGGATCCTCCGTTGCCCCGCACGCTCCGCAACGAGTACACCGGAACTTTTATTTTCCAAGATTGTCGTGGTGAAAACCCCGCATGCCAGCGCGGGGAGATGCGTTTAAAGCCGCTTCTGTGGCATACAAAGACAGGGCAAGGTGCCAGTGTAGCTAGCTAGCGGAGCTAGCCAGTGGCCATCTTGTTTATCACGCTAGCAGCTAGGCTAACAGCGGCGCTAGCCGCGTTAGCATCGGGGAGAAAGTGAGAGTGCTGCGGGGGAGGAAGCGCCGCATGTCGGCGGCGGATTCTCCGCGTGTCGCCGGTGGAGCGGCGACACAAAGACGCGCAAAAGATGTGCCTGAAACGGTGAAAATGTGCACGGCCGACGCGGCGTCCTGACAAGAAGCTGAGACGCGGAGGCGGTGCAGAAAAAAGCAGGAAACCGAGCGGGGAACCGCGGCTCCGGCAGCGGCGGAGAGCGGCTCCGTTACCTGCGGATGGTCCGGTTCTGGCTCCGGTTCATGGCGCCGCTGCACCCACACTCGTCGCTGAATCTCAGCCGGACCCGCCACGTCCTCCTCGGCTGAACGAACCCGCCGCCTCTCCGCCTCTCCTCCCTCTGCCGCTGCCTCTCAGGTCCCCGCTTCCTCCCTCCTTCCTTCCTTTCCTCCCTCCTTCTCACCGTCCCCCCTTCCTTCCTTTCCTTCCTCCCTCCTTCCTTCTCTCCTTCCTTTCCTCCCTCCTTCTCACCGTCTCTCCTTCCTTCCTTCCTTCCTTCCTTCCTTCCTTCCTTCCTACTTTCTTCTTCTCTTCTTCTCACTGTCCTTCCCTTCCTTCCTTTCTCCCTCACTCCTCTAGTGATCCCTCCTTCCCTTTCACTCCCTCCCGTCCTTCCTTCTCTCCTTCCCTTCCTCCCTCCTTCACACCCTCCTTCCTTCCTTCCTTCCTTCCTTCCTTCCTTCCTTCATTCATTCCTTCCTTCCTTCCTTCCTTCCTTCCTTCCTTCCTTCCTTCCTCCTTCATTCCTCTAGTGATCCCTCCTTCCCTTTTCCCCCCCTCCTGTCCTTCCTTCTCTCCTTCCCTTCCTCCCTCCTTCACACCATCCTTCCTTCCTTCCTCCCTCACTCCTCTAGTGATCCCTCCTTCCCTTTTCCCTCCCTCCCGTCCTTCCTTCTCTTCTTCCCTTCCTCCCTCCTTCACACCGTCCTTCCTTCCTTCCTCCCTCACTCCTCTAGTGATCCCTCCTTCCCTTTTCCCTCCCTCCCGTCCTTCCTTCTCTCCTTCCCTTGCTCCGTCCTTCCTTCCTTCCTTCCTTCCTCCCTCCTTTCCTCCCTTCCTTCCTTCCTTCTCTCCTTCCTTCCTCCTTCTCACCCTTCCTTCTTTCCTCCCTCCTTTCACCTTACTTCCTCCTCTCCTTCCCTTCCTCCCTCCTTCTCTCCTTCCCTCCTTCTCATCGTTATTTCTTCCTTCGGTCCTTCCTTTCTCCCTCACTCCTGATACTTCCTTCCCTTTCCCCTCCCTTCCTTCCCTCCCTTCCTTCCCTCCTTTTCGCCGTCCTTTCATTCCTTCCTTCCTTCCTTCCTTCGCTTGCTCGTGCATGTGAGTAGGTAACCATGGCAACGGTGGTCGCACGGCAGTCACATGCTTAACACATTTTCTTTTTTTTTTAAACAGCATCATCATCATTTTACTCATTTATTCTTCTCATGTGATGGCATCTCCTCCTTCATCCTGGAGCTGATTAGCATTACCATGGTTACTAACGAACCCGCAGCTCCTCAGCTCACCTGGTGACCCGCATCTGCTGCAAAGTGAGGTTCATTAACAGAAACTAGACAAGCATTTACACATCATTCTGCTGAGGCCACACTGAAAAGTAAAAAAAACAACTAAATAATGAAAAGTCAAAGATTTCAGATAAAAAGACAAAAGTGAGATTAAAAGAAAAAAATTACACTATTCAGTTATAGATTATTATTTGACTCATCATTTCTCATCTCTTTTGACTTTATAATTTTGCAAACTATATATATATATATATATATATATGTTTATAAATTATAATATAATAGTGTAATTTTATATATATATATATATATATGGTTTAACTCACGAAGTTATAGATATTATTGTTAATTATTTGACTTTCTCATTTTGCTTTCTCATTCCTTTTTTGACTCATTTTGCAAACCATGATGTGTGTGTGGGGATATTGTTATTTACATGCGTGTTTTTCCTATTTGATATAATAATGAATTTGAAGAAACTTTATTTTCATTAGTTTAATATTATCTCAAAAATGTATCTCACAATACACATAATGTATTGTTAGTAGTGTATATAAATTATAAAGTAAATAATGTGATCATGTTTTCTTAATCTAAGATTAAATTCACTAAAATCAAGGGGGAAAAAATGTAAATAATGATCTGCCCCAGAAATAAAATCTTTTCTCTCATTGGTCAGTCACCTTCGTTTAGAATCGTTTATCGCTAATGAATCTTCTAAACATATAAAACTATAAATGAATCATGTCTGAATTGCACCATGAATCACACACACAATCCTTTTTAATTAGGAGATCATTTTAAAGTCAAAATAGTCAAATAATAATAAACTAAAAAAAGACTTGACAGACACAGGTGATAGTTGTGAACATTTATTGGTTTTGTTTCGAATTTTAACACTAAAAAATACTCGCTCTCGATGACTAAACGGGTAATAAAACGAAATAAAAAACACCATCGCCTTCATCATCACATCGTCATGGCGACAGCTGGAACTTGGCGTCAACGACATTCAGACGATGCTGCTGTGATCAACATGGGGCACGATTAATATTCACTCAAACCTGACTGACTGGTCACAAAAAGGTCAAATGTCATCCAAATTTTGAGTTAATTCACATTGACAGACAGAAAAACCTGCACGTCATCAAGAAAACCTTGTTTCCTGACCCAGTTCCGTCACTGAACTCCAAACATTTATTAAGTGTTGTTATGGTTAAATGGGAAATTCAGATTTTGGTTTTTAGTGATGTGTGTGTTTGTTTTTTTTTTAGAAAAAAGGGCACATTTTTATCAAAAGTATTGCATTAAATCCAAAAAACTGAGATGAACCTTCTTTGACAAACACAAGCGAGTCGGTTCATCACAGTTATACAGGGAGTAGAAACAGTTTTTCAAAATAAAATACAAAAAAAACTTCTGGATTTTAACATCAATCACGTTTCCCTGTGTCGTTACAAACATACAATCTGCTTTTAAAGTAAAACAATTTAAAATAATAAAACTTAAAAACACTAAAACATCCCTTTCATCCCCTCATTCCCGCTTTTGCATCAAACATTAGGAGGACCTCAGATCGTTCCCTGAGGAACTCCCGCATGAAGTTTTTAGAAGCTCGGCTGTTCTCCTACGAACTGACCGTGAAGGGTTTTCTGTAACTGACCCTCGTGGATTATTTTAAGGTCCCTGACTCTTTTACTGCAGATTAGATTCCCTTCTTTTACTCTTCTCACTCCTTCACAGTCTCCAGTTTTAACAAAAAAAAGAGGCTGAATTGGACTAAAAAAATTCTCTCCACATGGGAACCACGCAACCACTTTTCAGAAAACTGCCATAAAATAAAAAATAAAAAAACAAACTCACAGGAATTTAAGATTGTGCGTTGTGATATGTACACTTGGATGCGCCTCAGTGCTACAAATGAAATGGTGTTTGACAGTTTATACAACAACAGACGTGGATTAGTGAACGTCCTCCTTTAAAACAATGTGTGGAGAGAAATGCACCCGGGGGGAAATATCGTTTATGAAGAAGCCTTTAAAGTTGAGATTATTATTGATAGTGTAGTCTTGACTGTTTTATATCTGCATCACATAATAATATAGTATTATTATCTATGATTTCATAAATATCTCTCTATAAAGCGAGAATCGTGTCTCAAATCTTGAAAAATGTTCATCCAACCCTCTTCACTCTGTGCGTTTCTATGGAAACGAGGATGTTGAATTCAGTGCAGCTTGTCCAGATGGTGGCGCTACAACAAAAATCTACTTTTGAACCTTAACCCTCAAAGGCGACAAGACGCAGCACTGAATAAAACGGCAGATTTTGTCAAATACGGTTAGAATTTTTCCATATTTGCAGATTGTTTCCATACGGCAACAAATCAATTTTAGCTTATTAGAAAAAAAAAAAATTAAATTCAAGTTCGATTTTTAATTTGGTGAAAATTTTCCAAATTCTGAATAAGTGACAAAGAAGATCACATGTCAAAAGTCTGTGAGCAAACAGGAAATCCTGGTCATGTGACCTCATATATTGTATGTCCTTCAAAATAAAAGCCCTCTTTTCACACATAACTTTAAAAACATAGATATTGAATCACAGCTTTTTGGAAAAATGAAAATAAAGTAATTATTGCCATGGCAACACTATGAAATAGAGGGAAAACAATTCAACACAAGTCATAATTACCATTTAATGTATTTATAAATAGTAATTATGAATAAATTGATAATATTTAATAATTTCCTTTGTATTTTGTCTTTCTAAAAAGTATTTTCCTCATTTTAACCCTCGAAGTAAGAGGTACAAAATAGGAATTTATCATATTTGCATATTGTTGGAAAGAAATCAATTTTATCATAAAAAAAAAACCTTTTCCCAAATTCTGGGTTAGGGTATCACACCTAACTGTAAAAACACAGATTTTATATCACAGCTTTTTAGAAAAATGAAGATAAAGTACTATGAGGGTTAACATAGATATTTGAATTTCAAAACAACTTGCTGAATTAATTAAATCAAACTGTAAAGTAACCTGTAAATATCTTTAAGATGCTTTTATTTTTTTAACAGGATGCATTTCTCTCTCTGGCGGCTTTGTAAACAAGGACAGGAGGAGCAGTGATTGGTCGACAGCAGGTCACATGATGCTGCTGCCGTCGGGGATAAAACCTGCGAATCTGCAGATGTTCAGCTTTAGAACCAGTGGCTGTGGTTCATCAGTAGAAGTTACAGACACCAGGTTTTACTGTAACAGCAGAGAGGAGAGTGCAGTGAAGCAAAAAAAAACAAACAAAAAAACACACAGAAGTAGAACTGCAGCCGTGGAGATGAATGTTCGCAGAGACATTTTTGTGCGCTTATTTTTTTTAAAGATTAAAATATGTGTGTGTGTAAAAGTAAAGTACCAACGTATCAGACAGCAGAACAAAATAATAAATATCCCTCATAAAAGTTTGAATTTCTGATTTTAAAATAACGTGATGTCAGCGGTCGGCTGTTTCAGGCCTGGATGGATGCCCACGTCTGCCAAGACAATGAAATGACAAAAAATGTATTAAATAAAATGGACTGATTGATTGAATTATTTCAGGTAAATACAGTTTGACGTTAAAAGGATTTTCGTAAACAACAAAATTCACTTTTTAGGGTCAGATGAGAAAGTCCAAAACTTTATAAAACAGTTTTATTCATCATTCATCAGGTCTAAATGTACATTTTCTGTTCATGGTGGTATATTGTTATTTAAAAGTCTATTGATATTTTTATTTAGTTAGATTTTTTTTTACAAAAATCATGTTTTTTTGCAATTTTTTCAGACAAGTCAAATGAAACTGAAAATAATGATTTTAAATATTTAACCCACCTCTAATATAAAATGAGTTTAATAGCATGTGGTTGTATTTTAAGAGTTAAACTACATAGTTTTTAGGGTTAAAGTTTTGACAGCTGATGAAAGAATAAAAAACCTCATTTTATTTACCACCTGTCACCAGATTCTGGAATTTAAATGCTACTGAATGTGTAGAATTATATTTTAAATTCAGAATCAAATATTCAAATAATTTATGCTCAAATTGCAAAATAAAAATTCATCCTCTGGGTTTGTTGCCATAGTGACCTCCTTCCTGTCATTTCCTGTCAAATGTCCAGTGGAAAGTGATTTGATTGGTTCCTTATCCTGGGACCCAAAAGGACCTTTAATCACAACATGTCAACGTTTGGGTCGTTAACTTTCATTATGGATTTGGGAAAATTGAAAAATAAATATAACAAATCACTGAAAGAGTTCAAATTCTCTGATAAATCAAATTAGAAATTTAAAACCTGCAGAGAGAACATGATCCATGATGATGTCACAGTCAACATGATGATTATATGATGAGATAATTCACACTAATGTGACGTCGTCTTGGCAGAAACAGACTTTCCATCCATTTATAGAATCTGCTGAGTCATAAGTTCAAAGTTTGTTTAAATCAGATTAAATATGAAGCTACATATGTGTAAAAATCTAAAAAAATAAAATAAAAACATATTTCAATCTTCAAACCTGAGAAGTTTCTCCGTCTGCAGCCGTGTGCTTTTTTATCTTTCTTTTTTCTAGCTTCAGGCTCCGTTTCAAAAAAGTCTGAGACGCATCCAGAGTGAAAACAAACAGAAAAACAGAAAAAAAGACGCGTGGACGTCGCCGACTATTAACGGGACGTCCACTGAGGTAACGAGGTCTGTGAAACAGAGGAAACACACGTGATGAGGTCACAAAGGTCAACAAACAGGAGCTCGGCGTTTGTGGAAAAGCGGTTGTGTAATTCAGATGTAAATCAGGCCGAAGGATTTCAAGCAGCGTTCAGAGGAAAGAAAGAAAATCAACAGTCAATCGTTAGAATCCTCACATCAGCGTAGAAAATCAATTCATTCCTGATGTTTTCTGATGTCAATCAGATGTTTTGTTGCAGCTTCCATCTTTTTTTTTGTTGTTTTTTTAGTTTCTTAACTCATCAAAGCTCTGATCAAATTCTTTTTTTTTCTTCTAATAAAACTACAGAAAATCAAACTCTGGAGGTTTGGCTTCATATTGCTTCAGAAAAAAAAAACAGAAAAAAACCAAGTTTAGACATTTAAAAAAAAGAGCATCAAAACGAAGAAACAACAAAACCATGTTGTGTATCCATGTGTTGTCTGATCATCTCAGTGTGAAACAAAATGTGGATTTAAACTGTCGACACAACTACATGTGTGTTTTAAAGCCAGTGAATGTGGGTTGAGAACAGAGACTGCCTGCGTTTGAACGCAGCGTGACACGTTCAGGAACTTCATGTTTCCCTCGTTCATCAGCAACAAAAAAAAGCTGCAGCGAAGAAACAGAAAAGAAAAGAAAATCATCTAAATCACAACATTTAGAGTAAATCTTTCTTCAGACTGAAACTAAAGATTGAAAATGAGCTGAAAACGAGTTTTATTAAGATTAAAACACATGATTCAATGAAACGTGTTGTTGAGTTGTGATCATTCACAGATTCTAGAGAATTTTAATGATTTTTTTTTCTGAATTTGAATGAAACTTTCTGCCAAGATGATAAAAGAATCGGATCAAATGTTTAAATGACAGAAATAAAAATAAAATACGAAGGATTTTTATCCAAACGTGACTTTTAAATCCATTATTCTGGACGTTCAGACTAGATAAGTTCATTAAAAAAAATCAATCTTTCTTTGATTTAATTATTTTGGATTCAGTTTGATGTTAAAAGAATTTCTGTGAATGACGTAAGAAACAAAAATCTGTGTTTGTTTTTAGGTTGAAATTATATTTATAATTTTTTTTTTGCTTCAGATTAAAAAAAAATGTAATCAGAATCAAATGTTCAAGTTAAAAATGTTTGACTCAGATTTACTGTACAAAGCAAAAAAAGGATGAAAAATCAGATTTTGGTTCATATTTCACTCATATCAGTGAGTAACTTCATGATTTAGTGAGTCAACATTAAGATTCTAGGAAATTTAAATTCATTTTTCTGAATCTGAATCAAATTTTCTGAAATTTCTGAATTTTCTGCCAGAAGAAATGTAGAAATAAGAGAAATGATAATTTGCAGCAGAAAGCCCGTAGCATGTAGCATATGTAGCATGTAGCGGATAGCATGTAGCTTTTAGCCTGTGTAGCATGTAGCTTTTAGCCTGTGTAGCATGTAGCTTTTAGCCTGTGTAGCGTGTAGCATGCGGTTTGGGGAGGTATCTGTGTGTCGTGTTGAGGTTTCATGACGTAGACGTGAAGGAACAGGAGGAAGAAACAGTCGCAGATTTAAACCGTCTTCATCATTTCTAAAAATGAAAATGAAAACTGTTGATTCACATTCAACGAGTCCAAACAAATGATGCCACTGATCCACAAAGTTTACCATCCTCCGTCCATTTGTTTGTTTGTTTGTTTTTTCTGTGCGCGTAGCGAAAGGAAAATCATCAAAAGTCGTCCGGAAAAAAAAGGAAAATATGACGACAAACAGCACAAAAATCCAAAAAATTGTTTAAAAACTAAACAAAAAAAGAGAAAGAAGAGAAAAGGTCTGTTTATAGAGAAACAATAAAGGGCACTTTAAAAACAAACGAGTAGAAAAAGTAAAGGTCACTTCCTTTCTGTGTGAGTGACGTCCACGCTGTACACATCCAACAGGAAGCAGGAAACAGGAAACAGGAAGTCCGGCTGCTGAGGCAACGAACTTATTGCAAAAAAAACGTCACCTGTCGATACCTCAGCAGCTTCCTCCTGACCAGGGATGGGCAGCGAGTTTCTAATAGTCATTAAACTGTAAATAATCAAATAGTTTTTCATGTTTTACCAGCTCCTTCCACCGGGGGCAGCACCACCGGGGGCATAACAGCAGATATCCCTATTGCTTGGTTAATCTTTATCAGGTTAAAACATGTTAAAACTCTGCATGTCTACAAGCAGAGTAAAACATAATCCACTATAGTTCTGTAATGTGACTTTTGAAAAGTGTAAATTATCCAGGAGTCACACTGGTTTAATTAAAGAATTTGGATTAAAACGCTGTATTTCTCCAGTTTTTGATCTGTAAATGGATTGGAACTAATAAACAGCTGTTAATTAGTTGTTAATTAGCTGTAACACGTCAGGCTGATATAAACTAATCAGTGGAAGAGAATCTCTGTGTTTTAGTGGTGCAGTAGATTAAATTCTGGGTTTAAGAGTAATTAGCTCATTATGTTGGGTGGATCGGTCGAAAAATAATCAATTAGTGATTTCTGCATCAAATGCCCATCCCTACTTCTGATGAGGAGCTTCACTGGTGAGGAGGAGCTTCCTGCTTCCAAGGAGCTTCCTCCTCATGAAGAGATTCTTCCTGATGAGGAGAATTCCTCCTGATGAAGGTGGAGGACTTTCCTGCTGATGAGGAGCTTCACTAACCAGGAGCTCCATCCTCAAGAGCTTCCTTTTGATGAGGAGCTTCACTAACCAGGAGCTTCCTCCTCATCAAGAGCTTCCCACTGATGAGGAACTTCCTCCTTATAAAAAGTTTCACTGACCAGGAGTTTCCTTTTCATGAGGAGCTTCCCACCGATAAGAAGCCTCCTCCTGACAGGAACTTCACTAACAAGGAGCTTCATCCTCATCAAGAACTTCGTGCTGATGAGGAGATTCTTCCTGACGAGTAGCTTCTCACTGATGAGGAGGAGCTTCCTTTTGAGGAGGAACTTCACTAACAAGGAGCTTCATCCTCATCAAGAACTTCGTGCTGATGAGGAGCTTCCCGTTGAGGAGGAACTTCACTAACGAGGAGCTTTGTCTTCATGAGGAGAGTCTTCCTGACAAGGAGCTTCCCACTGATGAGGAGCTTCCCACTGATGAGGAGCTTTTCTGATGAGGAGCTTGTTTGTGGCAGTTTTCCAGGATCAGGAGGAGAAGAGGAGTCGTTGTGTGCGTGTTTTAATGTTTTTTTTCTTCTTCTCCTCCTCGTCACTTCGTCTCTGGTTCACTTCTGTTCACTTTCCATTTAGTTCCTGTTTTGTCAGATCGGATTTGTTTTTATTATTTATTTATTTATTCATTTATTTATTTTTTAGAAATTCTCATTGAATCTTTTTCTTCAGTCTGAACGTTGGAGCTGGACGAACAAAACCTGAAGATTTGAAAAAAAAAAAAAGGTGAAAATGAAAAACGCTGAGATGTTATGATTCAGCGACAGAAAAAGTACAAAAACATTGAAACAGATAAAAAATAATACCAATAATAATTATGAACAGTCATAAACTCTGCTTTTCACAGTTTAGGTAAAATAATAACACTTAACTTTCTTTCTTTATCATTAATAACCTTAATTAATAAAGTTTTCAGTATAAACAGTTAACAGGTTTATTAATGTAATATATAGAATATATAATTTCTGTATTAAAAACAAATGACTTTTATTCTTTATTTATTTTAAAATGCCACTTTTTAAATTTATGATTCACTTTTAAAAATAATTTATATGTTTTTAATGTTACCATTAACATCTTTTTGCATCATAAATTATAAATATATTTTTTTTATTTTATAATAAAAGACAATATAGTGAAACAGTTATAAAACTTGGCAAAATTAATATAATATGGTGTTTTTATTTATTAACTGTTTATAGACAGATTATAAATGATAAACATGTTTAAAGTTAAGTGTTAATTGCACTTTGATCACATATTTGATGTGTTTATATCTAAATTATGAACGATTTTATCAGGTTTTATAAGTACCAGCCCTTTAAAAGTGATTAATTGATGATCAAAGTATTGATCATCATGAACTAAAAATGTAAATGTTTTCTTGTTTTTTGTCAGTTAATTAGTGTCTGAAACTGACTTAGTTTTTAGTCGTTAACAGAAATAAAAAATATCAAAGAAGAAAAAGATCCAACGAGAAACTGATGATCGTGTTATTGATCGATGAGGAACCTGATTGAACTTAAATCAGCCAATCAGAACTGAGGTGATCATGTGACCGCCCAGAAACGCTCTGATTGGTTCACTGGGCACTGACAGGAGGGATAGGCTGATTATTGATTATCAGAATTTAAACATTGATCTGTTTGTATTATAAAAAAAAGTTGTTCCTATCTTGTTCTGTGATTGACTTCCTGTTGCCTTTCAAAGTAAAAGCTTGGTGGAGTCGCTCTATCCCAGCGTTCGTGTGAGTCTGGTGAAACGTTTGGTTCCTTCAGCTGACGGGTGTTCATCTGTACGTATAAAAGACGTCTCCGGGAGACGGTTTCCATGGTAACGGGAGTTTCCGTGGTTTCCGTGGTTCTGGTCCAGCGTTTGTTTATTTTTGTTTGTTGTTGTTTTTTTTCTGATCCGGGTTCAGGTGCGTCCGGCGGGGTGCTGGGTCCGGACATGGCTGTGGAGGCGGGTCGACGAGGAGAAACGCTTCCCGCACTCGGAGCAGCGTAGAGCGGCGGCGGGCGGCGAGGAGGGGGAGGAGGGGGAGGAGGAGGCGGGGTCAGCGGCGGCGTTCTCAGCGGCGTGAGTCAGACGATGAGCTTTAAGGAGGAGAACACGACTGAACCGACGACCACACTCCTCACACTCTGACCACACCCTCCGCCTCTTCTTCTACACACACACACACACACACACACACACACACACACACACACACACACACACACACACACACACACACACACACACACACACACACACACACACACACACACACACACACACACACACACAGTTATTATAATAGAAACTCTATTATATAAACATCATTTAACACAGAACAACAACTTAGATTCAGTTTGATTCTCTTCATCATAAAAAATAAACAATAAACATGTAAATAAACACATGACTGACTAATATGTTCTTGTTGAATGTGTGACAGATGCTGATGTGACAGCCCAGAGGTGTGATGTGGATTATGTTGCTGTAGGATGAACTCCTGACTAACTAGGACTAGATCATGGGGTTCTGCTTAGCTCTAGAGCTCTAGTTCTAGAAAAGACCCAGACATCAGGCTTCATCCATGCTGATATACAGACGGGGGTTAATTAACCAGAGAAACTTGGTTTATTTAAGTCCATTACTGCAGAAAAGCTGGATGTCTAAGTTGTTAACTATTACTGGATTCCTGAACATTGATATCTGTCTTTTTTGGGTCGTTGGGTAGTTAACTGATTATTTTTGTACCATTTAAATGTCCCATATTCTACACTTTCCTGTTTTTATTGTGGATTCAAAGATTTGAAGCAGCAAAGATCATCTCACTATAGTTTTACACTTCTTTTCTCCAGCTTCTTTCTAAGCCTCTCCTCCTCAGTATTAATACTCAGTCAAATATACAGTATATATATATATATATATATATACAGTATATATATATATATATATATATATATATATATATATATATATATATATATATATATATATATATATATATATAAAATGTATCAGTCACCTTATTTATTCATCTCTATGTTTCACTCAAATGTTGACATATAAAATAAATTCACTGTGTGTGTGTGTGATTGCTTCCAGATAGTTTAACTCTCATAAAAAGGTTTTAAAACATTAAAAACTCATGTTATCAACTAGTTTTATTCTGTTTTATAGACATTATTTGTCACTGAATCTTCATTTTGATTCCTGGACTTTTCTTCATTATTTTAAAGCCTTCAATCAACAGCACAAATAAAGGAATAAATATGAATAAATTACATTATGGGAAAATAAATACATTTAGAATTATACAAATATATACAGGAAAAATCAAATAATTTCTATGTAAAGTAATAAATGGGTCAGTGACAAATAATGTAAGTTAAAGATGCAAAAGTCAAAAACATTTTAAATCCAGTTTTATTTATTCATCAGCTTTAATTATTCATTGTGTTTAATTATTCATGTTGGTTTCTTGGTATTTAAAAGTCCATTTGTGTCATTAGTTTTTCTAAAAATCACCATTTTGTGAAATATATATACAAACCAGACTATAAAACTAGTTTTATAATTTTAATTTGTAAAAACCTTTTTAAGAGAGTTAAACTATGTGTTAGTTTTTATGGTTAAACCACATCATATCTTTTTATAATCTCTATTCTCCTGTAGTTGACCTTCCAGCTCCATGTCTGTCATTCCAGGAATAATCAATATATTCTAGTGTATGTGTATATATATATATACATATATATATACATATATATATATACACATACATATACATATATATATACATATATATACATACATATATATATACACATATATATATACATATACATATATATATATACATATATACATATACATATATATATATATATATATATATATACATATATACATATATATACATATATACATATATATATATACATATATACATATATATACATACATATATACATATATATATAAACATATATAACACAGGTTACCTTCCTCCCTTTCTCCTCCTCCTCCCCTTCGTCGTCCTCCTCCTCCTCTTCCTCCTCCTCCCTGGTTGTCGGGGGCGACGGGGAGGCGCGGCCGGCCGGCCCCGCGTCGCCGTGGCGACATTGGTTGGCGACGTCGATGGCGAGCGCGGCCAGCGTCTCCTTAGCGGTGGCGGCGGCGTCCTCGTCGTCCTCCAGCAGCTGAGACGGCAGCGTCAGCAGGCGATGCAACATGGATGCCGAGGAACGCCGCCCGCAGCTTCCTGTAATCAATAACCAATCAGTAATCAATCAGTGATCAATACACCCATCAGCTGACAAGAAGAAGAAAGAAGAAACATCTGATGTTAATATTAACCTTCTATTACATAGTCTTCATTTTTATAAAAAGCTTTGATATAAAATCTATGTTTTACAGTTATGCATAAAAAGGGGGCTTTTATTTTGAAGGACATACCATTTATGAGGTCATATGACCAGGATATCCCTATTGCTGATGGACATTTGACATGTGAGCATCACTGTCTCACAACTGAAGGTTGACTTTTATTCTGAATTTGGGAAACATTTTTAACAAATAAAAAATTAAACTGGAATTTAAGTAAATTTCTAAAATAGATTTGTTTCCATATATCAACAATATGTAAATATAATAAACTCCTAGTGTATAAACCTAACAGAGTCTCATTGATTTACATAGCATCAAACTATCCTCAGACTATGTTTACTTATTCAGACCATTTTAAGAAATAGAAACATTAAAAACAGCTGTTACCATGTCTAATTAATGTTAAACTGTTATTATTTATCTGTTATTTTATTAACCCTTTATTGCATGAAATATTAGACATGGTAAAAATGTTTTGAATGTTTTTATTACTTAAAAATGGTCTATATAATAGATATATTTAATAAATATAATAAAAAGTAGTAAACATAGTCTCAGGATAGTTTGATGCTATGTAAGTCAATGGGACTTACTATGATTACTTAGGTTTATATATTTATCATATTTACATATTGTTTTATTTTGCCAAAATTCTGAATAAAAGTCAACCTTCAGTCATGAGACAGTGATGCTCACATGTCAAATCAGCAATAGGGATATCCTGGTCATGTGATAAATGATGTCCTTCCAAAATAAAAGCCTCCTTAATCACACCTAACTGTAAAACATAGATTTTATCACATTTTAGAAAATTCAGATAAAGTATTTGTTTCCATATGAAAACACAATGTAATTGAGGATTAATAATCAATAAATCAAACATTAATTCCTCTGACAGGAAACAGTCATTAAAGGGTTAAATCTGATTAATTATTGTTTTATTTCATTGCTGCTGATCAATTATCAGAAACATGCTTAGTATGAATTATTGATATTTTACTATTGATAATCAGACAGAAATGACTTGATGTTTGTTTGTTTGATATTTGAATTAATGAAATAAAGGAGAAGGATCAATAACAACCAACATTTTTATTGACAGATCAGATGTCAGTTTCAAAACCAATAATCAGTGATTGATTGATGAACAGCAACAGTTTGTTCAGTTTCCAGCAGAGGGCAGCACATCATTATCTGTTACTGCTGGTTACCATGGAAACACACGCCATTAGTATTATTATTATTATTATAAGTGATTTATATTTTATCTTATTATTATTGTATAATGAATTATACCTGACGTTTATAATTTCACTTGATCAGTTAGTAGATGCTGTAGTTTTATGTCTCATTAGTTGTATTATGGGATATTTATTGTTATTTAAACTCAGAATAAGAACATTCAGCTGTTAATGTGATGACATGAACAGAGAAGACTCACATGTTTCCTGCTTCACCAATTCATTATTATTAATCATTAATAAACATTTAATGTTTCATTAAAGGAGCTGGAACTCAGTGGATAATTACTATAAAACAATCAGCTCGTTAAAGCAGACGCACGCACGCACGCACGCACGCACATATGCACACACACACTTAAAATAAATTATAAAAAATAAATTCACTGTGTGTGTGCGTATCCTCACCTGTGGGGCTGAGGGGGGGGTTCAGGTGTGTGTGTGTGTATGTGTGTATCCTCACCTGTGGGGCTGAGGGGGGGTCCAGGTGTGTGTGTGTGTGTGTGTGTGTATCCTCACCTGTGGGGCTGAGGGGGGGTTCAGTTGTGTGTGTGTGTCTGTATCCTAACCTGTGGGGCTGAGGGGGTCCAGGTGTGTGTGTGTGTGTATCCTCACCTGTGGGGCTGAGGGGGGGTGCAGGTGAGGGTCCAGCCCCTCCCCCCCCTGTGCCCCCCCCCCTGTGTGTGTCCTCCTCGTCGGGGGAGAACACCTCCATGTCCTCCAGCGGCGTCCAGCGGGGGTCCTGCTGGGGGGAGGAGGGGGAGGGCTCCAGGTCCAGTGAGGGGAGGGGCTGCACCTGCTGGGCCCCGCCCCCATCCCCGAGGCCCCGCCCCACTCCACCCAGCTCTTTGATCTGCCACACGTCGCTGCACCACTTCTGACCGAACACCTTGTCCAGGATGGGGACCCAGTCCTGGGAGACCGAGAGGACAGGGGGGCGGTCTGGGTCTGAGGGGGAGAAGAGGACCGATTGATTGGTTGATTAATTGATTGATTGGTTGATTGATTGATTGGTTGATTGATTGACTGACCAACCGCCCATCAGGTTATTGAGAATCTACAAACACCCTTCAGTGTGTTCAGGGTCTGAAATGTTGGTGTGGCGTTAAGGGACGTCAGAAAAACGTAGGACGTTCAGGGACTTAATGTATTTTGAGAATCGATCCTTCAAGAAAAAATAATGTATTTTGATCAAAGATCAGATGTGTGGAGGGGGGGTTGGGGACCAGAGATGTTCAGTGTTTAACATACTTAGACCAATCTGTGGTGAAAACCAAGACAAGACTCACCCTCTTTGTTGTTGTTGTTTTTTATTTATTTTTAGTAAAAGCCGAGTACAAACAACAACAGCCTGACCGGTGGTGACTCACGGTTGCTATGACAACCACAAACAATACTGATGGAAAACACAACTCAGACGTCAAGTTAAGTTCAGTTAAAACTGTTCCAGACACTTGAGTTCTTCGTCTACGTCGCATGTTTAAAAAAAATAAAAACAATAATCTATCACGGACTTCATGATTGGTTACCATGACAACAACTGAAGCTTTGAATAGTTCGACCATGGCCCCTTCATTGGCTTCTATTAAAGGGTCAGCAACCCAGAATGTTCAAAGATCCATATCAGACCAAAAAAACAAAATAATAAACTCCTTCTCTAATCCTGATATAAAGCAGGCCAGGCTATAAGTGTATATTAACTTTAACTTACACAATCCATTAGTTTTATTATAGAAATAGAAATCTGAGTTTTGGTTAAAAAAAAATAAAATACAACACAATCCTCTTCTCTTTCCTCCTGATCTGGACAACAGAGGTAATAAAACAGCCTTTTAAAATAGTCAGTAGTCTATAAAACTGAATCCAGTTTAATGGTGATTTCTGCTCATTCTACTGATTATTCCACATCCAGCTGTTAGTTTACAGCAGCAGCTGAAATGTCTCAGGCTGTGACATAAATCTATGTACATTTAATATTAAAACACATTTTTACAGGAATATGTTCAGGATGTTTGTCATGTTTGTCTCCTACAGAAATAGATTCAAACTAAACATCCATCCATCATCATTTTACATGTTCATAAAACAGCCTCAGGGAGCCACTCTGTGGTGCTAGACAGCTGCAGGTTGATGAGTCCTGGTATAATGTTGGTAATTTCAACATTGGTGGTAACTTTTATAAACAACTGAGAAGAACTGAACAAAAACGGCACCGAAAAGAAAACCATATTCTGCAGATTAAAGCTGCAAGTAGTAAAATATGACGTCTGACGTCATCGACGTAGAAGAGGAAGCACCGTGTCTTCTACCTCTGGAGTTAGAGGAGTTGATGAAAAGTGACACCGAGGATGAAGATTTCATTGGGTTTGATGCTATAGTTAAACTTCTTAGCATGTTATTGATGCTATAGTTAAACTTCTTAGCATGTTATTGATGCTATAGTTAAACTTCTTAGCATGTTATTGATGCTATAGTTAAACTTCTTAGCATGTTATTGATGCTATAGTTAAACTTCTTAGCATGTTATTGATGCTATAGTTAAACTTCTTAGCATGTTATTGATGCTATAGTTAAACTTCTTAGCATGTTATTGATGCTATAGTTAAACTTCTTAGCGTGTTATTGATGCTATAGTTAAACTTCTTAGCATGTTATTGATGCTATAGTTAAACTTCTTAGCGTGTTATTGATGATATAGTTAAACTTCTTAGCGTGTTATTGATGCTGTAGTTAAACTTCTTAGCGTGTTATTGATGCTGTAGTTAAACTTCTTAGCGTGTTATTGATGCTGTAGTTAAACTTCTTAGCGTGTTATTGATGCTATAGTTAAACTTCTTAGCGTGTTATTGATGCTATAGTTAAACTTCTTAGCGTGTTATTGATGCTATAGTTAAACTTCTTAGCGTGTTATTGATGCTATAGTTAAACTTCTTAGCGTGTTATTGATGCTATAGTTAAACTTCTTAGCGTGTTATTGATGCTATAGTTAAACTTCTTAGCGTGTTATTGATGCTATAGTTAAACTTCTTAGCGTGTTATTGATGCTATAGTTAAACTTCTTAGCGTGTTATTGATGCTATAGTTAAACTTCTTAGCGTGTTATTGATGCTATAGTTAAACTTCTTAGCGTGTTATTGATGCTATAGTTAAACTTCTTAGCGTGTTATTGATGCTATAGTTAAACTTCTTAGCGTGTTATTGATGCTATAGTTAAACTTCTTAGCGTGTTATTGATGCTATAGTTAAACTTCTTAGCGTGTTATTGATGCTATAGTTAAACTTCTTAGCGTGTTATTGATGCTATAGTTAAACTTCTTAGCGTGTTATTGATGCTATAGTTAAACTTCTTAGCGTGTTATTGATGCTATAGTTAAACTTCTTAGCGTGTTATTGATGCTATAGTTAAACTTCTTAGCGTGTTATTGATGCTATAGTTAAACTTCTTAGCGTGTTATTGATGCTATAGTTAAACTTCTTAGCGTGTTATTGATGCTATAGTTAAACTTCTTAGCGTGTTATTGATGCTGTAGTTAAACTTCTTAGCGTGTTATTGATGCTATAGTTAAACTTCTTAGCGTGTTATTGATGCTATAGTTAAACTTCTTAGCGTGTTATTGATGCTATAGTTAAACTTCTTAGCGTGTTATTGATGCTATAGTTAAACTTCTTAGCGTGTTATTGATGCTATAGTTAAACTTCTTAGCGTGTTATTGATGCTATAGTTAAACTTCTTAGCGTGTTATTGATGCTATAGTTAAACTTCTTAGCGTGTTATTGATGCTATAGTTAAACTTCTTAGCGTGTTATTGATGCTATAGTTAAACTTCTTAGCGTGTTATTGATGCTATAGTTAAACTTCTTAGCGTGTTATTGATGCTATAGTTAAACTTCTTAGCGTGTTATTGATGCTATAGTTAAACTTCTTAGCGTGTTATTGATGCTATAGTTAAACTTCTTAGCGTGTTATTGATGCTATAGTTAAACTTCTTAGCGTGTTATTGATGCTATAGTTAAACTTCTTAGCGTGTTATTGATGCTATAGTTAAACTTCTTAGCATGTTATTGATGCTATAGTTAAACTTCTTAGCGTGTTATTGATTCTGTAGTTAAACTTCTTAGCATGTTATTGATGCTATAGTTAAACTTCTTAGCATGTTATTGATGCTATAGTTAAACTTCTTAGCGTGTTATTGATGCTATAGTTAAACTTCTTAGCGTGTTATTGATGCTATAGTTAAACTTCTTAGCGTGTTATTGATGCTATAGTTAAACTTCTTAGCGTGTTATTGATGCTATAGTTAAACTTCTTAGCGTGTTATTGATGCTATAGTTAAACTTCTTAGCGTGTTATTGATGCTATAGTTAAACTTCTTAGCGTGTTATTGATGCTGTAGTTAAACTTCTTAGCGTGTTATTGATGCTATAGTTAAACTTCTTAGCCTATTATTGATGCTATAGTTAAACTTCTTAGCGTGTTATTGATGCTATAGTTAAACTTCTTAGCGTGTTATTGATGCTATAGTTAAACTTCTTAGCGTGTTATTGATGCTATAGTTAAACTTCTTAGCGTGTTATTGATGCTATAGTTAAACTTCTTAGCGTGTTATTGATGCTATAGTTAAACTTCTTAGCGTGTTATTGATGCTATAGTTAAACTTCTTAGCGTGTTATTGATGCTATAGTTAAACTTCTTAGCGTGTTATTGATGCTATAGTTAAACTTCTTAGCGTGTTATTGATGCTATAGTTAAACTTCTTAGCGTGTTATTGATGCTATAGTTAAACTTCTTAGCGTGTTATTGATGCTATAGTTAAACTTCTTAGCGTGTTATTGATGCTATAGTTAAACTTCTTAGCGTGTTATTGATGCTATAGTTAAACTTCTTAGCATGTTATTGATGCTATAGTTAAACTTCTTAGCATGTTATTGATGCTATAGTTAAACTTCTTAGCATGTTATTGATGCTGTAGTTAAACTTCTTAGCATGTTATTGATGCTATAGTTAAACTTCTTAGCATGTTATTGATGCTATAGTTAAACTTCTTAGCATGTTATTGATGCTGTAGTTAAACTTCTTAGCGTGTTATTGATGCTATAGTTAAACTTCTTAGCGTGTTATTGATGCTATAGTTAAACTTCTTAGCGTGTTATTGATGCTATAGTTAAACTTCTTAGCGTGTTATTGATGCTATAGTTAAACTTCTTAGCGTGTTATTGATGCTATAGTTAAACTTCTTAGCGTGTTATTGATGCTATAGTTAAACTTCTTAGCGTGCTATTGATGCTATAGTTAAACTTCTTAGCATGTTATTGATGCTATAGTTAAACTTCTTAGCATGTTATTGATGCTATAGTTAAACTTCTTAGCGTGTTATTGATGCTATAGTTAAACTTCTTAGCGTGTTATTGATGCTATAGTTAAACTTCTTAGCGTGTTATTGATGCTATAGTTAAACTTCTTAGCATGTTATTGATGCTATAGTTAAACTTCTTAGCATGTTATTGATGCTATAGTTAAACTTCTTAGCATGTTATTGATGCTATAGTTAAACTTCTTAGCGTGTTATTGATGCTATAGTTAAACTTCTTAGCGTGTTATTGATGCTATAGTTAAACTTCTTAGCATGTTATTGATGCTATAGTTAAACTTCTTAGCGTGTTATTGATGCTATAGTTAAACTTCTTAGCGTGTTATTGATGCTATAGTTAAACTTCTTAGCGTGTTATTGATGCTATAGTTATGGGAATAACTCTGTATGTTGTGTAACATACCAGACACGTTCTCAGTTCTTCAGCCTGTTGTTGCCTCTATTTTTATTTTAAATTGTTCCTCATTTAAATTTTAAATGTCTGTTCTTGTTGGATTTTATCAAATAAATTGTGGTAACTTGTCAAAACAAAGGACCAAAAACGCAGATGTTGAGTTTCACTTTTTATCGATAGACAACAACAATCCATTCCTTCCAGTCCCGGGGAGAACGACAACTCACGCATGCGCAGAAACTTCACTCTTCTTCAGTTAAACCTTCTTTCCACAATGATCACACAGCGCCACCCACTGGATAAACCATCAATTGCCCCTAATTACCTCTGCTGCACAACAGAAATTTACCCCAAAAATGCGACTTATACTCCAGTGAGACTTCTATATGTTTTTTCCTTCTTTATTATGCATTTTATGGCTGATGAAACTTGTACTCCGGAGCGACTTGTAGTCCGGAAAATACAGTGTATATATATATATTTTAAACAGTTAGGCGTGAAAAAGGGGGCTTTTATTTTGAAGGACATACCATGTATGAGGTCACATGACCAGGATATCCCTATTTGAGAAAATTTGAGAAAATTTTCACCAAAGTTTTACCAAAATGAACTTGAATTTAATTCAATTTTGATGTTTTAAGTTATTTTCTCTAATCTAATCTGAAATAGTTGCTACACAGCAACAACATGCAAATATAATAAATTCCTAGTGTATGAACCTAATGGAGTCATTGACTTACATAGCATCAAACTATCCTGACATAATAATGAATACATCTGTTATTTAGACCATTTTAAGTAATAAAAACATTCAGAACATGTTTTACCATGTAATATTTAATGCTCATTGATCATTGATCATCATTAATCAGACACCTTATTGTGGACGTATTGATTGGCTGCACTCACCGTCTGTCTTATCGTCAAAGTATTGATTATTGATTGGCTGCACTCGCCATCTGTCTAATTGTGGATGTATTGATTATTGATTGGCTGCACTCACCGTCTGTCTTATTGTAGACGTATTGATTATTGATTGGCTGCACTCACCGTCTGTCTTATTGTAGACGTATTGATTATTGATTGGCTGCACTCACCGTCTGTCTTATTGTAGACGTATTGATTATTGATTGGCTGCACTCACCGTCTGTCTTATTGTAGAAGTATTAATTATTGATTGGCTGCACTCACCGTCTGTCTTATTGTGGACGTATTGATTATTGATTGGCTGCACTCACCGTCTGTCTTATTGTAGAAGTATTAATTATTGATTGGCTGCACTCACCGTCTGTCTTATTGTAGACGTATTGATTATTGATTGGCTGCACTCACCGTCTGTCTTATTGTGGACGTATTGATTATTGATTGGCTGCACTCACCGTCTGTCTTATTGTAGAAGTATTAATTATTGATTGGCTGCACTCACCGTCTGTCTTATTGTGGACGTATTGATTATTGATTGGCTGCACTCACCGTCTGTCTTATTGTAGACGTATTGATTATTGATTGGCTGCACTCACCGTCTGTCTTATTGTAGACGTATTGATTATTGATTGGCTGCACTCACCGTCTGTCTCTGACGTCTTCTTGGACGCAGCGTCTTCAGTGATGTCCTCCCTGGTGTCCTCAGAGCCGCTGGGAGACACCGATCCGTTCTCTGAGCCTCTCCTCCTCCCCCCACCTCCTCCTCCTGCTCCTCCTCTTCCTCCTCCTCCTCCTCTCTCGGAGCTCCTGTCCAGTCTCTCCACCAGGACCCGCTGCTCTCTCTCCATCTTGGTGATCTCCAGCAGGAGGTCGTCAAACGAAGCCTCCACGATCTTCGTCAGCTCACACACAGCGAAGTCCAGAACCTGCTCCATGACGGACTTCAGCTGGTCTGTAGGAGACAGGCCTTCATCATCACCTTCATCATCATCATCATCATCACCTTCATCATCATCATCATCACTATCAATGTCATCACCTTCATCATCATAATGATCATCACCTTCATCATCATCATCACTGTCAATGTCATCATCATCACCTTCATCATCACCATCTTCATCATCACCTTCATCATCATCATCACCATCATCACCTTCTTCATCATCATCATCACTATCAATGCCATCACCTTCATCATCATAATGATCATCACCATCTTCATCATCACCTTCATCATCATCATCATCATCATCATCACCATCATCACCATCATCACCGTCTTCATCATCTTCATCATCACCATCTTCATCATCACCTTCATCATCATCATCATCATCATCACCTTCTTCATCATCATCATCACTATCAATGTCATCACCTTCATCATCATAATGATCATCACTTTCAATGTCATCATCATTATCATCATCACCTTCATCATCATCACTATCAGTGTCATCATCATCTTCACCATCACCTTCATCATCATCACTATCATCATCACCTTCATCATCACCAACACCTTCATCGTCATCATCACCATCATCATCCTCATCACCTTCATCACCACCATCATCATCAACAACCTTCTATAATAATCAGTAATATCTGTGATTATATTATTTTTTCATGTCTGAATAAAAACTTTGTTTCTATAGAATCGATTTGTTTCTGTTTCTATAAAAAACACAAAAAAAGATTAGAACTGAAAAATATGACATAAATACACAGGACAAAGTATTTAACTACAGAAGTACTACAGTATATGTATTTAACTGTAGTACTACAGTAGATGTATATAACTGTAGTACTACAGTAGATGTATTTACTGTAGTACTACACTAGATGTATTCACTGTAGTACTACACTAGATGTATTTAACTACAATACTAATAATAGAAGTAGCTTCAAGTTAAAGCTGACTCACTGTATCCATGGCAACGCTATACTTCCTGTTTACATCCTGCAGAGCACCATGGGAACTGTAGTTCCTGATCTGAGAACATGATTATCCACTAAACTAAAGACAAGAAGAAAGAAAAGATATAATAGAATAAAATAAAATGCAAACATTTTTCTAGAAGGATTGATTGATTGATATATTTAAAATGTATTACATCATATTATATATATATTATATACATTTATTTATACACATAGAGACCTGATGAATGAATCTTAAAACTATTTTTAAATAGTTTAGACTTCCTCATCTTGTCACTGACCCATGAGTATTTTTCCATTTGGTCTGAATTTTAATGAAATAAGTAAAAGCTTAAATTCCCTTTGATGTTACTAATAATGAATTAGAGTAAATAGTTTCCTTAAAACAAGAATAAATTGACCAAAATCAAGAAAAAACAGAATAATGTAATAAACCTTAACAATGGGTCTTTATTACAGAAACAATGGTTCACGTTGGTCGACATCGAGACACAAATCAGTTCTGACGAATCACACACACAATCCTTTTTAATTTAGAGATCATTTTATGAGTCGGAATAGTCCAATAATTAAATATCAATTATCAATTCATTGATAAGTTGTTTGCTAAAATATTTCTATGTGAAGCTGGTCTGTGGCTGTTTGAAAAACCTCAGACCTAAAGTTATAAAACACACACACACACACACACACACACACACACACACACACACACACACACACACACACACACACACACACACACACACACACACACACACACACACACACACACACACACACACACACACTCTGCCAAGTGGTCTCATAAATGTGCAGCTGTGTTTCTCAAGCTGAACATTATGTGCAAAAAAAGACGCCTTTTATGAGACAAACTCAGCAGCTTCCTGGTGTCCATCTGTCCATCTGTCCTCTGTCCACCAACCTGGTCATGTGACCTGTCTGCTGTGGTCATGTGACCTGTCTGCTGTGGTCATGTGACCTGCAGCCACAGGATGACCCACTTTCCTTTTTTGACAATAATAAAGAATGAATCTGTTAACTCCTCCTCACACTGAAAAACAAACAGGCGACGAGCTCAGTGTGTGTGTGTATGTGTGTGTGTGTGTGTGTGTGTGTGTGTGTGACAGACGGTATGACTGGATGTTACGTCTTCATGCAGATGGCTTCACAGATGTCCACATTCGTCAGAACTAATTAATAAATCCACACTTATATTAATCTGATGATGTTCACATACAAAGATCCTGCAGCTCCATTGAAATCATTAATAAACATCTAATTACATATTTATTATAATTATAAAACATGCTAAATATATTCAAGGAAAGAGAGACGGAGGCTGTGATTTAAATGACATTAATATTATTATTGGTACTATATTACTGTAATTATGAAAATTACAATAATATCATTTGTGTATTGATATGAGTGATAGAGGGTTCATATTAATATTTAACGTGTAAATTGATGATAAATGACTATTATTTTCTTTTTAACATTTTTTTTGTATTTTTCTCTTTTATCTTTGTTGACATTTTGTTTTTACATGTTCAAAACTAAAAAAAATAAACTAAATTAAACTAAAACATGTTATATGCAGCAGTGATGTTCACATACAAAGATCCTGCAGCTCCATTTAAAACCATTAATAAAGATCTAATGACATATTTATTATAATTATACAACATAAATATATTCCAGGAAATAGAGACGGAGGCTGTGATTTAAGGAGAAAATTAAACTTTAAAACTCAAAAACGTATATAAAATATCTGTAGAATAGAATCTTCACATGAAAATAAAACAATGATTCACTTTAAAAACAGGAACACACACACACACACACACACACACACACACACACACACACACACACACACACACACACACACACACACACACACACACACACACACACACACACACACACACACACACACACACACACACACACACACACACACACACACACACACACACACACACATTGTTGTTCCTGTGGAATTGTGATTATTATATATTAACTATTATTATATAATTAATATTATTAATATAAATAAGTATTATATTAACATTATTATTGGTACTAATATTATTGTAATTATGCAAATTACTAATGAGAATTACATGACTATAATTTGCATATTGATATGAGTGATTTAGACTCTTCTTCCTCCTTAAACATTTAAATTAAAATTGTGTTATTTTTATTTTTAGGTTCAAAACAAATAAACTAAAGTGAACAGAAATAAATGTTATAAACATGTTTTTATATAATAAATATAAAAAACATACAATAATATATATTGATATAATTGGATGAATTTGAGAGTGAACCTGGTATTTTATTTCTTGTTAAATGAATCTGAATATTGATATGACATGTAGTTAGGAACACCAGACTGAGTGATGACACGCCTGTTGTCATAGTAACAGCATGGTGTCATGTTAATGATCCGGAGAGATGCCAAACAGCCTGATTATGGTCTGTTGTTGGTTAATCTCAGTTAATTAAGGAGGTTTTATCATCTCGGGACTAATATCTTCATTCTCTAGAAACTAGTTGAATCTATTGTTTTATTTGTCCTTGGATGGTTTCCTGCCGTTCTACAGGACAACAGCAACAATTCCTCCAAAGGTACAAGAAAAGAATCCACAAACATTCTTCCTGAGGCTCAAAAAACAAACACGGTTCACATGAAGGACCATCTTTACACGGTAAACACACGTTAAACACACGTTAAACACACGTTAAACACATCAGTCACAGATATTTATACCATTCTGTATTTAACCCAGATAAATGTACTTATTTAAACCCAGATTTATTTAAACTATTTTATACATATAATTAATTCAGTTGAGTCACTAACAATCATGTTATCTATCATTTTGTCATTTCTTTGCAGAATATATCATTTTAATGTCTGCTATAGTTGTTGTTTACACAAATATTCCCATAAACAACAACTTATTTATCTCATGTACTAAATTCTTTGTTGGTGGATTATTCTAGAGTCTTGACTGATTAAATAGATCTAAACATGTCAGGGTTAAAATCAGAAGTTTTAAGCATGATTTAAACAGTGTGTTTTAAATGTGTTTTAAGCGTGTTTTAAGTGTTTTAAACAGTGTGTTTTAAATGTGTTTTAAGCGTGTTTTAAGTGTTTTAAACAGTGTGTTTTAAATGTGTTTTAAGCGTGTTTTAAGTGTTTTAAACAGTGTGTTTTAAATGTGTTTTAAGCGTGTTCTAAGTGTTTTAAACAGTGTGTTTTAAATGTGTTTTAAGCGTGTTCTAAGTGTTTTAAACAGTGTGTTTTAAATGTGTTTTAAGCGTGTTCTAAGTGTTTTAAACAGTGTGTTTTAAATGTGTTTTAAGCGTGTTCTAAGTGTTTTAAACAGTGTGTTTTAAATGTGTTTTAAGCGTGTTCTAAGTGTTTTAAACAGTGTGTTTTAAATGTGTTTTAAGCATGTTCTAAGTGTTTTAAACAGTGTGTTTTAAATGTGTTTTAAGCGTGTTCTAAGTGTTTTAAACAGTGTATTTTAAATGTGTTTTAAGCATGTTCTAAGTGTTTTAAACAGTGTATTTTAAATGTGTTTTAAGCATGTTCTAAGTGTTTTAAACAGTGTATTTTAAATGTGTTTTAAGCGTGTTTTAAACAGCAGCAGTGTGTCCTACAGCTTCTGGAGGATGTTTAGTTTGTTTCAGACTCGGCTCCATATAAATGCTAGACTCTGATCAGTCTGGTGCTGCTGCCACTAAACTAATCTCTATTTCTGCTGGTTCGTCTCCTTAAAATGATTTTTCTCTTCGGGCTCAGGTTCACGGCAGATAAAGAGAATAAAGAGTTGACTCAGCGTTTGTTCCTGAACCAGCTGCTTCCTGGAAAAGGTGAAGAGGTTCATTCAAATTTACCTGAAAACAAACTGCTGCTGCCTGCAGGGAAAGATATGATTACACCTCACGCAGCTACAGACCTCTCTACAGACCTCTCTACAGACTAGATACAGCTACAGACCTCTCTACAGACCTCTCTACAGACCTCTCTACAGACTAGATACAGCTACAGACCTCTCTACAGACCTCTCTACAGACCTCTCTACAGACTAGATACAGCTACAGACCTCTCTACAGACTAGATACAGCTACAGACCTCTCTACAGACCTCTCTACAGACCTCTCTACAGACCTCTCTATAGACCTCTCTACAGACTAGATACAGCTACAGACCTCTCTACAGACTAGATACAGCTACAGACCTCTCTACAGACCTCTCTACAGACTAGATACAGCTACAGACCTCTCTACAGACCTCTCTACAGACTAGATACAGCTACAGACCTCTCTACAGACCTCTCTACAGACCACTCTACAGACTAGACGCACCTACAGACCTCTCTACAGACCTCTCTACAAACTAGACGCAGCTACAGACCTCTCTACAGACCACTCTACAGACTAGACGTAGCTACAGACCTTTCTACAGGCCTCTCTACAGACTACACACAGCTACAGACCTCTCTACAGACTAGATACAGCTACAGACCTCTCTACAGACTAGTTACAGCTACAGACCTCTCTACAGGCCTCTCTACAGACTAGATACAGCTACAGACCTCTCTACAGACTAGTTACAGCTACAGACCTCTCTACAGACTAGTTACAGCTACAGACCTCTCTACAGGCCTCTCTACAGACTAGTTACAGCTACAGACCTCTCTACAGACTAGATACAGCTACAGACCTCTCTACAGACTAGTTACAGCTACAGACCTCTCTACAGGCCTCTCTACAGACTACACACAGCTACAGACCTCTCTACAGACTAGATACAGCTACAGACCTCTCTACAGACTAGTTACAGCTACAGACCTCTCTACGGGCCTCTCTACAGACTAGACGCAGCTACAGACCTCTCTACAGACCTCTCTACAGACCAAACACAGCTACAGACCTCTCTACAGACTAGTTACAGCTACAGACATCTCTACAGACCTCTCTACAGACTAGATACAGCTACAGACCTCTCTACAGACCTCTCTACAGACTAGATACAGCTACAGACCTCTCTACAGACCTCTCTACAGACTAGATACAGCTACAGACCTCTCTACAGACCTCTCTACAGACTAGATACAGCTACAGACCTCTCTACAGACCTCTATACAGACTAGACGCAGCTACAGACCTCTCTACAGAACTCTCTACAGACCTCTCTACAGACTAGATACAGCTACAGACCTCTCTACAGACCTCTCTACGGACTAGATACAGCTACAGACCTCTCTACAGACCTCTCTACAGACCACTCTACAGACTAGACGCACCTACAGACCTCTCTACAGACCTCTCTACAAACTAGACGCAGCTACAGACCTCTCTACAGACCACTCTACAGACTAGACGTAGCTACAGACCTCTCTACAGGCCTTTCTACAGACTACACACAGCTACAGACCTCTCTACAGACTAGATACAGCTACAGATCTCTCTACAGACTAGTTACAGCTACAGACCTCTCTACAGGCCTCTCTACAGACTACACACAGCTACAGACCTCTCTACAGACTAGATACAGCTACAGACCTCTCTACAGACTAGTTACAGCTACAGACCTCTCTACAGGCCTCTCTACAGACTAGATACAGCTACAGACCTCTCTACAGACTAGTTACAGCTACAGACCTCTCTACAGGCCTCTCTACAGACTACACACAGCTACAGACCTCTCTACAGACTAGATACAGCTACAGACCTCTCTACAGACTAGATACAGCTACAGACCTCTCTACAGACTAGTTACAGCTACAGACCTCTCTACAGGCCTCTCTACAGACTACACACAGCTACAGACCTCTCTACAGACTAGATACAGCTACAGACCTCTCTACAGACTAGTTACAGCTACAGACCTCTCTACGGGCCTCTCTACAGACTAGACGCAGCTACAGACCTCTCTACAGACCAAACACAGCTACAGACCTCTCTACAGACTAGTTACAGCTACAGACATCTCTACAGACCTCTCTACAGACTAGATACAGCTACAGACCTCTCTACAGACTAGACACAGACTAGATACAGCTACAGACATCTCTACAGACTAGACACAGACTAGATACAGCTACAGACATCTCTACAGACTAGACACAGACTAGATACAGCTACAGACCTCTCTGTAAAGACCTCACAAAGGTATAAACGTCTCTATAGGGACAAGACAGACCTCACTAAGGTACAGACGTCTCTGTAGAGACTAGACAAAGGTAAAGACGTCTCTGAAGAGATTCTACTCTGATTGGCTGTAACTCTCTACCCCTGTGTGGTTCTGCGCTGTGATTGGCCGGGAGGCGTCTTGTTAGTGGTTTTTCACTGTAATGGTGGAACTTGTTTGTGTAATCAGCATCAGATGTGATAACAGGGTGTGTCCTACAACACTGAGCCAGATCCTACTGTTACTGCCGAGCTGAGGACGCTGCAGGGCAACACCACCACTTTATGGAGTTAACCCTTCATTGGCTCACAGTAACGAGGACGTGTACGTTAACCCTTAACGTGGAAGGTAAAGAAACTACAGAAACATGCAGAGGAGGGGGGGGTGTTCTTGGCATGTAGTGAAGGCAGTAGGTTTGTTTCTAACAATTGTCTCCTCACGGTGGAAAATATATATATATAAATACTGAAAAAAATGTGTTCATGTAACTCATCTCATTTTCTCACTGGATTATATTATTAATTAGTTTTAATTCACTTCTTTCATTTGTTTTTCTGCCTAAACTCTTTCCTGTATGAATGCACGTGCTCCTTTGACAATGTGAATATTAGATTACTTATATAGTTACGTACATAAACTACTAATACTAAAACAGAAAATGTATTTTAAAGTTTGTCTGTTTCATTTTCACCCACATAGTAAAAGTGTTTTACTGGCTTTTATTGTGAAGGGCCCAGTGGTTTCTTACAGCAGGATTTACCTGCAGCTGCTCCCGTTTAACACTGAGACGACGCGTTAATGCAGCACTTCCTGTTCCTCCACCTGAACCAGAGGCTGAACCACATTCATGGACTTTCTGATCCACGTTTCATCAACTTCAGATTGAAGCAGGAGATTTAAAGCTGAGAAATTCCAACGTCCCCGATGTCCTGAACTCATGTCTCTGCAGCACTTCAGGTCTTATACTTGTTGGTGAAATCTGCATCCTAGTTTTATTTCACTTTTATATAATTAAATCAATCTGCATTGTAATTTTATTTAACTTTTTATAATTAAACCAATCTGTCTTATGATTTGAATTAACTTTTTATCAATAAATTAATCTGCAACCTAGTTTTATTTCACTTTTTATAATTAAATAAATCTGCATCCTAGTTTTATTTCACTTTTTGTGATTAAAGCAATTGCATCGTAATTTTATTTCATTTTTTAAAATTAAAACAATCTGTGTAATAATTTTATTTCACTTTTTATAATTAAACCAATCTGTCTTATGATTTAAATTAACTTTTTATCAATAAATTAATCTGCAACCTAGTTTTGTTTCACTTTTTATAATTAAAGGCAAATAAAAACAGAACATTATGAATAAAGTGAGTAAAATAGGTCAATGTTTACTAGAGCTGTGATTCAGTTTATGAATGAGTGACTTATTTATTTATTTCCAACATTAACCCTCTATTGCATGGTGTTGCCATGGCTACAATTACTTTATCTTAATTTTTCTAAAAAGCTGTGATATAAAATCTATATTTTTACAGTTTTAGTCATGAAAGGGAGGTTTTTATTTTGAAGGACATACAATTTATGAGGTCACATGACCAGGATATCCCTATTGCTGGTCCCTATTTGACATGTGACCATCATTGTCTTTTAGTGAGTGAGTTTTGGAAAATTTTCACCAAATAAAAAAACTTTATTGAAATGTAATTCAGTTTTGATCAGTCTTTTCTAAAATCTGCTAAAATAGATTTGTTTCCATATATCAACAATATGTAAAAATGATAAACCTAATGGAGTCCCATTGACTTACATAGCATGAAACTATACTGACACTATGGTTACTACTTGTTATTATATTTCTTAACTTTATTCATTATTTAGGCCATTTTAAGTAAGTAAGTAAGTAACATGTTTTTATCATGTCTAATTAATATTTCATGCGATAGAGAGTTAAATAAACTGGGAAACAGGAAGTAAAACAAACCTCTACATCCTCTTCCTCACTTCTGTTAATCCATTTACTATTAAACCAACTTCATAAATGTTCTACAAACTAATAAAAATACACAAACAACAAAGCTGTGTTTATTTACAACCCAAATGTTTGTTATAAAATAAATAAAAAGCAGCTTTTAACGACCATAAATCCTAAAAAGATCCTTTGTTTTTTTAGATATTTTCCCGCCCACAGATCCTCCCACTCGCTGCAGAACAGACTCAGCTTTGTTGGAACAACAGAAGCTTTTTTTCATGTTAAATTCTCTCGTCTAAGAATCTAAAACACATGAATTCATAAGATGCGATGAATTAAGTCGGAAAAAGTCGTAATGGATCAAATGATGGAAACTAACATAAACATGCATGATCTTATAAAATGGCTGAAACCTTTTATTTTATTATTTTATTTTTTCTGCCTGTTCTGGAGTGAATCGGTGAAACCAGGTGAGGGGATCCTGACGTCTGATTGGTCTACGTGTCCGCGGCTCCGGGCCTGGACAATAAAGACGTTCTATTGCTGCCGGGATGTCTCACTCTGTCTGAGTGAAGTGTGAGAGGCGTCGGAGCGGAACAAACCGGCTCTGTGTGTTTTATCAGCAGCGATCGGACTCCATCACACACACATCACAGACAGCTGATCAGAGATCAGACGACACGCTGGAATCCCCCTTAACGAGCTCGTTAGGAGCCTTAAAGACAGGAAATAAAGCCCAGAGTCTCTGATCAAACAGCCAGAGGCTTTATGATGTTTTTATTATGTTATCTACAGGTTCAGATTTATGACCCGAGATAAGATTTTATTCTGCATTTCAGCATTCTGCAACATTTCAGAACTTTTACTGCACAGAGAAACTCGTTCAGCATCGATTTCTGTTTCCTCAAAAACACAAATTCACTCAGAAACACGTTTAAAGGACGAAGACGATGGAGTTTTTGTGATGTCATGGAGACGGAGGAGGAACTGAGTCCATCGACTTCATCAGTGCTGAGTCTCAAGCTGAGTTTATATCAACTGGATCAAAGGTTTTATAAGAAAAATCTGGTTTTGGTTTTGAAAACAAATAAAAAATATATGCCTTATATTATATACCCGCCACATTTATATCATATATACCCGCCGCTCTACATTTATATCATATATTCGCCGCTCTACATTTATATCATATATTCGCCGCTCTACATTTATATCATATATTCGCCGCTCTACATTTATATCATATATTCGCCGCTCTACATTTATATCATATATTCGCCGCTCTACATTTATATCATATATACCTGCTGCTCTACATTTATATCATATATACCCGCTGCTCTACATTTATAACATATATACCCGCCGCTCTACATTTATAACATATATACCCGCCGCTCTACATTTATAATATATACCCGCCGCTCTACATTTATAATATATATACCCGCCGCTCTACATTTATAATATATATACCCGCCGCTCTACATTTATAATATATATACCCGCCGCTCTACATTTATAATATATATACCCGCCGCTCTACATTTATAATATATATACCCGCCGCTCTACATTTATAATATATATACCCGCCGCTCTACATTTATAATATATATACCCGCCGCTCTACATTTATAATATATATACCCGCCGCTCTACATTTATAATATATACCCGCCGCTCTACATTTATAATATATACCCGCCGCTCTACATTTATAATATATACCCGCCGCTCTACATTTATAATATATATCAGATGCTCTACATTTATAATATATACCAGCCGCTCTACATTTATATTATATATCAGATGCTCTACATTTATAATATATATCCGCCGCTCATCCTGAACAATAACAACAGTTTAATAGAGAAACAACGTATTTATTAAAGTGATATAAACAGGAAACGGGGCTATGTCATGGATGTATTATAAACCTGGATAGGGTACCGCCCCCAGTGGCCACTCGTGGTACTGCAACAACAAATCCCATGTCACCCAGGACACCTCCATTTATAACCCTGTTAATTACTGAACTTTGGATTCCATATGTTTAAGTCATGGACTTTTTATCCATCAAACCTTTCCTTTCAGTGTATCTCTAGTAACAACCTCGGTAACAACCTCAGTGTCGGAGGCTACTTTCTGTTTCTGAGAATGTGTGACATCAGCTCGTCTTTACGACTCAAACAGGTTGAGGAGATTGACCTGTGACCTCTGACCTGCAGTGTTCACCTCAAGTTTCTGAACTTTGACCAAAGTTTAACATCCGAAACCAGATGAGGATAAAAATACCAGAAAGCCTCCCAGACAGAATATTAACCTGGAGAGGAGTCATGTATTTGTGATGTCACTGCTCCGGTTAAAAATAAAAAAACAGTTTCAACAGAGATAAACCACCTAAATCTGATCAAATCTAATGAGAGGTGTGAGGTTTGGTGTTTAAAGTCAGGTTTATTTCATTCACCATTCATTGTTGTTTTCAACTGATGAATTGATGCTAAACATAAACTCAGACACTGATCTCTACTAATTTAAACTATTAAGCAGCACGACTGCAGGAAGTGACCTGATGAAATCACTAATCACATGACCATTCATATTCATCCACAGCCTGAAACTAACAAACATCCAGCTGTTACTACCACATCTGCTGCTTCGTTAGTTTATTGTGTTTGCGGTGAATGAACGAAGCTCTGTTCAACAAACAAATGATCTGTTCTAGAGCGCGCGCGCGCACACACACACACACACACACACACACACACACACACACACACACACACACACACACACACACACACACACACACACACACACACACACACACACACACACACACACACACACACACACACACACACGCCCTACTGTCTAGTAGTAGTATTAAGTAGTGAAGTGGATAAATAGAAAATACTGATTTTGCTGGTTTGAAGACTGACGTTGATAAAAATCTAATTATTTAATTTTTATTATAACAGAGAATTTATCTCTAATTAATTGGGGTGTGACGAGATCTCAAGAGATGTAATTTGATGAGATAGCTCGTCGCGTTAAAATTCTGTCTCGCGAGATTTATACAGCAAGCAGCCAGAATGACGGAAAACAACGCAGGTATTACTATTGACGACGCCCCAGCCGCTTTTAAATGGTTTGTTTGGCAGCATTTTGGGTTCCCAGCAGAAATGATCAATGGTAAGACAGTGACTGATAAGACACAGACAATATGCAGACACTGTATGCAAACAACCCAATCTCGAGTCTCGTCTCGTGAGCTGAGTGTCTCGTCACACCCCTAGTAATTAACAATAACATATACACACACACATATATATATATATATATATATATATATATATATATATGGCTGATTATTATTAGGTGCTCGGTGCTCCATTGTGGAGGCGTTCAGTGGTCACTTCAACCCCCGAACCCACTGGTGAGGGATGCTGCCTAACTAACATAGGAGTCTTGTTTTTGGTCTGTGGGAGTCCTGAAGCAGCTGATCGGTATCAACGTGCCAAGAGGAGCTCAGCCTTGGCCGTTTCAGAGGAGTCCGGTGAGGCCATGGAGAAAGACTTCCGAATGGCTTCAAGAAGGTTCTGGACCACCATCCAGTGGTTCAGGAGGGTGCTCCTGACCTCGACTCAGGATGTTCTGGGAGGAAATACTTTGAAGACCTCCTCAGTCCCACCAGCAAGTCCTCCACTGAGGAACCAGAACCTGGGGACCCAGTGGGGGGGTGCTCCAGGAGTATGGAGTTCTGGACCCATTGACACGGGCCATTTGTTCCCTGTACTCCTGGTGCCAGAGCTTGGTCCACATTGCCGGTAATAAGTCGGACTTGTTTCCAGCGGGGGTTGGACTCTGTCAGGGCTTACCATAACTTTTATGGACAGAATTTCTAGGTGCAGTCAGGGTGTTGAGGGGTTGCAGTTCGGTTCCTCGGGATCAGGCTTTTTACGGATAACCTGGTCCTGTTGGCTTCATCGGACCATGACCTTCATCTCAGCTCTCACTGGAGCGGTTCACAGCTGAATGAAAAGCTGCTGGGATGAAGATCAGCACCAATTCAAGAACCAATTCAGATGAGTAGTAGATGATGGATGGAAGATGGATGATCTCAGCTGTGATTATTGTCTGAATAAATATCTTTTCAGCTGTTTTTTATTATAATTAAATCTAAATATTGTCTTTATATTAAGTGAACCCTGTTGTTTCTTTGATCTGGGGTCAAAGTTCACGTCAGATCTGAGTTTCAGCTGCTTCTAATTTCTTCGTCTTTATCTCGTCAATAGTGAAGTGAAGTGGTTTGAAGACATTTAGTTTCTAAAATGTCGACCAACAAACCAAAGAATGAGACAGATCATCTCCAGAGAAAAGGAGAAACTCTCCAGAGGATCTGGTTGATTGGAAATATAAAGACCGATTGATTGATTGATTGATTCCTTGAGCTCACAGCACATTTAAGTTTTAGCAGCATAAATCAGACAAACTCTCAGTGATCTGCTGCTTCTCTGCTGAAATAAATCAGAGCAGCTGACAGAGTAAAGAGCAGAGACGCAGCAGCTGCACCATAAATCACAGGATGAGCAGCTTAAAGCTGCAAACAGCGTGAATCTGTGATGTCATAAAGTTAACGAGACCTTCACCAAACATTAAACTCAGCATCAGTCAGCGTCACGATTATTTATACTTTTAAATAATATTAAATATTAGATTATTATCATCATATTTGGAGAAAAGTTATCAGAACATTTTGAAACAATAAATCATATTTTGGAATAATTTGTAACATTTTGAGAAAATCAATCGTTTTGAAATAAATTGTTACATTTTCAGAAAATAAAAAAAAATAAAAAATAAATATAAAAATAAAAATAATATATTTTTTTAGAGAATTAATCGTAACAATTTAAACTTTATATTCAAATTGTTTGAGAAAATAAATTGTTACATTTTCAGAAAATAATTTGTAACATGTTTAAACAATAAATCGTAACATTTTTTTGAAAATAAATTGTGATTTTTTTCTGAGAATTAATCACATAAATAATCAAGAATGATTAAATAAATTAAAATAAATCTGCATATTGTAATATTTTGAGAAAATAATTATAAGGTCTCTTTATAAAGTATAAAGCATAAATGAAATCTATTTTAAACAATAATTTGTAATATATTTAATATCATTAAATTATATATTATATATATATATAATTATTATTATTATTATATTATAATCTTTATGTTTTGAATAAACATAATAGTGACATTTTGAGAAAAGAAAATCATAATATTTGATGAAAATAAATTGTAATATTTGGAGAAAATTGATGCATTTTTATCTGAATAATGTTTCTTTGCATGATAATAATCAATAAATCATTTGTCACAACAAATATTTATTTTCTAACACTGAACTGAGGTTTTTCTGTTTGTTGGATGCAGATTTGACTGATGATGATTATTGATTTTCTTCATTATTAATGCCTGCAGTAATAACTGGTTATTAATTATTGATCAGTGCATCATGTGACTGTAGCTGTTGTGTTTTAATCACTTCCTGTTTACAGCCAAATCAACAAGTCATCAGATCAACGACTGAAGCTTCAGGTTCATGTCACCCATCTGCAACAGCCTCTCCTCCTCCTCCTCATCATCATCATCATCATCCCTCCTCCTCCTCCTCCTCCTCCTCCTCCTCCTCCTCCTCTCAGCAAGAGGAGGCGACAGCATCTCTTCCTTCTCCTTTCTGTGACCTCTGACCTCTACGTGTTGAACCGCAGCCTCATTACTTTTTTATTCATTACTCGGCTGTTTTTTCTGCTTTGGGACATGAGTCGACCCACAACTAAGCTCCGCCCACATCGGGCTTGGGGAGTCAAGATGCAATTGGCCGTCGCCGCCGTGATGTCAGCATCCGCCCGGGTCGTGGCGTGCCACAGCGATGGCCTGGTTTTACCAGGGGGGAGGGGGGAGGGGGAGATAAGAGGGGCGAGAGAGGAAGAAAACAGCAGAGAGAGAGAGAGAGAGAGCTTTGCGTGTCAGATGTGTTCATGCATGCGTGAGAGGACGCAGCATCACATCAGCAGCAGTTTGTCTTTCTCACGTGTCAGTGCATGTGTGTGAGTGTGTGTGTGTGTGTGTAGCTGTAACACACCCAAACAAACAGTGAGTCTGAAGGCATCGCTGCTTTCTGACAAAGTCGCCTGTTCCATGGATTTAACGTCAACCAGAGCACACAGACAGACACACACACGCATGCACAAACACACGCATGCACACACACACGCATGCACACACACACGCATGCACACACACACGCATGCACACACACACGCATGCACACACACACGCATGCACACACACACATGCACACACACACGCATGCACACACACGCATGCACACACACGCATGCACACACACACGCATGCACACACACACGCATGCACACACACGCACGCACAGAGATAGACGCACATGCATGCACACACACACGCACACACAGACACGCGCACACACACACACACACACACCATTCTGCTGAGTCACTGATTGATCAGTTTCTCAGACATGAATCAGTCGATAAAGAATAAAGTTGCAGCAGAAACTGATGCAACACAACAATCAATCAATCAATCAATCGATCAGATCTGCTGCTGCTGCTGCAGATCCATTTCCCTATGATCAGCTGATCAATGCTCTTGTTTTTGATAAAACCAGAAATCTGGGATAATAAACTGAAATAAAAAGATGAGGAATATTAACGATCCATTAAATCATTGATGCAACATGTTTTAATGACTCAAAGAATCGATGATAAATGTAAAAATATTCACTGTTAATAACTATAATCAAATTTATTGATAAAGTATCTGAGCACATTTACTCAACTAGTAGAAGTACTATTTTAAAGTATTTGTACTTTGAGTATTTCCATGTGATGCTACTTTATATTTTATTTTATATATAAATATTATATTCTCTGTATTCATTTACATTGTCTATTTTCTTGTTTCTATAAATATCTGGCTCCATATTAATAAACTAAAACATTAAAATTATCATGTGAATTTTAATTTAATGTGATTAAAACAATTAGTATAAATATACAATCAAATTATAGTTTATATGATATAATAGTTATAGTTAATACAGATTTCACACAAATTATAAACAAGAAAAGAAAAACTGGCTCCACTTCTCCACTAATAATTTAAGTAGTATAATATCCTTTAAACTAATATAATATACATATTTAGAGATATATATAAATAAAAGTACTCATTAATTAGGTCTGCATAATTTTACTTTTGACACTTAAATAATTTTAGTTGATAATACTTTTGTATTTTTACTGAAACAGTATTGGTTTTTTTATTACAGTATTTGTACTTTAACTGCAGTAAATTATTTATAGTCGTAGTTTAACTAGTTTTGAGTTAGTTTCATAATTTAAATCATTAATTAAACCGAATCAGCTGCTGAAATGAGACGATTTAAAGGTTTTTGCTCCAACAACACTGAAGGAGAACAATTAACAACAAATAAACAGAAATAACTGATAAGTAAAGTCAATGAATGAATAATAAATGACCAATAAACAGCAGATCTGTGTGTGATAATGTGTGAATTTTCTCTTTAACACGATTCATCAGCAGAAACGACAGAAACGACAGAAACAAAGCGTCGGACGCCATTTTGTCTCATTCGTCCTCTGAGGCCTGAAGGGAAGAAGCTGAAGAACGAGTGAAGCTCGTAAAAATACCAGAGAGGCTGTTTTCCTGCTCAAAACCAGGAGAAACAGCTCATTAAAAGCAACAACAGGCTTTGTTTCCCTCAGCAGAAACAACATGAGCAGCAGGATGCAGCACGTTATTGATCATTATTGGAATAATTATTGATCATATCAGGATAGAAGCAGCTTTTCTCTCATTTAGTCTGAAATTATGTTGAATGTTTTGACATTTTAAAACTAAAAAACTAATTATTCAGATTCATGTCACACAACCTTTGTTAGTTTCTAAGGGGCAGCTGATTGATTATTGGCTGATCAGATTCATTGATTCGTTCATGTAGAAATTAAAATCAATAAATTGTTATAAATTATTATCTTCACACGTCAGAGTAATGTTTCTGTCTCAAGGGTGGAAAAAAAATAAGGCTGAAAAAAACAGCAGCAGAAGAATGAGTGCACACATGCACACACACACACACACACACACACACACACACACACACACACACACACACACATACACACACCTTCACTTTAATTTCATCAGAAAATAAACTGTTTTTTATTTCCCACTGAATCAGATTTAAATGTTAATTTTAAACTGATCAAAGATCCTCACATTCAGCAGATGTTCACTCTGTTGTGTTTTTGTAAAAACATTTATACAATATTTACAAATAAATAATTATGGATAATTCTAATAATCTAAATAATGGATATATTCTAATCTGTTGAGTTGTTTGTTTAGATCATAAATAAACATTTCACAGACAGAATAATCTGTTACTGCTTTACTATAAATAAACTGGATTTTATAGAAAATGTTGTTGTTGTTTGTTTGTATGTAGATAAACAGTGAAAATGATCCTGAACTTATTTATATCAGATAGTTTTAGTTGCTGCATCAACATATTATCAATATTTTTTTTCTTTTTCTTTCAGTCGTGGGTAACTTGTTGGAGGCGTGTTAGAGACATGTTTGTTGTGTGTTGGCTATGTGTTGGTGGCATGTAGGGGGACATGTAGGAGACATGTTAGAGGCGTGTAGGAGACATGTAGGAGACATGTTAGAGGCGTGTAGGAGACATGTTAGAGGTGTGTAGGAGACGTGTAGGAGACATGTTAGAGGCGTGTAGGAGACATGTTAGAGGCGTGTAGGAGACATTTTAGAGGCGTGTAGGAGACATGTTAGAGGCGTGTAGGAGACGTGTAGGAGACATGTTAGAGGCATGTAGGAGACATGTTAGAGGCGTGTAGGAGACATGTTAGAGGCGTGTAGGAGACATGTTAGAGGTGTGTAGGAGACATGTAGGAGACATGTTAGAGGCGTGTAGGAGACATATAGGAGACATGTTAGAGGCGTGTAGGAGACATATAGGAGACATGTTAGAGGTGTGTTGGAGACGTGTAGGAGACATGTTAGAGGTGTGTTGGAGACGTGTAGGAGACATGTTAGAGGCGTGTAGGAGACATGTTAGAGGCGTGTAGGAGACATGTTAGAGGCGTGTAGGAGACATGTTAGAGGCGTGTAGGAGACATGTTAGAGGTGTGTAGGAGACATGTAGGAGACATGTTAGAGGCGTGTAGGAGACATGTTAGAGGTGTGTAGGAGACGTGTAGGAGACATGTTAGAGGCGTGTAGGAGACATGTTAGAGGCGTGTAGGAGACATTTTAGAGGCGTGTAGGAGACATGTTAGAGGCGTGTAGGAGACATGTTAGAGGCGTGTAGGAGACATGTTAGAGGTGTGTAGGAGACGTGTAGGAGACATGTTAGAGGCGTGTAGGAGACATGTTAGAGGCGTGTAGGAGACATGTTAGAGGCGTGTAGGAGACATGTAGGAGACATGTTAGAGGCGTGTAGGAGACATATAGGAGACATGTTAGAGGCGTGTAGGAGACATATAGGAGACATGTTAGAGGTGTGTTGGAGACGTGTAGGAGACATGTTAGAGGTGTGTTGGAGACGTGTAGGAGACATGTTAGAGGCGTGTAGGAGACATATAGGAGACATGTTAGAGGTGTGTTGGAGATGTGTAGGAGACATGTTAGAGGCATGTAGGAGACATGTTAGAGGTGTGTTGGAGACATGTAGGAGACATGTTAGAGGCGTGTAGGAGACATGTTAGAGGCGTGTAGGAGACATGTTAAAGGTGTGTAGGAGACATGTTAGAGGCGTGTAGGAGACATGTTAAAGGTGTGTAGGAGACATGTTAAAGGTGTGTAGGAGACATGTTAGGAGACATATAGGAGAAATGTTAGAGGTGTTTTGGAGATTGTAGGAGACATGTTAGAGGCATATTAGAGATGTTTTTGAGGCTTGTTGGAGACGTGTAGGAGACATGTAAGAGGCGTGTTAGAGACGTTTTTTTAGACATGTTAGAGGCGTGTAAGAGACATGTAAGAGGCGTGTAAGAGACATGTAGGAGACATGTTAGAGAAGTTTTTGAAACATGTTAGAGGCATGTAGGAGACATGTTAGAGACATTTCTGAGACATGTTAGAGGCGTGTAGGAGACATGTTAGGAGACATATAGGAGAAATGTTAGAGGTGTGTTGGAGATTGTAGGAGACATGTTAGAGGCATATTAGAGATGTTTTTGAGGCTTGTTGGAGACGTGTAGGAGACATGTAAGAGGCGTGTTAGAGATGGTTTTTTAGACATGTTAGAGGCGTGTAAGAGACATGTAAGAGGCGTTTAAGAGACATGTAGGAGACATGTTAGAGAAGTTTTTGAGACATGTTAGAGGCATGTAGGAGACATGTTAGAGACATTTCTGAGACATGTTAGAGGCGTGTAGGAGACATGTTTAATACATGTAGGAGACATGTTAGAGGTGTGTTGGAGATATGTAGAAGGCATGTTTAAGACGTATTGGAGACGTTTTTGAGGCGTGTTGGAGATGTGTTGGAAGTGTATTAGATGTGTAGGAGACATGTTTTAAGGTGTGAAGAAGGGTTGGCAGTGTGTATTAGATGTGCAGGAGACATGTAAGAGATGTGTAGGAAATGTGTAGGAGACATATTGGAGACATGTTTGAGATGTTTTTGGGACGTGTCGGTGATGTGTTGGAAATGTGTTTTGACATTTTTGAGCTGTGAGACATGTTGGAGACATGTTGGAGCCGTGTAGGAGGCGTATTGGGCTGCTGGCTGACCTGGCGGTGTGAGTATGCGCCCCCATGCCCCGTCTCCGTGTGACGGATGCGTCCTGACATCCTGTCAAACACTTGTCCCGTGTCCAGCGGTCGCTCCATGTGCCTTTGTCTCTTTTTTTTTATCCAGATTAAACCCAGACGCCACCGTCCCATCCTCGTCTCCCCGCCGTCCCGTCGCCCTGCGGGGACGCCCTGTCCCCGTCCCCCTCCCTGGTCTCCTGCAGCGTGGCACTCCTTTGTCCTGATGCCCCCCACCCCCACCTCTGCACCACTGCCCGCCATTCCTGAAGAGGTCATGTCAAGGGAGGCCGTAAATCTGGTTTTATGAGCTGAGAGCTGGTGGAAGCCAGGCCCTCGCTGCTACTTCTCCTACCATTCTGACTCCTGAACCTGTTTCTGATCGCCCGCAGCAGCGAGAGGAGGATCTACGCTCAGGTATTTACCCCCAGATCCTGGATCCTGCAGCACATCTGCTCTAATTAAACCTCAATTAAAGAACCCGACCCCCCTCGGACCAGAGCCGGAGCCCCGCACTGAGGCTCCTTTGTGCTGCCGAACATGTCAGAGAGGCTCATGAATCTTTGCTTTTATCACCTACACACATACATAGAAAAACACACACACACACACAGAAAAACACACACACACTGCTGCTTCACTCATAAACCCTGAAAACGGCTGCAGAGTTATGCAACCAGAGGAGGAGGAGTGCCCACAACTGTGTTTGCGTGTGTTTTCGTGTGTGTGTTTTCATGTGTGTGAGTGTGTTTCCATATGCGTGTGTGTATGTGTGTTTTCATATGTATGTGTGTGTGTGTGTGTGTGTGTGTGTGTGTGTGTGTGTGTGTGTGCAACGTACCCACGACCCGTCCTCTCTGCTCCAGGCGGCGGGTGTCTGGAACTCCCCCGGGCTCGGAGCCCCGTCCCGCCGGGCTGAGGAGCGCCTGCTCCGGCTTGATCCGTTCCGCCGCTGCCCGGCCGCCGCCGCCGCCTCCTACACCGCCGCTCCCGCCTCCTCCGTCTCCGCGGCCGCGGCTCTCGCGGCTCTGCAGCTGCACCTGGAGGCGGTGAATCTCCTGCTCCTTGCTGGCCGTCTCCAGCAGCAGCGTGTTGAGGCTGGATCCCACCGTGTTGCTGATCTCCTGGACGGCCAGCTGGACGACCTGCTCCAGGACGGACTCCAGCTGGCCCTGGAAGAACGAAATGTACACGGCCCCGTTCATGGCGTCCGCTGGCTCATTCTCGGGTCCGCGGACCCTCCTCCCCCCCCCCGCCTCCCGGTCTCCGCCGTCGGTATCGCTGGGGTCGTCACGGTCCTCCTCCGGGTCGCTGCTGCTGCTCCGGCGCCTCTCGGCTCTCCGCTGCCCCGGCTCCGCTGCTGTGTCCGCGGCGGCGGCGCCGCGCCGTGTTCCGCCTCTGCGGAGCGGCCGTAATCACCGCGTTAGACGCGCAGCCGCTTTTTTTCTCTCTCTCTCCGTTCGCCCACATGTCGCCCTGCAGTCAGTCAGTCAGTCAGTCAGCCATCTTGGCTCCAGAATAACATCAGTCAGACAGCAGGGGAGAGGATGGTGGATAGAGAGGGAGGATGACGTAAACAACAACAACAATAAACAACAATAAACAACAAACTGAGCTGATGAAACAACACATGCTGGTTTAAGAGGATTTATTCATTTATTTTTGTGCTTTGACTGAAACATTTAATGTTCTGCCTCAATACCGGTTACTATAGAACAAACACACACACACCTATAGAACAAACACACACACACACACACACCTATAGAACAAACACACACACACACACCTACAGAACAAACACACACACACACCTATAGAACAAACACACACACACATACACACCTATAAAACAAACACACACATCTATAGAACACCCACACCTATAGACACGCACACCTATAGACACACACATACACACACCTATAGACACACACACACATCTATAGACCAGTGGTGATTTGTGATCTTTCAAACAGGGGAAGCTCATATTTGTCGTACATCATAAACATGTTATTTACAGACATCCCAAGTCCCAAAAAGTCATTTTAGGGAGATGTTTGTCGTTTATCGAGATGTTTACCGGAACTTCTGGGAGACTTGGCCCGATGTTAGCATTGTTAGCCATCATGATGCTAGCTGGTCACTAGCCGAGTATGATTTCAACTGTGGAACAAAAGGTAATTAAAACTAGAACAACAACAATAACAATAAGAACAAGGAAACTTTAATATTTATAGAACAATGAAATACGTGAGTGTGATTTATTTACAGTGTAAAAGTGAATTATTTCACTTTGGAAAGGCGAACAAATAGTCTGTCATTTGACTTCACATAGAAAATCCGCGATGGGACTGAAATCATGCAGCTGAGGTGACGTCATGCAGACACAAGTCTCCCGGAAGTAAGGTAAAATGTCCCGGATTTTATACTATGCGAGTGTTTTGTTTTTTATATATATATAAATATACAATGCGAGTGAGAGCATGCAGGCAAAACATTACACGTGGATCGCTTCGATTGCGCACGCACGCGAGAGCGAGCGAGGGAGGGAGGGAGGGAGGGAGGGAGGGAGGGAGGGAGAGAGAGAGAGAGAGAGAGAGAGAGAGAGAGACGCGATCTATAAACATCTCCCTGAAATGACTCTGGAATCTGGGGTGTCTGCGTTATATAGTTTTGAAACCTGTCAGTCAAACTACATTCTGGTTTTCCTCCAATCACCATGCATCACCACTACATTCTGATTTTCATCCAATCACCATGCGGACGCTCAGCGTCCAGGCCCCGCCCACACTCCATTCACTCTCAGAGACGCTCAGCGTCTATGGGGAAATGCTTTGACCAGAGACCAGGAAGCGGTATGGGAATGTACGGACATGTCATTTATTTATTTATGATAAGTAGCTGATTCTGAAAGAACTCGTCTTCAAGATTAACATGTTCTAACAGATTTATAGTCAAGTAGTTTATTGTAGTTTAGAGTTTTTTGACAGGGCAGGGGAAGTTCAGCTTCCCTTGCAGTCTTAAAGAAATCGCCACTGCTATACACATACGAACATCTATAGAACACACACACACATCTATAGAACACACACACATCTATAGAACACACACACATCTATAGGACACACACACACATCTATAGAACACACACACATCTATAGAACACACACACCTACAGACACACATACACCTATTGACACGCACACACCTACAGACACACACAGACACACATACACATACACCTATAGACACACACACATACACCTATAGAACACACACATACACACACATATAGAACACACACGCACACAAAACATACACACATGAGTTTTACATACAAAACTCAAAGCACACACATACAGGCATAGTGATAGTGATATGTTGGATGAACATCTAAAGAACACATGAAGAACATGTGAAGGACCCGTGAAGAACATGTAAAAAGACATGTGAATACAATGTGAATTACATGTAAAGAACATGTGAAGGACATGGGAGGACATGTGAAGAACCTGTAAAGAACACATGAAGAACATGTGAAGCAGGGCCGCTGCTAAGGTTTTGGAGGCCCTAAGCTCAGCTTGTAGGGAGGCCCCCCACGCCCGCGCCTGCCCGTCCACCAAACTCCTGGAAGCTCACGAAATTTACAGTTGAAAATAAGTCTTATATAGACATGTAGATATCAAAAAATTAACTTTTTATTATACAATAATCTACTGTATGTTAAATAATAAATCAGAGAGAGCAACAACACAATAACAAATAAATAAAACAACTGCCTCCGAGGGCAGGCTTTCAGTTGTGGGTGTGGATGTCTCTTCTAAGGTGACTGTTGTTGTTTGTGGCTGTTTACTTGAACCTTCAGACACGTTGGATGGTTATCCAGAGTATCCTGAGTTATCCCCAACGACCCCCTGTAGCAGAGAAAAGATGCTATAGCTGTATTTTATTCTCTGTCCAATTCTGTTTACTGTTGGGCTAACCTAGCCTAGCTTGTCGAGTTTATCACGTAACTGAGTCTTTTTACTACACAATAAATAACATTTAATTTTCCCGATATCAGTGATGGTATACAAAACTCCCGTAGAACTAATTAATATTTTTGATATTGATTAGTGTAATATTTATTATCTTTTTTTTTCCCAATCTTAATGTTAGAGGCCCCCCTCCACTAGTTGAGGCCCTACGCTGGCTGCGTAGTCTGCGTGTACGGAGCGGCGGGCCTGATGTGAAGGACCGTGAGAAACATGTGAGGAACAAGGCCCTGTGAAGAATATGTAAAAACATGTGAATACCATGTGAATAACATGTGAATTGTATGTAAATAACATGTGAATATCATGTGAATAACATATGAAGAACATGTAAAAACATGTGAATACCGTGCAAATTACATGCAAATAACATGTGAATTACATGTAAATATAACAAGTGAAGGACATGTAAAGAACATGTGAATACCATGTGAAGAACATGTGAATTACATGTAAAGAACATCTGAATAACATGTAAATAACATGTAAATAACATGTGAAGAACAGATTCAATGGTCCAGATGCAACAGATGAACCTCTTGGTTCTTGATGCTGGTTCAGGGTGGGGGAGGGGACACGTCTGGCTGCTGCTACACCATCAAACACACATTCTCCTCTATCAGGATTCCTGCAGGAGGTCAACAGGTCAACAAGTGTGTGGGCGGAGCCTGCAGAGTAAGGCTTTCCAGGCTGAATCAGTGGATGATTAACACACGTTCCCTCCAACATGTCATGTGTGTTAATGTTTGTCCTCCTTCATGTCAACTAGTTTCACTCTGTTTATTTATAATGAGTCTGAAACTTATTTAATACTCTGAAAAACCAGCTGATAGAAGAACTAGTGAAACTTCTCCTGAAGTTTGTTTCTCATCATATAATCTGGTTATTTATTCACATTAAAACTGCAGATTAGAAACAAACAAGCAGTTCTGCAGTTATTGACTAATTCTATTCATTTATTGGTGATCTGATTGATTCAAAACACTTGAAGCTTTTATCAGAAGTTGCAGAGACTGTTCTTGGGGAAACGAGACACACAAACACACACACACGAACACACACATAAACCCACAAACACACACACCCAGAAACACAGGAAATGAGTCGCACGCCACCCTCAGCACCAGCTACACTCACATCAGATCAGTTTGTCTGGTTCGTCCTGAACAAGAAACACAAAGTAATGGATAAAACAGAGTTTAACGTTTTAACTTAAAGTCCAATAGAGATTAATCCACAGGAGAATAGATGTTTACAGATGTAGTTAGTTAAGCTCTAGTTAGTTAATATAGATATTAGTCATTAAACAGAACCAGAAAAATGTTTTTCATTCTAGTTGGAGCTGAGTAGTTCAGTCTGACACACACACACACACACACACACGCACACACACACACACACACACACAGAGTGATAGTGATATGTTGCCTGCAGCCTGATGACATCACAGCAGAATCATCTGGATGAAAGAGATTCTGTTCCAATACAATCCCATAAAACTATAAAATAATACAATATTATCATTATATAACACTATACTATAATAAAAGCCTACACTCCTATAAAATAATCTAATATTTTACTATACAATAATATAATACAATACTATACTATAATATAGGCATATATACACTATTGTATATTACAGGCATAAGTACATGCACACAATGTAGTATAGGATAATATAGAACACAGTGTATTTATACCTGTAATATAGTATAGTATTATATAGTGTAATATTATACTATAATAAAATAATACAATACTATATATTATACTATAGTATTACTATATTGTATTGTAGACAGTAAAAGCAGGTGTGTGTGTGTGTGTGTGTGTGTCTGTGTGTGTGTGTGTGTCTGTGTGTGTGTGTCGCCTCATTTAGGGAAATGATGGTGAAGTGTGTGAGCTCCTCGTCTGGTTTCCGGCTCCTCGTGGTTATTTCAGGTCGTCTGACTCGTGCTGTCGAGCCCTGAAACACTGATTCATGACAAACCAGAGAGATGTGGAGGAAACGCTGGAAACCACTTCCCTACTGGTCTGTCTCACACACACACACACACACACACACACACACACACACACACACACACACACACACACGTGTGTGTACACACACATCCAGCTGCTGTAGGTCTGGATCGTAGACCAGGTCTTTCTCCAGTCCTCCAGGTGGACTCTCTCTATAGCAGCAATGATGATGATGATGATGATGATGATGTGTGTTGCAGATGTTTTAGAGTCCTGACTCATCATGGATTTAATCCACATTACATCACTGAAAACATTACAGCGTGCAGGAGGAGGAGGAGATGGGGGGAGGGAAGAGGAGGAGGAGGAGGAGGAGGAGGAGGAGGAGGGGCCGGAGCGGAGCTTTGTGTCCGCAGAGCGGCGGCACTGCCCGGCTCTGATTGAGCAGCATGCCGCAGCGGAGGGACACTCCCCCTAAAAATTGCTGCGCCTCTCCGCCCTGTACTACGGTAATGGGAAAAACCCCAAGTCTACGTCATAGGGGAGGGGCGGGGCCGGCGCCTGTCAATCATGCCGCCGTCCTTTGTTGTGATGAGGCCGAGCAGCACCTGGACGGACCGCCCCTCCCCCTCCCTACCGGCCCTCTCCGTTGCTCCGTAGCCGCCTTGTGAGCCCTGCAGGCGGCCAGCGGCTGCTGCAGCGGCCGCTGACTGGCTGGACGATTTATAGGCTGAAGGAACGGAGCTGTGACGTCACAAGCGGTGAACGGGACACACACGGCTGGAGGAGAAGTTAACGTAGATCCGCCTATGTGATGATTATGATGATTATATGAACTAAATTTTACATTAAAAAATTTAAATCAAATATAATGTCTGACAGAATAGGATAGCTTTATGTGTTGTGTTATAATATGTTTATAAAACTATTAATCACCTTTTTATGACTTTAGAATGTTACATGTGTGTTAGTGCAAGTTTAGCATGTTTTTATGTTTTTAACGTGAGTTTAGCATGTTACATGTGCTCTGTATGAGTTTAGCATGTTACATGTGTTTGTATGAGTTTAGCATGTTACATGTGCTTTAGTGTGAGTTTAGCATGTTACATGTGCTTTGTATGAGTTTAGCATGTTACATGTGTTTGTATGAGTTTAGCATGTTACATGTGCTTTAGTGTGAGTTTAGCATGTTACATGTGCTTTGTATGAGTTTAGCATGTTACATGTGCTTTGTATGAGTTAAGCATGGCATATTTAAATGTGTGATTCCTGGCTGCTTCCCACAGACACGGCAAAGTTTCATCTTCCTGTGAGAGAAAGCCTGTGTGTGTGTAAGTGTGTGTGTGTGTGTGTGTGTGTGTCTTAGCAGCAGCATTAGCAGCAGCAGCAGCAGAGGGGCCCTGTTTTACAACTCAGCCTGTGTAGGCCTGTATACATGAAGCTAATCCTATAGACTGCTGCTACAGGCTGCTATTGTCTCTGCCTGGATACACAACTTTCTGCTGTAGAAACACTGTAGGAACACTGTAGGAACGCTGTAGAAACACTGTAGGAACACTGTAGAAACACTGTAGGAACACTGTAGGAACGCTGTAGAAACACTGTAGGAACAGTAGGAACGCTCTAGGAACACTGTAGGAACGCTGTAGAAACACTGTAGGAACACTGTAGGAACACTGTAGAAACACTGTAGGAACACTGTAGGAACACTGTAGAAACACTGTAGAAACACTGTAGGAACACTGTAGAAACACTGTAGGAACGCTGTAGGAACACTGTAGGAACGCTGTAGAAACACTGTAGGAATGCTGTAGAAACACTGTAGAAACACTGTAGGAACACTGTAGGAACACTGTAGAAACACTGTAGGAACACTGTAGGAACGCTGTAGAAACACTGTAGGAACACTGTAGGAACACTGTAGGAACACTGTAGAAACACTGTAGGAACACTGTAGGAACACTGTAGGAACGCTGTAGGAACGCTGTAGAAACACTGTAGGAACACTGTAGGAACACTGTAGGAACGCTGAAGAAACACTGTAGGAACGCTGTAGAAACACTGTAGGAACGCTGTAGGAACACTGAAGAAACACTGTAGGAACGCTGTAGAAACACTGTAGGAACGCTGTAGGAACACTGTAGGAACGCTGTAGAAACACTGTAGGAACGCTGTAGAAACACTGTAGGAATGCTGTAGAAACACTGTAGAAACACTGTAGGAACACTGTAGGAACACTGTAGGAACGCTGTAGAAACACTGTAGGAACACTGTAGGAACGCTGTAGAAACACTGTAGGAACACTGTAGGAACACTGTAGGAACACTGTAGAAACACTGTAGGAACACTGTAGGAACGCTGTAGGAACGCTGTAGAAACACTGTAGGAACACTGTAGGAACACTGTAGAAACACTGTAGGAACACTGTAGGAACACTGTAGGAACGCTGTAGAAACACTGTAGAAACACTGTAGGAACACTGTAGGAACACTGTAGGAACGCTGTAGACACACTGTAGAAACACTGTAGGAACACTGTAGGAATGCTGTAGGAACACTGTAGGAACACTGTAGAAACACTGTAGGAACACTGTAGGAACGCTGTAGACACACTGTAGAAACACTGTAGGAACACTGTAGAAACACTGTAGGAACACTGTAGAAACACTGTAGGAACACTGTAGGAACGCTGTAGAAACACTGTAGAAACACTGTAGGAACACTGTAGGAACACTGTAGGAACGCTGTAGACACACTGTAGAAACACTGTAGGAACACTGTAGGAATGCTGTAGGAACACTGTAGGAACACTGTAGAAACACTGTAGGAACACTGTAGGAACGCTGTAGACACACTGTAGAAACACTGTAGGAACACTGTAGAAACACTGTAGGAACACTGTAGAAACACTGTAGGAACACTGTAGGAACGCTGTAGAAACACTGTAGAAACACTGTAGGAACACTGTAGGAACACTGTAGGAACGCTGTAGACACACTGTAGAAACACTGTAGGAACACTGTAGGAATGCTGTAGGAACACTGAATTCAGACCTTTATTTGTACTGAGTATTTTAGACGACAGTATTTCTGCTGCCTCTGGGTTGTTGTTTTTTTCTTCAGTATTTAATAAAACCACAACTGCTCCATAAAAACACATCTGGACTTTTACACGTGTTCTTCTCCCATTCATAGATTTTTCCTCTATTTAAAAAACAAACCCTAACCCCAAAAATCAGCAAAATGGACTAATAATATATTGACACTTTAATAATAGTCAGTGTTCTATTATTTTATCATATACACTAATAGAGAAGATTCTTTATAAAATTATGTAATTAAACTAAACTTATAATAGATGATTATTTATAGGAAATGTTTTATAGGTGGAGTTTCTCCATTGAATAAGGCTTTTTATTGTCCTTGTATTTTTTTCCATGTTTTTCAGGTTGTGATTCTTCAGACGACAGCACACGATGAAACATAACTGTTTCATATTTAAATAATTTATTGTTAGCAGCACCGCAGCATGTGTGTTTATTTACAGTCAGACGCTGGCTTCACTTTAACAACTACAATATATAGTTTCCTGTTTTAAAAACAGCTGGAGGCTGCAGTGAATTAACAATAAAACAACAGAAAAGCGGCTTCTTTTGGGACTATTTTCGGCGGCGGATGAATCCACATCTGGTGCTTTGGTGCAGTGAAGAACTCGGCCTGTTTGAGGGTGAGAAATGTGACGTGAAACTGATTTTTATCACTTTATATCAACGTTAAAACACCAAAAAACACTTTTATTCATCAAAATACATTTTATTTTTACTTTGCAAACACTGAGTTTCTCATATTTGCATTTGTTGATATTTCGAAATGTTTTTTTCCTCTTTTGCATTTTTTGACACTTTTTCACAAAATAAATTAGAGAACTTACATCACTGCTGTTGCAAAACTCAGTGTCTGAAGCTTAATTACACAACCAGTCTTCTGGTCAATTATTACACAATTACCTCAAAACGCTGCAACGCAACAAAAAAAAACTAATTCATGTTTAAAAATGAATGAATTTAAAAATAGTCAGTCATTGACACAAAAATAATATATATATATATATATATAAAAACAAGATCTTTTTACAGTTTGTGAAATGATGGAAACTTTGTTATAAAACAATGAAATGTTGCTGAATTTAGTCAGTCAGTCATTTTCCATACCTGCTTATTCCTCAGAGTACCTGGTGAAAACCCACGCAGACACGGGGAGAACATGAAACTCCACACAGAAAGGTCCCAGACCCAGGAGGTCTTGAACCTGTGACCTTCTTGCTGTGAGGCAACAGAGCTAACCCCTGCACCACCGTGTCAACTGTGTGTTTATTTCCACTGCACTTTAACTTTTGGTTTTACTTTTAATTTTAATTTTGACTTTTCCCCTTTTAATCATCTTATTTTAAATTATATCTTTGTTGATTTTTGTTTTTGTTTCTAATGTCAGTTTCCTGATCTTTAATCTTATTCTTAATTATTAATCTTAACTTACAAGTTTTCCCCTTTTAATTAACTGTTTTTAAATTGTATCTTGATGTGATGCTTTTAATGTTTTATATAAAACACTTGGAATTTGTTGTTGAAATGTTCTCTATAAATAAACCTGCCTTACTGAGTCTTTAGTGATGAGTAAATGTGGAATTTTAATATAACTGAAGGCTTTTGTGGCCTAATTTCTTCAATCAAATAACAACCTTTCAGCATTTTGTCTTAAAACAGCACAAACATATCATTTTTTTCTTAAAAGGCTCTGTCATTTCCTCAAAAATCTGCTTTTTTCAGGGCAGAAGAACATGATCATCCCCTTTACCCCTTTACTTTTAATAATTAGTTCCTCAGGGTTCTGTTCTTGGTCCTTTTTATTTTCAGTTTTCATGCTAATAATTTATAATGTGACAATTTATTTGTCCTTAAAAAATCTGTTAAACTTCACTTTTGAACTGACTCACTCTCAGAAATAAAACTCCTTTGACCTGGATCATGGACTCCATATAAACAACACTTTATTTAGTGTTGGAGGTTTTCTACAGGGATTTATGAAGAAAACTCAAAGCTGTTATCAATAAAATGTAGACAGAGAATAAACCAGTAGAAAGTCCTGTAACATGAATGTGTTCATAGAATCTCAGGAATCTGCTCCTTCATGGCTGCTTCAGGACTTTTAGGCGTTTCCTGGGGTGAATCTCATCAAATCTGCTGCTGTAACTTAACAACTTAACTACAGATGAGTGTTTTTCCTGATGAATAGACGTGATTTACAGTAACCGGGTTATACAGTTCTATCTCCTGCTGTTAGGATGCTGCTCTATCTGGAGCAGGACACCAGTGTTGCTATGGTAACAGCATCATCCGGGAAAGATGTGCAGTTTGATAAAAAATATTTATATATATTATATTTTTGGCTTGAGGTGAAATGTGTTTGCTAAGTTATGGAGAAAAAAAAGAATAGAATCAGATTCAAGTTGAAGATGAACATGATGTTCCAGCTTCTAGTGGTGATGTCTGATAATTATAGAACATGATTATATACCACAAAGGCTATATATACTGATACTAAGGCTATATATACTGATACTAAGGTTATATATACTGATACTAAGGCTATATATACTGATACTAAGGTTATATATACTGATACTAAGGCTATATATACTGATACTAAGGTTATATATATTGATACTAAGGTTATATATACTGATACTAAGGTTATATATACTGATACTAAGGTTATATATACTGAGACTAAGGTTATATATACTGAGACTAAGGTTATATATACTGATACTAAGGTTATATATACTGATACTAAGGTTATATATACTGATACTAAGGTTATATATATTGATACTAAGGTTATATATACTGATACTAAGGTTATATATACTGATACTAAGGTTATATATACTGATACTAAGGTTATATATATTGATACTAAGGTTATATATACTGATACTAAGGCTATATATACTGATACTAAGGTTATATATACTGATACTAAGGCTATATATACTGATACTAAGGTTATATATACTGATACTAAGGCTATATATACTGATACTAAGGCTATATATACTGATACTACAGTTATATATACTGATACTAAGGTTATATATACTGATACTAAGGTTATATATACTGATACTAAGGTTATATATATTGATACTAAGGTTATATATACTGATACTAAGGTTATATATATTGATACTAAGGTTATATATACTGATACTAAGGCTATATATACTGATACTAAGGTTATATATACTGATACTAAGGTTATATATACTGATACTAAGGTTATATATACTGATACTAAGGTTATATATATTGATACTAAGGTTATATATACTGATACTAAGGTTATATATATTGATACTAAGGTTATATATACTGATACTACAGTTATATATACTGATACTAAGGTTATATATACTGAGACTAAGGTTATATATACTGAGACTAAGGTTATATATACTGAGACTAAGGTTATATATACTGATAATAAAGGCTATATATACTGATACTAAGGTTATATGTACTGATACTAAGGTTATATATACTGATACTAAGGCTATATATACTGATACTAAGGTTATATATACTGATACTAAGGTTATATATATTGATACTAAGGTTATATATACTGATACTAAGGTTATATATATTGATACTAAGGTTATATATACTGATACTAAGGCTATATATACTGATACTAAGGTTATATATACTGATACTAAGGTTATATATACTGATACTAAGGTTATATATACTGATACTAAGGTTATATATATTGATACTAAGGTTATATATACTGATACTAAGGCTATATATACTGATACTACAGTTATATATACTGATACTAAGGTTATATATACTGATACTAAGGCTATATATACTGATACTAAGGTTATATATACTGATACTACAGTTATATATACTGATACTAAGGTTATATATACTGATACTAAGGCTATATATACTGATACTAAGGTTATATATACTGATACTACAGTTATATATACTGATACTAAGGTTATATATACTGATACTAAGGTTATATATACTGATACTACAGTTATATATACTGATACTAAGGTTATATATACTGATACTAAGGTTATATATACTGATACTAAGGTTATATATACTGATACTAAGGCTATATATACTGATACTACAGTTATATATACTGATACTAAGGTTATATATACTGATACTAAGGCTATATATACTGATACTAAGGTTATATATACTGATACTACAGTTATATATACTGATACTAAGGTTATATATACTGATACTAAGGTTATATATACTGATACTAAGGTTATATATACTGATACTAAGGCTATATATACTGATACTAAGGTTATATATACTGATACTAAGGTTATATATACTGATACTAAGGCTATATATACTGATACTACAGTTATATATACTGATACTAAGGTTATATATACTGATACTAAGGCTATATATACTGATACTAAGGTTATATATACTGATACTAAGGTTATATATACTGATACTAAGGCTATATATACTGATACTACAGTTATATATACTGATACTAAGGTTATATATACTGATACTAAGGTTATATATACTGATACTAAGGCTATATATACTGATACTACAGTTATATATACTGGGGTAGTTCAATGCTTTCTTTGTCAGTTTAACCTGGTTAAAAAAACAAAACTAAATAATATAAATAAATTATAAATAAATTATTTTTATCTGTAGTAAAACACACCTTTTGATATATTTTCTTCAATATTCTATACATATTCTATATACTATATAAACCATATTAGCACAATATTGTTGTATTGAAATCATCTTCTAAAGGATCTTAAACAACAATATGAATTCTTTTTCCACTCAAAGGCAGAAAAACTAGAATATGAAGAATATAATTGAACTAAAATCCTAAACCTCAACCCTTTTAATTTATTTTTATTTCATTTAGTTCATAGATCTGCACTTTATAATTAAAACTATATTTTTGTAACTAGCTTTTATCCTGTTGTGATCATTTATTTTCATGTTTATCTGTTTAGCAGCAGTAATATTTATGTCTGGACTCGTTTTTCCTGCAGCCTGAGAACATTTGAAATTCCTCTAAATTCCTCTGGAGTTCATTGTTGATGGGATTCAGCTGGGAGGATTCAGGAGTCTGGATCAGGAATGTCTCACCTGGGTCATGAAAATGATCCAGGACCAGGACTAGAACCAGGACCAGGACCAGGAAGAGGACCAGGACCATGGCCGGCCCCCCAGACTAGAAAAATACTACTAAACACAGCAGGAATTATTATAGGAGCAGAAGAATTTGAACAGACACGATTAAACAAAAAAGAAGAATTACTTTATTTTTATAATAATTTAACTGATGATAAATTCAATTAAACTAAAAATCTATTTTTCCGAGGATCATTCAGCAACAAACAGGTTGATCCAGATCAGCTGAGATATGATCAGCCTGCAGGCTGCTGCCGTTAATGATGACAGTCATATATCACTGCCAGGCGTTTGTGTGTGTGTGTGTGTGTGTGTGTGTGTGTGTGTGTGTGTGTGTGTGTGTTCTGATCCTCTCAGTTTACACAGCTTTGAAGTAGTCGCGGCTCTTTTTGTTTTTCTGAGCAGCTCCAACGTTTCTGCTGCGTCTGTCAACTCGTTAAATTAATTAAACTAAAAAAATATTAAACTAATTAAACTAATAAAAAGAATTAAACTAATAAAAATAATTTAAAAAAAATTTAACTAATAAAATTCTAACTCTTGTACTTTTACTGTCGTTCATCCTCCACATTCACTCATTTATTTGTAATTAAGCATTTTTACATTTTTTTTCTTTGTACTTTTTACTGCAGTAAAATATCTGAGTGATTCTCCCTCTCTCTGTGTGTGTGTGTGTGTGTGTGTGTGTGTGTGTGTGTGTGTGTGTGTGTGTGTGTGTGTGTGTGTGTGTGTGTGTGTGTGTTACTAGCGTGTCAGTACATGAATCTCTCTACACCTGCACCTACAGACTCAACTTACATAACAGGAAGAAACTGAGAAACGGAGAAACTGATATTCTGGGACATGGCAGGTAGAGAAAGAAACACACACACACACACACACACACACACACACACACACACACACACACACACACACACAAAGATAAATATCTGTAAAATAATCAGTGATGCATCTTTATTTTTACTTTTTTTAATGACTCAAAGAACCAATGATAAATGTGAACATATTCACACAATTAAAAACTATGATCAATTTAATTGTTTCACATCAGCTGAAAGTATCTGCTATCAACTAGTAAAAGTACTATTTTAAAGTATTTGTACTTTGAGTATTTCCATGTGATGCAACTTTATATTTTAATGAATGAATCTGACAGCTGCAGGTACTGAAAACCAAGGTTTTATTATAATATATTTTATACATATTAATATTAAATTCTTATTAAATTGTTTAATTTCTTGCTTATATTTTTGTGTGAAAGCTGCAAAATATTATGATGCAATAATCTATAAATATAAATAATATAAATAAAAATGTTAAATGACTATATATATATATAGTCATTTAAACATGTTTAAAAAGAATATTTCATATTTCCATTAATCTCTTATGTATATTGAATATATATTATATGATATATTAAGTATTGTATTTATATCGTTTCTTGTTTCATGTAGAAAGTTCTGACTTTAAACTATTGATCAGTTTTTAAATTACATGGATAAACCCAGTGAATCCAGATTTATGATGAATTATTCACGTCAATAAATCAAACCAATAAATCAAAAATCTTCCATCGAAACTGGGTCGAAGTTCATCAACTAGAAGACGTTTCAGCAGAAAGCAGCAGGAAATATAAAAATATAAGATAACTCATTTATTCCTAAATAAACTAGAAACTGAAACAATTCAACTTTTTATTGATTCAAACTGAATTTTCATTTGATTAAAACTATTTTATTTATTGAGTTGTGATTTCACATCCTTTTTTCCATAGAAAGTGGACTTATTATTCTTATTCTGTGTTTTGTTTTTTGTTTTATAGCTACAACTAAACTTCAATAAATTAACTAATGATGATTATAATGAACGTCCTTCATGTTCAGGAAGCTGAATGAATTGATTTTGTGTAATTTCATGAATTTTCAGTCAGAAAGCTGCTGCTGCTGCTGCTGCTGCTGCTGCTGTTGCTGCTGCTGCTGCTGCTGCTGCTGCTGCTGCTGCTGTTTTCCAGCTGGACGTTTCCTGGATTCCAGTTGAAGTTGGAGCAGGAAATATGTGATTTTTATTCTGAGCAGCTGTAACTGAGCTGAATAAAAAGCAGCAGCAGCAGCAGCAGTAGTAGTAGTAGTAGCAGCAGCAGCAGCAACAACAGCAGCAGTAGTAGCAGCAGTAGCAGCAGCAGCAGCAGCAGCAGCAGCAGTAGCAGTAGTAGTAGTAGTAGTAGCAGCAGCAGCAGCAACAACAGCAGCAGTAGTAGCAGCAGTAACAGCAGCAGTAGTAGCAGCAGTAACAGCAGCAGTAGTAGCAGCAGTAGCAGTAGCAGTAGCAGCAGCAGCAACAACAGCAGCAGTAGTAGCAGCAGTAACAGCAGCAGTAGTAGCAGCAGTAGCAGTAGTAGTAGCAGCAGCAGCAACAACAGCAGCAGTAGTAGCAGCAGTAACAGCAGCAGTAGTAGCAGCAGTAGCAGCAGCAGCAGCAGCAGCAGCAGTAGCAGTAGTAGCAGCAGCAGCAGCAACAACAGCAGCAGTAGTAGCAGCAGTAACAGCAGCAGTAGTAGTAGCAGTAGCAGCAGCAGCAGCATCAGCAGCAGTAGCAGTAGTAGCAGCAGCAGCAGCAACAACAGCAGCAGTACTAGCAGCAGCAGCAGCAGCATCAGCAGCAGTCTGTGGTCCAGATGTTCCAGATGTGACAGACTTTCTACTTCACCGTTTCTCTAGTTGTTGAATCTTGAATCGATCGATGATACATCAACTATAATCTATAATAACTATAATAAATAATATAAGACATTTTACAGCTGATTTATTCTGTTGTTTATATTTATTTTGTTGTTGTTTATATTTATTTTGCTGCTGGTTTCATACGTCATGACACTTCGTATTTTATATGTTTAAAAACTGTTAAAGCTGTAAAATAAATGTCAACTTTATTTAAACAGTTAAACAGCGGCTGTTCAGGCTCTGATCTATATCACACACACACACACACACACACACACACACACACACACACGTATATATATATATATATATATGCTAAATATCATCATTCATAGCAGAGCCAGGTCTTAAAGTGTTATATAATATATATTTATATTATGTCTTTTATTTATATTATATATGTATATTATACAAAGAAACATATTTATATTGTGTGTGTATATATAATATAGTATAGCATCATTGAAACCAATCTAAATAATTGCATATATATATGTGTGTGTGTGTGTATGTGTGTGTGTGTGTGTGTGTGTGTGTGTGTGCATGTGTGTGTGTGTATGTGTGTGTGTTTTACATGTTTAAAAACTGTAAAGTAAAAGCTGTCAAATAAATGTCAACTTCACCGGCTCTGATCTATATCTCACACACACACACACACACACACACACACACACACACACACACACACACACACACACACACACACACACACACAGTCTCTTGTTTTTATATATATATATATATATATATATATATATGTTTAAAATAAAGACTTTAATTCTTTCATTTCATATTATACTGGGTCTCGTTTAATTGTTTAATGTTCGATTAATTGTTTAATCGAATGTTTAATTTACATACAGTACATTATATTAAGCATCACATCATATTTATATTGTATATATATATATATATATATATATATATATATATATATATATATATATATATTTATTTATTTATATATATATATATAATAGTAATAGTTTAATTCATTCATTTCATTTTATATTATACTTAATTTGTTTAATTTATATACAGTATATTATAATAAGCATCATATTTATATTGTATATATATATATATATATATATATATATATATATATATATATATATATATATATATATATATATATATATATATATATATATATATATATATATATATATAGTTGCAGTGTTTTCTATTAGAAGCTGCTGATGTAGGTTTTAAATGAATCAAAGCTTCATGAATCTATAAACAACTCTTTATTCTTTTCTTTTATTTTCTGATGCAGTTGAATCAAATCTAATAAAAACATGAATTATAAATAAAATTAACTCACAAATTAAATTAATTGTTTATCAGGAAACAACAAATCTGATAATTAACTAACATAAGATCATCATATAATTATAGAACAGATATAGAGAATGTGAGTTTAATCAAGTTCACAAACAGAAATAAAATTATCCTCTAACAGCACCAGGACCACAACCAGGACCAGGACCACAACCAGGACCAGGACCAGGACTAGGACCAGGACCAGGACTAGGACAAGGACTAGAACCAGGACCAGAACCAGGAACAGGACCAGCACCAAAACTAGGACCTGGACCAGGACCAAGACCAGGACTGATGAGACCTGGGATCATTTCTCTGTCTGCCGACATCGTGTTGGAACTTGATCAGTTTTTAAAGTGTTTTATTAATAGTTTTATTAATCAGCTCCAGATGTTCTTCAGTCTTTGATGTTGAACAACAACTTTGTGAACATCTGGATCTAAACTGGTCCCATTCACACAGCATCAACATACAAAACAAGATTTACGTTCGAATCAAAGCTGATTCACGCCAAAAACCCACAGATCCAAAACCAGTCTGGATCAGCTGGCCAGAACCTGGACTTTGATGGCCCAGATGTTCCTGATGCTTCCACATCAAAGCAGCAGCTTCTGGGCCTGAGGGATCAGGACCACGAGGACTGGGATCAGGACCACGTTGAAGTTCCAGAGGAGATGTTTGAGCTGGTTGAAACTCCTCCTGAACCCTGCAGGTTCTGCGGTGTTGAAGGTGTCCGGGCACGTCGCCACATTCTTTGATCCTCTGACTGATATCAGGTCCACGACAGGCAGCTGCAGGTCTACAAGGACCCGGATCTGGAGCCAGAGAATCTGGATCTGGAGCCGGAGGGAAACCGACTCAACGAGATCTTCACAATCAGCTGATTTCAGAAGCTCCAGGGATTTAAAAAACTGACACATACAGTTCTGAACCAGAGAAAATATCATGAGTCCAATAAGTAGAATTTTCTTCTTCCATCAGCATCATTCTGAATATTTTAAGATTTTATTTAATTTGTATTATTTTGTATTGGTTTGGCAAAAATATTTGTCTCATAGTTTCCAAACATCTAGAAAAAAATCTTACATTCTCACACCTGGATACACCTGGACTCATCCGGACTCACCTGGACTCACCTGGATACACCTGGACTCACCTGGATACACCTGGACTCACCTGGATATACCTGAACTCACCTGGACTCACCTGGATACACCTGGACTCACCTGGATATACCTGAACTCACCTGGACTCACCTGGATACACCTGGACTCACCTGGATACACCTGGACTCACCTGGATATACCTGAACTCACCTGGACTCACCTGGATACACCTGGACTCACCTGGATACACCTGGACTCACCTGGATATACCTGAACTAACCTGGACTCACCTGGATACACCTGAACTCACCTGGACTCACCTGGATACACCTGGACAGATATGGATCCGTCAGGACTCACCTGGATCACGGCCAGTTGGGAAAAAGCAACAAGTGAGAAATGAAGATGAACTTGAGACTCACCTGGATGTACCTGGACTATGGCCTCCAGGTGTAGATCTAATCTTTTCACTGGGCTCCTGCTTTATATATAAATATAATATATATATATATATGCCTATACACTACACACTTAAATTAGAGCTGCATGTTTTTGTATGAGGTGGGTGAGTAGATTATTACACATGGAATATATATTAAGAGGATAATACAAGTGAAATGAATGTATATAATATAGTATAATATATATATATATATATATATATATATATATATATATATATATATATATATATATATATATATCACTGACATGTTATTGTAGTAAAGTGATTAATTAACAGCTGAAACGAGACATCATGTGACGTCTGAATCAGACGCTTTTATTACACTAAACAATGAACCAGATACTGTTACACTACACCTGGCTGCCTGGCTGGCTGTGTGTGTGTGTGTGTGTGTGTGTGTGTGTGTGTGTGTGTGTGTGTGTGTGTGTGTGTGTGTGTGTGTGTGTGTGTGTGTGTTCAGGTTCTAATCTTTGTTTTCTGTTTATTCTGCATCACATGTTTCCACAGATAAAAAGTAGAACGAAACAAAATAAAAAGAGAACGAATTCATGAGGAGAACAGACAGATGAAATGAAGAATGTGGCGGAAATGAATGAAGGAAAAACAGATGAACAGGAAGAAGAAGAAGTAGAAGAAGAAGAACAGGAGAAGGAGGATGAGTAGATTTACATGAATGAACAGAGATGAGTCACATTCACAGAATAAAAGCTGAACAGTTATTCATTATTAACAGTCTGCTGATTTATGTTATTTATATGTTATAAAACATAATATTATGAAAAACATTATGAACATATATGATGTTATAACAAACACAAATGATTATAAACACACATACAGTATAAACATATAGCACATAAATACATATCATTATAAACACATTAATTTAAACACATAGTTTTTACCTCCATAAACTCAACACAATATAAATATAATACAAAATAATGAAGGTGGATTCTAAAAGAAATAAAATGAAGAACAGCAGAAAATAAATGAATATTTTACATTAATATAAATTTATAATATAAGAAAACAAGTTGTAATACAATGAGATTTTATATATGTATATTGTATTTATGTGTGTGTGAAAAACTGAAAACCAGTATTTTATTATTCATTATTAAAACACACACACACACACACACACAGTAAATATCGTCATTCGTAGCAGAGCCAAGTTTAAAGTGTTATATTTGTTAGAAGGTGGATGATGTTCTATGGGTTTCAGATAAAATATAAAAATATATTTTACATCATTTTTATGACGCGTCCACAACAAAATAATAAGTCTGAGAAGTTGAATTCATATAATATAAAACTATTATTATCATTTACTAACTAACTTTACACTATCAACATCCCCATAAAAAGTCTAATTAGTAGCATTAGAATTTCCTTTGAAAATGTATTAAAATATGCAAATTAGCTACAAATCAAATACATAAATTTATGATGTTTTAATCCTTTATAATGTCAGTATGTCTGTCAGTCACCAACTCATCAGGATCAACAACAAGAGTGTTTTATTATTATAATTTATTTGTGTTGTTTTATTGTGTTAAAGACGTTTGCAGCAGCATCAACATGTAAAGAAGCAGCAACTAAAAGTAACACACCAACGCCCCCTATTTATACACACAGAAACTGAAAATCAGACAATCTATAAAAACTCACTCATTATGACACGTATGGTTGTTTTATACTGAACATGTTACTCAGACACATTTATTTCCTAATGATGTGACAGTAGAAAACGTAGTTTGAAGCATTTTATTTTTCAAAGGATTTTGACATGGGACGAATAGTTTAATATTATTAGATTAGTGTAAACAACAACTATAATAAATCATTAAAATGATGTTTTCTGCAAAACAAAATAGAAAAAATATACATATATAACATGACTGTTAGTGACTCAACTGATATAATTATATGCATGAAATACACATGATAATAATGTAATGAGTTCTGGTCCTGGTCCTGGTTCTGGTCCTGGTCCTGGTCCTGGTTCTGGTCCTGGTCCTGGTCCTGGTCCTGGTCCTGGTCCTGGTCCTGGTCCTGGTCCTGGTTCTGATCCTGGTCTTGGTCCTGGTGCTGTTAGAGGATAATTTTATTTCTGTTTGTGAACTTGATTAAACTCACATTCTCTATATCTGTTCTATAATTATATGATGATCTTATGTTAGTTATTTATCAGATTTGTTGTTTCCTGATAAACAATTAATTTAATTTGTGAGTTAATTTTATTTATAATTCATGTTTTTATTAGATTTGATTCAACTGCATCAGAAAATAAAAGAAAAGAATAAAGAGTTGTTTATAGATTCATGAAGCTTTGATTCATTTAAAACCTACATCAGCAGCTTCTAATAGAAAACACTGCAACTATATATATATATATATATATATATATATATATATATATATATATATATATATATATATATATATATATATATATATATATACAATATAAATATGATGCTTATTATAATATACTGTATATAAATTAAACAAATTAAGTATAATATAAAATGAAATGAATGAATTAAAGTCTTTATTTTGAACAGGTTCAAGACCTCCTTGGTCCTGGGTCTGGGTCCTTTCTGTGTGGAGGTTCATGTTCTCCCCGTGTCTGTGTGGGTTTTCTCCAGGTTCTCCAGCTTCCTCCCACAGTCCAAAAACATGCTGAGGTTAATTGGAGACTCTAAATTGCCCGTAGGTGTGAGTGTGTGAGTGAATGGTGTGTGTGCCCCATAATAGGCTGGCGACCATCTAGGGTGTATCCCTGCCTCTCGCTGTAACGCGCTGGGATTGGCTCCAGCAGACCATGTGTGTGTATGTGTGTGTGTGTGTGTGTGTGTGTGCTTTTACTTTACAGTTTTTAAACATGTAAAACACACACACATAATTATTTAGATTGGTTTAAATGATGCTTAATATATTATTATATACTTTTATATAATTTATGTACAATATACATAAGAGACTAAATACTGAACATGTTTAAATGTGTGAAAGCTCGTTAACACTTAATTTCTAATCAGCCAATCACATGGCAGCAACTCAGTGCATTTAGGCATGTAGACATGGTCAAGACAATCTCCTGCAGTTCAAACCAGCATCAGTTTGGGGAAGAAAGGTGATTTGAGTGACTTTGAACGTGGCATGGTTGTTGGTGCCAGAAGGGCTGGTCTGAGTATTTCAGAAACTGCTGATCTACTGGGATTTTCACACACAACCATCTCTAGGGTTTACAGAGAATGGTCCCAAAAAGAACAAATATCCAGTGAGCGGCAGTTCTGTGGGCGGAAATGCCTTGTTGATGCCAGAGGTCAGAGGAGAATGGCCAGACTGGTTGGAGCTGATAGAAAGGCAACAGTGACTCCAATAACCACCCGTTACAACCAAGGTAGGCAGAAGAGCATCTCTGAACGCACAGTACGTCCAACTTTGAGGCAGATGGGCTACAGCAGCAGAAGACCACGCCGGGTGCCACTCCTTTCAGCTAAGAACAGGAAACTGAGGCTACAATTTGCACAAGCTCATCGAAATTGGACAATAGAAGATTGGAAAAACGTTGCCTGGTCTGATGAGTCTCCATTTCTGCTGCGACATTCGGATGGTAGGGTCAGAATTTGGTGTCAACAACATGAAAGCATGGATCCATCCTGCCTTGTATAAACGGTTCAGGCTGGTGGTGGTGGTGTAATGGTGTGGGGAATATTTTCTTGGCACTCTTTGGGCCCCTTGGTACCAATTGAGCATCGTTGCAACGCCACAGCCTACCTGAGTATTGTTGCTGACCATGTCCATCCCTTTATGACCACAATGTACCCAACTTCTGATGCTACTTTCAGCAGGATAATGCTCCATGTCATAAAGCTGGAATCATCTCAGACTGGTTTCTTGAACATGACAATGAGTTCACTGTACTCAAATGGCCTCCACAGTCACCAGATCTCAATCCAATAGAGCATCTTTGGGATGTGGTGGAACGGGAGATTCACATCATGGATGTGCAGCCGACAAATCTGCACCAACTGTGTGATGCCATCATGTCAATATGGACCAAACTCTCTGAGGAATGCTTCCAGCACCTTGTTGAATCTATGCCACCAAGAATTGAGGCAGTTCTGAAGGCAAAAGGGGTCCAACCCGTTACTAGCATGGTGTACCTAATGAAGTGGCCGCTGAGTGTATATATAAAAATATAATATACACACTATATAAATAAGAACATATAATATAATGTGAAATGAAATGAATCATGGCTGTTGCCATGGTAACATGTTGCCATGGTAACGTTGAGAAGTTGAAGCAGCTGGAGGAAGAGTTTAATTTAAAGTTTCATCACTTCATCAGCTGATGTTTGATGAAACTTCTGTTTCTACTTATTTTAATAGAAAAATTATGTTTTCAGGTCATTTTAGTGATTTATGTCTGTTTCAGGTTTGGTAGATGAGACAAAATCATAAAAAACATGTTGATCTGATTTAAATCCTCAGGTTTCATCATTTTAATATTAAAAATAATGCTTTTGTTGTCATTATAATGTTATTGCTATTGTTATTATATATATATATATATATATATATATATATATATATATATATATATATATATATATATATATATATATATATATATATATATAAGCTTTATAAATAATGTTTTTTTGGTTCTTGTTCTGATATTCTATTATTTATATGTTATGATATTTATTATTTATTTCATCATTATAGAATATTATTATTATTATATAACCATTAAACATTTATTATACATTTAATATAATAAATATATTTTAATATAAAATATAATTGTCTATTAGTCTGCAGTGAGTCGTCAGGTTTGTGGATCAATGAGTTTAATCAGTTAATCACAGATCAATGATGGGAGTGAAGCTGCATTTTTACATCAGATTATTCTGCAGAAACAAAGAGAAGGTCGACACACACACACTCACACTCACACACACACACACACACACACTCACACACACACACACACACACACACACACACACACACACACACACACACACACACACTCACACTCACACACTCACACACACACACTCACACACACACTCACACACACACACTCACACACACACACTCACACACACACACACTCACACACACACATACACACACACACACACCCACACACACACTCTGCCCTTCAACCTCAGGCTGAAGGTTAAATTCTTCATCAGCTGCAGTGTCACAGTCGACCTGAAGAGGGAGAAAGAGACAAGAGAAACAGGAGGAAGAACTAGTATAATAACTAGTAGTAGTATAATAACTACTACTAGTAGTAGAAGTACTAGTAGTAATAGTAGGTATTGTTAGTAGTAGTAGTAGAAGTACTACTAGTAGTAATAGTAGTAGAAGTACTCGTAGTAAAGTACGAGTAGTAGTAGTAGCAGTAGTACTAGTAAACTAATAGTTCGGGTTCGAGAAAAATAAAAGTGTAAATAAAGAAAATTCTAATTGAAATGAATGAAACTGAAAAGATAAACATGTTTCTGATGTATTAATCCATTCTGTCATGTTTATTTATTTAAATATTTTACCTTTTTCAGATTAATTATGAATAGAATTGGATGTTGTTATCTACCAACATGGAGCACAATGGTCAATAAAGTCAACTTTATTTTCATTTTTTTATTTTTACTCAGGTACTGAATCTATTCATAAATGAGCCTGAACTGAATTTACAGAAGAACTTTGATCAGAAACAGATTTTGGTTGATAATAATAATAACAATATATGTTAATATACTTTTTATTTTACTTTTTATTTACTAATTATTTCACAATTTAATCAAAATAAGAGCTGTTGTGTTTTATGCTGATTATTGAATCATTTTATCTACATTTGAGCAGCCGTCATTTTTCTACAGTAGAAACATGAAGAGACAAAACCAGCAATGAATCTAGTGACACTTTTTCACATTTCTCATGGCCACGTCGTTTCTCCTATATGATGAGGTACTCAGCTGGTTGAAGAAATCTGCAAAATCACCACTAGATGCTGCCAGAAACTACACACTGTCCTTTTAATATAGAAGCTACACACTGTCCCTTTAACATAGAAACTACACACTGTCCCTTTAACATAGAAACTACACACTGTCCCTTTAACATAGAAACTACACACTGTCCCTTTAACATAGAAACTACACACTGTCCCTTTAATATAGAAACTACACACTGTCCCTTTAACATATAAACTACGCACTGTCCCTTTAATATAGAAACTACACACTGTCCCATTAATATAGAAATTACAGACTACCCCTTTAACATAGAAACTACACACTGTCCCTTTAACATAGAAACTACACACTGTCCCTTTAACATAGAAACTACACACTGCCCCTTTAACATAGAAACTACACACTGTCCCTTTAATATAGAAACTACACACTGCCCCTTTAATATAGAAACTACACACTGTCCCTTTAATATAGAAACTACACACTGTCCCTTTAATATAGAAACTACACACTGTCCCATTAATATAGAAATTACAGACTACCCCTTTAACATAGAAACTACACACTGTCCCTTTAACATAGAAACTACACACTGTCCCTTTAATATAGAAACTATACACTGTCCCTTTAATATAGAAACTACACACTGTCCCTTTAATATAGAAACTACACACTGTCCCTTTAACATAGAAACTACACACTGTCCCTTTGATATAGAAATTACAGACTACCCCTTTAACATAGAAACTACACACTGTCCCTTTAATATAGAAACTACACACTGTCCCTTTAATATAGAAACTACACACTGTCCCTTTATCATAGAAACTACACACTGTCCCTTTAACATAGAAACTACACACTGTCCCTTTAATATAGAAACTACACACTGTCCCTTTATTATAGAAACTACACACTGTCCCTTTAATATAGAAATTACAGTCTACCCCTTTAATATAGAAACTACACACTTTCCCTTTAATATAGAAACTACACACTGTCCCTTTGATATAGAAATTACAGACTACCCCTTTAACATAGAAACTACACACTGTCCCTTTAGTATAGAAACTACACACTGTCCCTTTATTATAGAAACTACACACTGTCCCTTTAATATAGAAACTACACACTGTCCCTTTAATATAGAAATTACAGACTACCCCTTTAATATAGAAACTACACACTGTCTCTTTAATATAGAAACTGCACACTGTCCCTTTAATATAGAAACTACACACTGTCCCTTTAATGTAGAAACTGCACACTGTCCCTTTAATATAGAAACTACACACTGTCCCTTTAATATAGAAACTACACACTGTCCCTTTAATATAGAAACTACACACTGTCCCTTTAATATAGAAACTACACACTGTCCCTTTAACATAGAAACTACACACTGTCCCTTTGATATAGAAATTACAGACTACCCCTTTAACATAGAAACTACACACTGTCCCTTTAGTATAGAAACTACACACTGTCCCTTTATTATAGAAACTACACACTGTCCCTTTAATATAGAAACTACACACTGTCCCTTTAATATAGAAATTACAGACTACCCCTTTAATATAGAAACTACACACTGTCCCTTTAATATAGAAACTGCACACTGTCCCTTTAATATAGAAACTACACACTGTCCCTTTAATGTAGAAACTGCACACTGTCCCTTTAATATAGAAACTACACACTGTCCCTTTAATATAGAAACTACACACTGTCCCTTTAACATAGAAACTACACACTGTCCCTTTGATATAGAAATTACAGACTACCCCTTTAACATAGAAACTACACACTGTCCCTTTCACATAGAAACTACACACTGTCCCTTTAACATAGAAACTACACACTGCCCCTTTAACATAGAAACTACACACTGTCCCTTTGATATAGAAATTACAGACTACCCCTTTAACATAGAAACTACACACTGTCCCTTTAATATAGAAACTACACACTGTCCCTTTAATATAGAAACTACACACTGTCCCTTTATCATAGAAACTACACACTGTCCCTTTAACATAGAAACTACACACTGTCCCTTTAATATAGAAACTACACACTGTCCCTTTATTATAGAAACTACACACTGTCCCTTTAATATAGAAATTACAGTCTACCCCTTTAATATAGAAACTACACACTTTCCCTTTAATATAGAAACTACACACTGTCCCTTTGATATAGAAATTACAGACTACCCCTTTAACATAGAAACTACACACTGTCCCTTTAGTATAGAAACTACACACTGTCCCTTTGATATAGAAATTACAGACTACCCCTTTAACATAGAAACTACACACTGTCCCTTTAGTATAGAAACTACACACTGTCCCTTTATTATAGAAACTACACACTGTCCCTTTAATATAGAAACTACACACTGTCCCTTTAATATAGAAATTACAGACTACCCCTTTAATATAGAAACTACACACTGTCCCTTTAATATAGAAACTGCACACTGTCCCTTTAATATAGAAACTACACACTGTCCCTTTAATGTAGAAACTGCACACTGTCCCTTTAATATAGAAACTACACACTGTCCCTTTAATATAGAAACTACACACTGTCCCTTTAATATAGAAACTACACACTGTCCCTTTAACATAGAAACTACACACTGTCCCTTTGATATAGAAATTACAGACTACCCCTTTAACATAGAAACTACACACTGTCCCTTTAGTATAGAAACTACACACTGTCCCTTTATTATAGAAACTACACACTGTCCCTTTAATATAGAAACTACACACTGTCCCTTTAATATAGAAATTACAGACTACCCCTTTAATATAGAAACTACACACTGTCCCTTTAATATAGAAACTGCACACTGTCCCTTTAATATAGAAACTACACACTGTCCCTTTAATGTAGAAACTACACACTGTCCCTTTAACATAGAAACTACACACTGTCCCTTTGATATAGAAATTACAGACTACCCCTTTAACATAGAAACTACACACTGTCCCTTTAATATAGAAACTACACACTGTCCCTTTAACATAGAAACTACACACTGTCCCTTTGATATAGAAATTACAGACTACCCCTTTAACATAGAAACTACACACTGTCCCTTTAATGTAGAAACTGCACACTGTCCCTTTAATATAGAAACTACACACTGTCCCTTTAATATAGAAACTACACACTGTCCCTTTAACATAGAAACTACACACTGTCCCTTTGATATAGAAATTACAGACTACCCCTTTAACATAGAAACTACACACTGTCCCTTTCACATAGAAACTACACACTGCCCCTTTAACATAGAAACTACACACTGTCCCTTTAACATAGAAACTACACACTGCCCCTTTAACATAGAAACTACACACTGTCCCTTTAGTATAGAAACTACACACTGTCCCTTTATTATAGAAACTACACACTGTCCCTTTAATATAGAAATTACAGACTACCCCTTTAATATAGAAACTACACACTGTCCCTTTAATATAGAAACTGCACACTGTCCCTTTGATATAGAAACTACACACTGTCCCTTTAATGTAGAAACTGCACACTGTCCCTTTAATGTAGAAACTGCACACTGTCCCTTTAATATAGAAACTACACACTGTCCCTTTAATATAGAAACTGCACACTGTCCCTTTAATATAGAAACTACACACTGTCCCTTTAACATAGAAACTACACACTGTCCCTTTAATATAGAAACTGCACACTGTCCCTTTAATATATAAACTACACACTGTCCCTTTAATATAGAAATTACAGACTACCCCATTAATATAGAAACTGCACACTCTCCCTTTAATATAGAAACTGCACACTGTCCCTTTAATATATAAACTACACACTGTCCCTTTAATTTATTTATCATATATCAGAGCATAAAGAGGCCCCTGGTGACCTCTGGTGACCTCAGAGTTGACGGAACAAGAACATGAAAATGTAAATTTTTTTACGGAGAACAAAAAACAGTTTAATCACTTTATTGAGCTGAATATTTGAATGTTTTATAGAAACAAATAATTATTTACTCTGTTCATTTTAATATTTTTGCTGGAAACTGGTGAATACTGGATGTTTGTCTTTTAACAGAACGAGAAACATGAGGTTGTTTCAGAATCAGCTGGAAAGTCTCAACGTGAGTCCACAGAGGATCCAGCAGGATCCACCAGGATTAGGGATAGGACTCGAGAACCGGTTCCTGCAGAGAACTGTTTCCATGTGTTTATCAATTCCATGGAATCGTATGTCAGTTTATCTAACGATTCTCTTATCAGTTCCAATCAGCACGAATCTACGTCACGTAACTTATGTAAGTTACACACGCTCGATTCCAGAGAACACGACTAAATTACATGATGATATTATGTTGTTTTAGCGTCGTAAACAACAACAATGGTGGCCACCAGATTCAAACGCCAAAAGTTTGGCTTCACTTTATGAAAACAGATGGTGACAGACGATTTCAGTCATTGTAAAATGGACATAACAGCGTCGAACACGACAAATATGCACCAACATGGAATAACGTTAATGGATGAACATCTGAACCAGCAGCAGCTGCAGTAGCAGCTATCACGCTATTACGTATCCTTCCTGAAAAAGAAGACGTGCTTATTTTTCTGCAGAAGAATTGTTAATTCTTCATTGTATTTTCAGATTGTTCCGTCATTATTATAGTTATTATTGAGTGCATAGTCAGCTCATATATCCTTTTAAAAAGGAGATTTTTTTTTATTTCTATTAGTAATAATGTGTTAGTAGAATGTTCCACATTCTTGTGTATTTTCACAGTTACATATTCCTACAGTTAACACAGTATCTAGGCTTTGGGCTCTTTAGACCTCGCTGTTGATTTTGTAAGGTCGTGACTTAAAAGTAAACAAATTTATCTGAATCAAACTCCTTTTTTTCAGAAATTAGAATTGATAAGAGAATCAATAAAGAATCGTATAGTTAAGCAGTATCAATAATGGAATCGGAATCGTAAAAAAAAATTCCCATCCCTAATCAGGATCCAGCAGGATCTACCAGGATCCACTAGGATCCACTAGAAACCACTAGAATCCACCAGGATCCAGCAGGACTTTCCTGCAGCAGGTTTGGCTGAGCATCTGCAGGCGTTCAGCCAAACCTTCTGCTCATCGCTGCCATTAAAGTCCATTTACTATCTCAAGGCTGCTGACCTCAAATATATCACACACACACACACACACACACACACACACACACACACACACACACACACAGAATCAGCAGCAGGACTCAGTGTGTTTTTTTGAATAAAAGCAGAGTTAAGACAATGATGAATGATGACTAAGATGACGCTGAATTTCCTTTTTTATTTTATTTAAATGAAGTAAAGTTGTTTTTACAACATAAAGAACAGATAAACAGAACAGTTTATATTTAATCAACATATTTAATTCAATCATTTCTTCAATATAAAATACATTTACATATTTGTTGTTTTTCATCTTTAAATAGAGTTGTGGACGACACTTTGCTGCTGTAGTCATCAGTCATGTTAACAAATGATAATCTGCTGACCTTTGACCTCTGACCTGAAGCACTAAAGTGTTAATATTAGCGTGCGTCGATGGCTCCTGATTGGCTGTTTCCTGTGGTGAACAGAGTCTGAACAATAAATCAACATCTGATCAAATGCTTCTGTTCTAACTGTGACGATGTTTGTTTCATTGACTATTTCAGTTGTTTTATTTGAATATTTTATGTATATAATGAAAGTTAATAGACACTTTTCATTCATTCACTTTATGTCAGAGATCAGTGATTTGTCTGATCAGTAACAGGAACCAGAGATGTTTTGTGGTTTAAAAGCATGTTAAAATCTAAAGGAACGTTTTTACAGACTTTATAAATTGCTGATTTGGCTCCTGGTTTTGACCAGATCTCCTGTTTCCAATAGACATTAAAGCTTGATTCACCAGATTACGAGTCTGTAGTCCTGCTAATCCCAGTTATTAATATAATCACCTCTTCTTTAGAGCCTTCCTGAAGATTAACTGAAGGTTACTTCACCTTTTAGGCTCAAGTTTGACATGAAACTCACAACAAAGTCTTTGGATCCTTTGAGTAACTGTGTCATGAAAACACAAGTTTAAATCCTAGACCTCTACAGACCTCTGGAATCATTTAGAGTCCTCTACAGACCTCTATAGACCTCTATAAACGTCAAGAATATTCTAGAGATGTCGAGAGACCTCTACAAACCTTTACAATCCTCTAGAGTCTTCTACAGACCTCTACAACGCTCTAGCGTATTCTAGAGATGTCAAGAGACCTCTACAGACCTCTGGAATTGTTTATAGTCCTCTACAGACGTCTACAGACCTCTATAAACCTCTAGAGTCTTCTAGAGATGTCAAGAGATCTCCACAGACAGCTATAATCCTCTAGAGTTCTCTACAGACTTCTACAGATATCCTAAAACCTCTAGCATGTTCTAGAGACATCAATAGATCTCTACAGACCTCTCTACAGACCTCTGTAAACCTCTAGAGTGTTCTAGAGTTGTCACGAAACCTCTATAGAACTCTAGAATCCTCTAGAGTCCTCTACAGACCTCTACTTGCTTCTAGAGCCTTCTAGATCTTTCTACAGTCAAAGTCTCCAAAACTCTGCAGCTCACTCCAAACCCATTTAAATGAACAGATGAACTTATGGGGGAGGGACTGGCCCTTTAAATCTATCACATGGGCTTAGCAGGGATGGGTCAACCTTTGGAAATGCCTAAAATCCTGCGATACCATGTCAGATAGGTAGTGGTCAATAAGCAGAAGTTTGAATACCTGCATGAAAGAACATGTTGAGCATGTGCAGCTCCAGTATCTTATGTGGTTTATGTATAGATACACAAATCTACTACATTTGATATTTTCGATTCTGTCCACTCTGAATAAGTTGCATGTCAGTGTGGTCCAGAGGGCGAATTGAATAGAAAAGTATGTGGATAATAAAAAATCTAGATTAGTGCAGTAGGACCCTCAGGGTACCCTCCCATTTGGAGTCCTTGGGGTGTTGGAGAACCCTCCTTCTGCTGGGGGACTTCAACAGTCCAGTGGGGAATGGAGGGGGCCCCAATCTGAAAACAAACACCATGTTCAGGTCCAAGAGTGTCCACGTCTGCACCTGGACCAGGTGCTCTGGGCTGCTGATGTTCGATGTAGTCACATGTCTTGAACACCTGGGTGAGCAGAGGGGTGGAGCTATCAACTGATTCTAACCTGGTGGTTAGTTGGCAGGAAGATGTGGATCAGGCCTGACTGACCCAAACCTGTTATGAGGGTTTGCTGGGAACATCTGGCAGAGCCTCAGAGAAGCCATGTCCCAGAGTAGACAGGGGATGTTGAGTCCTAGTGAACTTGTGCTGCAAGGTGGTCTCTGCCTGTCACTTGGCAGGCCAAGTGAAACATAGCTTTGGCTGTGATAGAGGCAAAAACTCAGGACTTTGGTTAGGCCATGGAGAAGGACCTCTGAACACCTTTGAGGAGGTTCTGGACCAGCTCAGGAGAGAGGGCAGTGTGGGGACGGGGTGCTGACCTCAATGTTGTAGGTCAATGGAGGGAATATTTTGAAGACCTCCTCTATCTCACTGCTTTCCACAGGCAGAGTCTAGAGGATTCAGGGGCGCGGGTCCTGGGTAGACGAGATGAGCCCCTGAGTTCCTCAGGGCTCTGGATGTTTTTGACACAACTCTGCAGCATTTTGTTGATATTAGGGTCAGTGTCTCTTGGTGATGGCGGTTTTCCTTGTTAGGAATGGTGACTAGAGGGTGAGCTCCAACTACAGAGGGATCACTCTCATTAGCAAGTGCTGGTAAGGACTATTCAGGGTCCTAAAGAGGAGGGTCTGTTGGAAGGTCCAATCTAGGATTTAAGAGGAGAAAAGCAGGACACGTTCAGTCTGCAGCGCAGTGCAGAGTTTCTGACGTCATGTTTCCTTGAGTGTGAGATGGGCAACACTGAGACCTGAGATGTAATTTGGAGGTTTTGGACATTGTCTTATTAAAAATTACTTAAATTGATTTTCTGCACCCACACTGGCCCTCCAGGACCAGGGTTACCCACCCCTGATCAAGAGGATGGAGAGTGCATGGGAATCCATCACGCTAAGGGACCAGGATGACAACCACATTGCTCTCCTGTTCGATTTTCTTACAGATCCTCCTCTTCAGGACCCCCAAATCGACCTTACAAGGGAGACTGCAGAGGGTGATTCCCCTGGAGTATGTACTCCAACTACTCCAGGGCAAACTACTGCCCCAGGTGTCTATGCAATGCTGCAGAGATCTGAAAACAAGGACAGCCCCACAACCTCCAGAGCCTTGAGGAACACCCATAGCAGATTCCCTCCATGTTAATACTACTTTTGTCATGTGTCATGCTGCTAAACAGCAGTTTTATGTAGAAAAACAACATACAACTGTTTTTAAAACAAGTGCAATAAGTTTTAAAACAATTTAAAGTGGTCTGTAGTTGTACCAATGGTACTATGTGGTATGAAGTTCATATTTGAAACTTTACCACACATACTGTATTTTACATCTAGCACATTTGAAAGCACATACAAGTAAAATAAACATATAGATAGGTCTTATTTGTGTTATGGCTTAGAAAAGAAGGTTTGTGTTTTTTTTCTCAAAAGATTCATTTACAATGTAGATTTACAAAGTACAAAGTGTATGATACTGATGTACCTGGTGTATACTCTAAAAACCATCCAACCTAGTACAAACGTGTCAAACTGTGATCCTGGAGGGCTGGTGAGGGGGTAGGCTTATGTTCCAACCAGGAAGTTACTCACCTGATTCTACTAATCAACCAATAGAGGCTTTGCTTCATTAGTAGATTAACACCAGCCTTCCAGGACCAGAAATTGACACCCCTGTTCTAGTAGAAGGGATGTTACAGCTTCCTGTTTACTCCTGTGCACGCCATGAATTCTAACCACCTTATTTTTCTCAAAAAAAATTCTAAATATCCATAATGTTCGATGGAGACAGCCGAGCGGACTGCACCGTTGATAGTGACAGTATTGGTGTGTCCCAAACAGGCCCGCCGCTCCGTACACGCAGACTACGCAGCCAGCGTAGGGCCCCAACTAGTGGAGAGGGGCCTCTAAAATTAAGATTGGGGAAAAAAGATAATAAATATTACACTAATCAATATCAAAAATATTTAATTAGTTCTACAGGAGTTTTGTATACCATCACTGATATCGGGAAAATTAAATGTGTAATGCGTAATAAAAAGACTCAGACCCCAGCGGTACAGCGAGTGATGGGAATTCCGGCTCTATTTGGAGAGTCGGATCTTTTGGCTCAGCTCACTAATACGAGTCGGCTCGTTCGGCTCCTCTGTTGCTGCCAACGAGGAGCCGGCTCCTATCTGTCACTTCAAAGAGTCGAGTCGGATCGTTCAACTTCAAAGACTCGGATCGTTCACAACGGCTCAAAGCTTCGGAGCCACTTTTGTTACTACGCTCTGAAACAGCTTTAATAAGCAATTTTCTTCAGTTAAAAACTTCAACAATTGAAATGAGAGAATATCATCCAAGAAACACCATGAATCTGGAGCTGAAAAGCGAAAGAGGAAAAAAGAGAAAGACGACAAACTTGCATTCCTTTCTGGTAAGTTTGTGTTATACCGTGTTTGTTTGTTTTGCTAACACAGCGTTACGTGATAAACTCGACAAGCTAGGCTAGGTTAGCCCAACTGTAAACAGGATTGGACAGAGAATAAAATTCAGCTCTAGCATCTTTTCTCTGCTCCAGGGGGTCGTTGGGGATAACTCTCAGTCTGTCCTGGTAGTGAGGAGGAGGAGGGGAGGGGGCGGTGGTTGGGGGATGATTTTACATCTGGCCACAGTGTTGTAGAAGGTGTGTTAAAGTCGTGTGTAGTGCAAAAACAAAATGTTTGGCCACCTTTGGTCATTCAGAAAATGCCACTATTGTTTTCTTTAACGTGTAGGATTAGAATATGTTAATATTTAAGGTATTTGATTTTGTCCTACCATATTAATATCATATAAATACAAATGCTACTAGATAGCATAATATAATGAAGTGATATTTTTGGTATTTTTATTCAAGTTTTACTAATGAGATATTTTTTCATTTAAATCATATTCATAGGGTCAATGCTCAAATACATACACGGACCACCACATCAGCAAGAAGATGAACCAGATGATGAACCATCAACAAGCAGTGCAGTAAGCAGCCAACAACCATCCAACGTGTCTGAAGGTTCAAGTAAACAGCCACAAACAACAACAGTCACCTTAGAAGAGACATCCACACCCACAACTGAAAGCCTGCCCTCGGAGGCAGTTGTTTTATTTATTTGTTATTGCTCTCTCTGATTTATTATTTAACATACAGTATATTATTGTATAATAAAAAGTTAATTTTTATTAACTTTACTTTTATTATTTTCAACTGTAAATTTCGCGAGCTTCCAGGAGTTTGGTGGACGGGCGGGCGCGGGCGGGGGGGCCTCCCTACAAGCTGAGCTTAGGGCCTCCAAAACCTTAGCAGCGGCCCTGGTCCCAAATCGCCTACTTCTGTCAGTACACTTCTTTGTAGTGCACTGAATTTAAGAAGGTAGTTCTGTCCCAAATCAAACACTGCTGCTGCACACTCATCAGAAATGACTCAGCTTCTTCTATTATTTTTAAAGACAACAACCAACCATTGGAGCCCTGATTGTCGACACTTGACAGCTGATCAAAATTAGCAATGTGTTTTACTGTTGTTGGGTGTTTTTTGTCTTATAATGAGTGTTCTTTCAAGACATTTACACTGGTATCAGTTTCATCTGTCTCCATTATCGCTGCTTCTGCCACTAAGTAACGTCGCTGTCTTTTGCTACGTGGTTAGCCAGGTCCTGCTACGTCGATAAAATGGAGGCTGTTGAGGCTGGAAAGTGTCCAACGATCCACAATCAAAATTACAGCCATGTGAGGGCCACAAGTAAGTGCACATATTGCACACTGCACATTGTGAACACACTTATGTATTCAAAATATTAAGTGTAAGTGTGCGAGTACGTTTGGGATACACCATATGATTCAATGACCAGTGATCCACCCCTCTATCTGTGATTGGCTGACACGATGCTAGGATGGTTGGATTGGTTGAATCATAGGATCGTCCAGATAGGAATAATAAGCTAAAAGATCAAATAAATTGATTGTCGTCCAGAGTGGGCATGATTTACTGATTGGGCAGTAAGATCCTAGAACAGGGGTAGGCAAACCTGGTCCTAGAGTGCCACCATTGAGCCAGGTTTTTGTTCCAACCAAGCAGTAACACAATTGATTCCACTAATGGAGGTCCTTAACAATGGCTATAGTGGTTACTTAGTAGAATCAGGTGTGTTACTGCTTGGTTGGAACCAAAACCTGCACCCACGGTGGCACTCTGGGACCAGGGTTGCCTACCCCTGTCCTAGAAGGAGTATTCTCTAACACACCCTCCAAGGACTCCAGAAAGAGGGGGTACTCTAAACTATAGTTTAATGCATAGATGACAGTCAGGATCCGCCCCCCCAGAGCTGGAGGGAGGCTACCCTCTTGCTTTCTGGCTGAGCCCCAACGTACAGGCACCGAACCAGGGGAACAACAACCATCCCCATCCCCGCTCTACATCACTCACCAGGGGTAACTCCAGAGGTTTTGTCAGAACTGTGGAAGGAACTGAACCCAAATACACGATTCAAGATGCAGGGATGGATGCATCAGTTAATTACGACACCAAGTAACAACAAAAATCACTCACAAGGAGGAAAAGGCACAATCTGCATTATCAAAAATGCAAAGAGATAAAACTCTCAAAGAGAGAAAGGTAACAACAAAAACAAGGCACAGTAACAACCACATTACACAAACCTGAATGCTGAGGATATCAAGGGCTGGCGTGGTTCTAAGGCTGAAACACAAGACAAGACGACCTGGCACAGAATAAAGGTAGACACACACTATATACACACACATAAATGAGATGATTGGGGAACAGGTGGAGACAATCAGGCCAACAATCAGACACACAAGGGAAGAGGGAGGTCACCCGACAAATGAGGGAAAATAATGTCACAATAAAAGCATGAAACATGAACACAAGACAACATTTAACAAAACTTCCAGGTAGAGACAGGTAGAGGTAGAGTCAAACCCCTCTCAGGAAAACCGGTTCCGACCGACTAGATCTAGTTGGTACCTCTAGACCTCAGACTCTTCCCCACCAGAGAGGTGATGTTCTATGTCCCCAGAACCAGTTTTTACAGCCAGAGTTAGACCACCAGGGTCCCCTCTTCCCACCTCTCTCTACTTAGGTGCCCCCCATGGATAGTGGGCCCATGGGGCTGGAGAGGGAAACTGGGATCCAGGTTTTTTTTGTCTGGTCCCTCACCCAAGGACCTGATTGCCACGTTCTTATGGCTGTAGTCATATTTTGTGGTAAGTCTGCTGTATGCGTGGCCTAATTTCCTTAATATTCCCCAATTTCATATGCAAATGTGTGCCATACCTGTGCAGCCATTGGTGGGAAGGCTCTACAATATGTCCTGTGATTGGCTGATATGGAGAACCACATGATATATGAGGTCAAGATGGTTAAGATGGCCTCCTCTTAGAGTTTCTTTTGAGTTAGTTTTGTTAATCTTGTTGTTCCTGTTTATTTCGTTGGGGGGTAAGTCTTTGTTGTTGGTTTTCTTAGTTTGGTTTGGTCAGTTTCTTACTTTCTGGACAATATCATTCTGTTTGTTATTTTGGCCTTAGGCCACCCTGAAGTCCCAATGTTCTATACTTATTTGTTTCTGTAATTCAAACAAACTCTAAATTATGGCTGCTTTAGGAAGATGAGGCCTTTTAGGTTTATGTCCTCGGATCCTAGAAAACACAAAACCCTCCACCTTGATAAGATGGCTTCTAAGATGGAGAAGAAATATAGACACATTCATATAAATATAATTCACTTTAATATAGTCAATATACACACATATTCATACATGTGTATGGGTCAGTGACAAATAATATTTGGCAAGATTGGAAAGTCAAAAAACTTTTATAATACAGTTTTAAGAAGCCTTCATCAGGTCTAAATGTTCATTCTGAGTTCATGTTGATTTCTTGTAATTTAAAAGTCCATTTGTGTCATTAGTTTTTATAAAAAATCTCAATTTTTGACACTGAATGTCAAATGGTGTAGCTGAACAGAATGATGAATTTAAAATTATTAAATATATAATCCACCTAGAACATGTGTTTTTAATTATTTAGAACTGTTTTAAGAAAGTTAAACTATCTGGTACCAAGTTTTTAGGGTTACACCACATCACTGACCCATATACATACACAGCTCTGCAAAAAAATAAGAGACCACTGTATAATTTGTTTCTAAAATCAGCGTTCCATCCTCATTCTGCTTAAAGAGGAACCAGGAGTGGAATAAAATCAGAACATGACAAGACTCATGAAACCTGAGATTAAAAATAAGGGTATCTGTTTCTGAACTCTTCTTAAAGCTAAACATTATATTGCTTTGTCATTTTCTGCAAATAAATGCTCTAAACGGAATTTGGAATTTGGGGAAAATGTTGTCAGTAGTTTATAGACTCAAACTAAAATGTTCCTTTAGCCCGAACACAGACCTACAAATAGTAAAATCAGAAAAAATTAGAATTCTCTTATTTTTTCCAGAGCTGTATGTGCATGTGTATAATGATGATAACAATACTAATAATACGTAATACGTATTATCTATAATATATTATCATAATATATACATGTCTGTATATATATATATATATATATATATATATATATATATATATATATATATATATATGTACATATAAGTGTATAGAATCATCCTCATATGTTTGCAGCACATTTTAATATATTTATATAAATACTTTATACAGTTAATGAGATGTAATGTGTGTAGTAGTTATAAATAATATCATATGATATATAATATAATGTATAAGAGAATATTAATGCACCCCCCCCCCCCCCCCTTAATCTGAAATCAAACACACCTCCCTGCTGCGGAGGGGGAGTACATGGTGGGGGGAGGCAGCAGCAGGTATAGGAGGAGGGAGGGGAGAGGAGGAGGAGGAGGAGGGAGTTGGCGCATGCGCACTGGCTCTCCATCCCCTCCGCATCGCCCCCCCTGTCCTCCTCCCTCCTCCTCTCTCTCTCTTTTCTGCAGCATCAGTACCACTCCTCCCCTCCTCCTCCCCCCCTCTCTCTCTCTCTCTCTCTCTCTCTCTCTCTCTCTCTGTCGGTTTCCTGCCGGGCTGCTGCTGCGTTGCGCGCTGCGGGGCCACACTGCGACCGCACACTGCGACCCGCACCAAGGAGGACGAGGAGAAGCCGCGGATCTGAAGGGGGCAGCCTGATCCTGATCCCGCGCGGCGGAGGGAGCAGCATTTTTTTTTCCTGAGGAGCAGTACAGAAGCCAGAGGAGGTTTTTCTGACGCGCCGTCACCGCGCGGAGAAAAAACTGTTGGTGAGCCGCAGCGGCAGCAGAAGGCGGAGACGCGTCACACGCGCTGTTCTTCCTCCTCATCATCCGCAGGAAGCAGCTGAGACCGGACCGGAGGACAAACTGGGACGCATCTGGTTCGGGATTCTCGGAGCGCGACACGACGAGCGACGCGGCGTTGGAAACCTCCCCCCTCCCCTCCCGGACCAGGACCAGGACCAGGGCCGATTCTCCGTTTTCTAGCAGCCAGCTCGGCGCGGCGACACCATGAAGGACCGTACGGCGGAACTGCGAAGCGTAAGCGACATTTTCCTCCTTTTCCATCCGCGTTCCTCCTCTTCCTCCGCTCTTCCTCTTCCTCCCGCTGCAGCCTCACGGCCTTTTGCCGCCTCTCGGAGACGCGGCGAGGAGCGGTGCGGCTGCCGCGGCATGTCTGCGCCTCTGCGCGCTTCACGCGGTGAATACAGAGTGAAGCGGCGGCGCCGCAGCCGCGCAGACATGTGATTGATTGTTCTGCAGTGATGTGAGTCGCCGTTTTCGGGGCCGTTTTTTTTCGGAGGGGGGGGGGGGGGGGGGTGAGGCGCGGCGCGCACCGGCTGGAGGTCACGGTTACACGGTTTTAATTGTCTTTATCCGCGCGGTTCAGGCGGAAAATTTGACGCGTCTCCGCGCTTTAGACGCAGAGGCCGCTCGCTCCTCCGCCTGCAGAATTAATGAAAAAAAAAAAAAACGCTCCCATCATCTCTGCTGCTAATGTGGCCGCGCGTGCCCATGCATGGATGACCTGATGGAGGAGGAGGAGGAGGAGGAGGAGAGCGCTGACACTGAAATGAGCCGCGGACCAAAATGCAGTGATTTTTTTTTCCGAGGCCGCATCCTGCAGGCAGCGCCTCCTCCTCCTCCTCCTCCTCCTCCTCCTCCTCCTCCTTCTGCTGGAGGGAGAATGTGGGAGTATCGGTCCTGATCAGGAGCGGAGCGGATCGATACTCGGCTGGATGATGAATCAGGATGCAGCTTAATCTGCCGCGTGTTTCCTGCCGCTCCTCCTGAACGGCGGCGGTAGGTGGGGGGTGGGTGGGTAGGGGGGGGGGGGGGTGTCCCTTCATTGTACCGAAGCCTCACCCATTTTATGACTGCTGGCTGCACCGGGTGAGCTGGAGGTTTTGACGCGCGCGGTTTACGGCGCGCGATGCGGGGCCGCGTCTTTATGTCTGCGGCGAACAGCTGATGCGGCGGATTGTGGAGTTTTTTTTTCCTTTTTTCTTTTTTTAGGGGGGGTGGGGTGGGGTGGAGATTTGGCAGGTGGGTAGTGGTGAGGGGGGGGGGGTCACATCAGCTGCTCTAACTCTGCAGCAGCTCCACGCGCCGCCGCCGCTGCCGCCGCCCGGGTTCAACCGGGTTCGCGTCAGAAGAAACGAACTGAGACGCTGAATCAACGCGTCAGCTGATCAATATATCACCAATAAACAAATCAATCTAATCAATCTCGCATTCAATACTAATATATCAGCTCTTTGTGTTTTATTTCTCCCTGCAGCTGTGTGTGTGTGTGTGTGTGTGTGTGTTACAGATATATTGGTCAGAAGAGGATCAATATCTAATCAATAAATCAGCACCTGAACAGAGTGTGTGTGTGTATGTGTGTGTGTGTGTGTGTGTGTGTGTGTGTGTGTGAGTTTACCGCACTGCTGTCCATTTTCTCTCCTCCACCCCTCCGTCATCCCTCTCTCCTTTTTTCTAGTTTTTCCACCTTCTCCCTCCATCATCCTCCCTCCATCTCTCCTCAGTCCCTCCATCATCATTCCTTCATCCCCCAACCTTCCATCATCCTTTCATCCCTCCCTCCATCATACCTCCATTATTTCTCCATCTTTTTTTCCTTCTACCATCCCTCTATCCTTCCATCATCCTCACACCATCCCTCCATCATCCCTCCACCATCCTACCTGTTTCTTTATCTCTTCCCTCTTTCTTTTTCCATCTATCATTCTTCATCATCTTCATCTTCAGTCACAAAGTTTTCTCTACATATTTTCTAAAGTTGCATCATGAAGGTTGAACCTTTTCTAACATCATCATCACATCATCTTCTTATTCTTCTTCTGTGGTTTAATAGCAGCATCAACCATCAGTTTCATCTTCTGATATTCACAGTTTTCTGTAAATTTGGTTAAAATCTGATCACCATTTGGATGGAAACTCGTCTCCATTGTTCCCTGGTCCACTCCTCTTCCTCCTCTTTTTTCTTTTTTTTCTTATTTCCCTCATCCCTCCATCCACCATCACTGCTTATTCCTCTCTTCCATCCGTCACTTCTCGTTTGTGTCTCCCCTCCATCCCTCCCCCTTCTCTCCTCCTCCCTCTACATGCCTCCTCTCTCGTCTCTGTATTCTCTCCATCCTCGGTGTGAAACAGGAATCAGATAATGTCTCAGTCAGTTTTTCTGTTGGTCATGAATGAATGGGTGGTCCTGACGGCCATGTTGGACAGGGTGACTCCTGTAGCAGATGCTGCTGTATCATGCGGCGGCTCCGTAGTAATAATTCTATTTTTTTATGTAATCATCACATCACAGTGACGTCCCTCTTCCTCCTCCTCCTCCTCCTCCTGCACACGACCCCAGTGAGTGTGTGTGGAGTCGTATTATTAACACTACACTGACACTACAGACAGAAATTCTCCATTAAAGGCCCAGTCTGTCAGATTTAGTCAAGCGGACTTGGCAAAAATGGAAAAAAATAACATATTCCTAAGAATGTCTGAATTAGTGTGTGTGTACATGCATGCATGTGTGTGTGTGTGTGTGTGTGTGTGTGTGTGTGTGTGTATTTCTGTTAAATAGAACTCCTGGTCCTCACTCTGTAGGTCTTCTTACTCTCTCTTCTTACTATGTAGCATGTTCAGGTATCTGTGTGTGTGTGCACGTGCGTGTGTTACCGATGTATTGGTCAGACAGAAATGTGTGTGTATTTCTGTCTTCAAGTGTGTGTGTGTGTGTGTGTGTGTGGGGGGGGGGGGGTGTTACTGCACCATATCCAATTCCAATCTTATTGATTATAACCGGCGGTGGGGGTGAGGGAATAATTTACTGTTGATGGTCTCGTATGGAGGATTTTTAAAAGCTCAGCGACATAATAACATTAACAACTAAACTCTGAACCTGAACAAAATACTGATTTAACTAAAATACAGAACCCTGAAAACAGCTGTTGACTTCACGATTTCACAGAAAACTGAGGTTATGATGCGTAGAACAACAAGCTGGTGAAGAGCTGTGTTAGTTCGGATACAAACATGAAGAAAAATATAATAAAACCCTTTTAAAGTTCATTAACTTCTCCTGATTTCCTCATTTTTCTCTCGTATATTATACCTTCACTAGAGGGCGCTGTCACTGGGACATGTTGGTCATCACCAACCACAGACGGAACAGAATAGAACACAACCGAATAGAATGAAACAGAATAAAATCAAATAAAAGCAGAGAGAATATATTAGAATATACAGAACAGAATATAATAGAACATGCTAGAAGAGATTAGAAGATGTCAGAATAGAACAGGACACACCAGGGTGTGTGTGACAGACGGAGAGGTTTATCCTCCTGGAAGCACCAGGTGGGTGTGTTTACTTAAGTGTTTGTTTACCCAGAATACACACACACACACACACACACACACACACACACACCTGCTGCCATCCTCTCAGTAGTGACTTGCTCAAGGGCACCTTGACGGCACCGTCTGACACTTCCTGCTGTCCAAGCATTTCAAAGTAAAGTAGCTCTCTACACACTTCACCTGTACGACATTTAAACCTGTTTAATGCAGAAAGAAAAGATCATAAATAAATTATAAAACTTTTCGCTGTGTCGTAAGCTCCGACTTTGCTGTCGCTATCTTTACTATTTAGTTTTCTTCATTTAGTGTAAATATGAGTCATCAGTAAAAGCTGAAATGAAGAATGTGTCTAAGGAATATATAACAATGTCATAAATATATTGAGTTTATGTTATTCTATAATATACACTGTAATAATAATATGCTGTCAGTTTTGGAACTACAGTTCCCAAAATGCTTTTCTGCAGGTTCTGTAGTTAGGGGAGCATCTATTGTAAATAATTACTAATAAGATTATTTATTAATTGTGTTTGACCCATTGAAGCCTATGAGCCTTTAGGTCTATGACCTGTCATTTTATACCTTAAATAAAAAAAATATAAATGTTATTCATGATAGACAAAAGGCAAAAGGTTTTAAGCAAAAAAAAAAATTTAACTACTTCCTATCATATACGTAATTAACTTCCTGCCCCTTCTTCCTGAGAACATGAACAAAATCTCCCAGAAAGAGTCATTTTATTTAGATTATTCTGATTCTCAACCCTGACATGTATATATCTAATTAATCATTCAAGTCTCTAGAATAATCCCCCAAAAATTTTGTACCTGGGATAAATATTAGAGTTAGAGCCGCTTGCACAAATATGCGCATAATTTTGTTTATGTGCATATTTGTGCAAGCGGCTCTAACTCTAATAGTCATTAAAATAAGCAGCAGTAGAATGTATTTATCATTTAAAACAGAAAAATCAGAAAAGCTATGACTGTGGGTAAAGCGATAATAAACCGTTTTAGTTTCATTTTTACACCCCAGGAAATTTGTATTTGGGAATTTCTGATAAAAAGTTGGTGTTTGATTTTTTTAGTTTATTTTTGCTCTTCTTGTTGCAGCGGGACAGATGCTAGTAGCTAGCAGCTAGCTAGCAGCTAACACATAATAACACAGCTTCCTGTTCCACTGAACGACTGATTCATTTTCTGTTTAAATGCCCCAATCTGATATTTTCTGCTGTTGATGATGATGAAAATCAGCTGATGAAGGCTCAGTTTCCTAGGGAGCGTAACGTCAGTATGATGTTGGTGTAACATCAGTATACCATCGGTGTAACGTCAGTAGAATGTTGGAGTAACGTCAGAGAACGTGTTTATACCGTCAATAGAATGTTGGAGTAACATCAGAGATCATCAGCATAACATCAGACTAAGATCAGTCTACCATCAGTGTAATGTCAGTAGAATGTCAGAGTAACGTCAGAGTAATGTGTTTATACCATCAGTATAATGCTGGAGTAACATCAGAGATCATCAGCATAACGTTAGACTAACATCAGAGTAACATGTTTATACTGTCAGTAGAATGTCAGAGTAACGTCAGAGTAATGTGTTTATACTGTCAATAGAATGTTGGAGTAAAGTCAGAGTATTGCCAGTATAAGGTCAGCTTAACCACAGAGTAACATCAGCACAACATCAACATAACATCAATATAACATTGGTGTAATTCCAGAGTAACGTCAGAATCATGTCAACGTCAGCATAAAGTCTTTATACAGTCAGTAGAACGTTAGAGTAACATCAGCAAATTGTCATTATACTGAAGTCATAGTCCTGGGTCTGGGACCTTTCTGTGTGGAGTTTGCATGTTCTCCCCGTGTCTGCGTTTTCACCGGGTACTCCGGCTTCCTCCCACAGTCCAAAAACATGCTCAGGTTAATTGGCAACTCTAAATTGCCCATAGGTGTGAGTGTGTGACATACATGATATCAGAGTAATGTCAGAATAATATCAGAGTAACGTCAGAGTAACATCAGGAATAACGTCAGAGTAACGTTAGTGTAATGTCAGAGAAACATCTTTATACCGTCAGTAAAACGTTGGAGTAACGTCAACGTAAACCACAGAATAACATTAGCACAACGTCAGCATAACATCAGTATAACATTGGCGTAATATCAAAGTAACGTCAGGAATAGTGTCAGAGTAATGTCAGTGTAACGTCAGTGTAATGTCAGAGTAACATCTTTATACCATCAGTAGAATGTTGGAGTAATGTCAAAGTATTGTCAGTATAACGTAAGTATAACGTCAGCGTAACCACAGAGTAACATTAGCACAATGTCAGCATAACATCAGTATAACATTGGCGTAATGTCAGAGTAACATCAGAATAATGTCAGAGTAACATCAGAATAATGTCAGAGTAACGTCAGCATAAAGTCTTTATACCATCAGTAGAACATTGGAGTAACATCAGCACAATGTCATTATACTGATGTCATAACATCAGCATAACTTTCACATAATGTCAGAGTAACATTGGCTCAACATCAGAGTAATGTCAGTATAACGTCAGAGTAACGTCTTTATACCATTAGTAGAACGTTGGAGTCACATCAGCTTAACCACAGAGTAACATTAGCACAATGTCAGCATAACATCAGTATAACATTGGCGTAATATCAGAGTAACATCAGGAATAACGTCAGAGTAATGTCAGTGTAATGTCAGAGTAACATCTTTATACCATCAGTAGAATGTTGGAGTAATGTCAGAGTATTGTCAGTATAACGTGAGTATAACATCAGCGTAACCACAGAGTAACATTAGCACAACGTCAGCATAACATTGGTATAACATTGGCGTAATGTCAGAGTAACATTAGCATAATATCAGACTAACGTCAGTGTTGTGACGATCGTAGCTGGTTCTGTCTCTTTGTGTTTCTACCAGACTTGTAGCAGTAGTAGCGACGTGATGCTAAACAAACAGTCTTGGGGTAGTTACTAAAAAAAAGTAACTAGTTACTAGTTACTTGTGAAATTTGTAACTACTTTACTAGTTACTGCATTTGAAAAGTAACTTCACTACTAGTTACTTTACTTTCCAGTTTTTTTAAGCAAATGTTAAAAGTTACCGCATGGATTCATATACAAATATCATAGCCTTTTCATCGCTTTATTTTCAAGTATCAGTAAAAGCTTAGCTTGTTTAGGTGGGGTCGGTTCGTGAGTGTCTTCTTTAACAGACTGGCTAGTAGAATCTTTCGCCACAAGTTTTGTAGTGCGGTGCTGGGCAGTCAAATGTTTCATCAGGTTGCTCATTGAGTTGGCAGCAGTTGAAAGATACCGCTCACCTGGACATAGAGTCATTTCACTCCAATGTTTTTGTCCTTTCTAGCAATAAAGTCAAAATAATGCAAGTATTGCCACTGGCTGAATCCCCTGCCTCCGTCTCTGTGTCCTCCATTCTCCCTCTCTTTCCTACACACCAGCAACTACGTCACTCAACGCACTCAAATCCGGTTGCTGTGGCAACGGTGCCCAGACAAGCACACAGGCAGGTCCAACGACGGACAGGATGCATGCACCACTAAAACATATTAGAACTTTTTAGACTGACAAGAGTGGTTTGGGTAACGCAGGAAAGCATGTTCCTAAAGTTTAGTAAAGTAGTTACTGATATTTTGAGTGTAACGCGTTACTGCACTTCATTACCCGTGATGGTAATAACGTTACTGTAATCTGTTACTTTGTAACTCGTTACCCCCAACACTGTAAACAAATGTGTTGAGTCTTATTATCACTGAAGCTACATAGACAGGAAAGACACAAATCAAACAGTGGATTTTCAAAATAAAACACTAAGTCCAGACTTCTACTTACTGATCTACAGTAGAAGAACTAAAACAGATGTTTGAACGTTTGAATCAACAGAAATTAAACATTTGACAGGTAAAATAAACTTTAGTGTGTTGTCTTCATACATCCATGTTGTTACAGTGTTTTGAGGTGATTTTGTTGTGATTTTTGCAGATGTTGCTGCTACTATACGTCTAATAATATATGCTAATACGCTAATACTGTAGCGCAGCAAAGCTATGCTACGTTTGGCTAAAATCTCCTGTAGAATCGGGACATGAACACATCAAAACTATTCAGACAGATGCTCATTGGCTGTTGATTGGTGGTGATAAGCAGGTTCCAGGTGTTTCACAGAGAATAAAACAAATAAAATAAACAGCGTAAACCAAGGACCGAATCACAGGCTCCGC